>OY757912.1:127912444-128420451 GCA_963585895.1 Sepioteuthis lessoniana
GTATATATGTGTTTATATATGTATGTGTGAGCATGTGTATTCATATATATATATATATATATATATATATATATATATATATATATATATATATGTGTGTGTTTGTGTGTGTATATTTGTATATGTATTCGTGTTCATGTATATATATATATATATATATATATATATATATATATATATATACATGCGTGTATATATATATATATATATATATATATATGTATATACATGCGTGTATATATATATATACACATGCGTGCATATATATATATATATATATGTATATATGCGTGTGTATTTTTATATATATATCTATATATATATTTATGCGTATATATGTATATATATATATATATATATATATATGCATATATTTATGTGTATGTATATATATATATATATATATATATATATACACGTGGGTACTTATATATATATGTATATATATATATATATATATGTATTCGTAGGTACTTATATATATGTATTTTTATGTATATATATATATATATATATGTATGTATGTATTTATATATATAAGTATATCTACAGGGTGAAACGTTATAATTATTGTCTTAAATGAAACAACCATACAGTTTTATTATAAAACTTTCATTGAAAAAATTAATCCAGGTAAAATGATATTTAGTAGAGCTGGTATCTCTTCTATTTAGCCCCCTTTTGTCTCTATCAGTGCCTTGATACACATCCGGAACTTTGATCTTACCTAATACACAAGCGCTGGTAGGAGCATGGCGAATCCTCGGCTGATCGCGGTGATCAAGCTTTCTTTGGTGTTTTGGTAGATCATATTGGCAATGTTCCTACTTATGACCAAATGAAGTAGTTCAGCGGGTTCAATTCAGGGGAGGTTTGACAGACTTGATTAGCCTGAGTTTCTTTTGTCTTCTCTGTCAAGATCTAGCTTGTCTTGCGCCTGTAGGAACTACACTTCAAGTCCTCCTTTACACATGCATTCACAGTTGTGCTTGAGACACCTTAATCTCTGGCAATATGCCAAATAGGTTGCTGGGGAGTTTTATCAATGACTGCCTGGACCTTTTCTATGAACTACTTGGTCCGGGTCTTCCTGGCGGTGTCCTTCCACTCCACCTCTTCCAAAGTCTCTATTATTGCTCTCTGGGACAGCCGTGAAAGGGTGTCACGAAATCTATTTCCTCCTGCAACTATGATGCTACATACAAGATAGAAGGAACTGCCGGCAGGCATTGGAGTTTTATTTCTACAGGATTTGTCATAGTATTCTTTGTCGGTTGCTTTTTCTTCTCATTAATTGATGCCACCGTTTGACATGAATTACTTTAGTTACCTGACTGAAGTATTTCTTCCTGGCTGTTGTCATATGAGGTTCTTCTGCCCAGTATCTGGTGAATTGCACTGTTGATCCAACTTTGAATTCAACCAACCAACTTACTTCACATCTTCCATGCTGCATCCCATGGTTGTCATTGCTATATTCTTGTTTGGCTCATAAAATTCTCTCCTCTCTCAGAGACTCTTTTCCAGTGACATACTAGAGCAGGATATCTGAGTGGTTGTTAAGGGAAAGAAAAAAAATAGTCCCCCACACCTCATTTTCTTAAGTTCCACTAACCCCTTCTACCTAGATCAGGCACATATGGGATTGTCTTTTCCATCATGTTTACACAAAATTATTCTTTGTTTTCTGATGCAATGGAAATATATTTATTTTGGGATTTTGTTCGACCCACAGAAATACTTTAATGCCCATATTCACTTTATTTCAAATGGGCCTCATGAAAAAATAATTATTTACCTGACATTTTCACTAGTTAGAAACAACTTATGTTCTCAGAGAATAAAAAGTGTTTTGCTGCTTATGCAAATTCTAAACGCTTTATGTATTGGCCAGTTTGGATTTTGTGTGTGTGTATTAGGTCTAATGATTTAACTTTAAATCTAAAAAATTTAGATTTTTCTATAAATTTCTTTCTATTATAAATTAACAAAATGTTATATTTCTTTTAATTTTAATCTTACTAGCAGATATATATTATACAAGACTCCATCTATTTTATTGATTTAAGTAGAAAAAATTGTTGCTCTAAAAAAAAGTAAAACTTAACAAATGGAAATGCATTAGTCTTAACCTTGAATAGATAAATGATCACAAATTTATTTTATATCATAATATAATTTCCATCATGTAGCTTTAATTTTGTGCGATTCAATAAAAGGGAATTAAGATATTTACAGAGTTGTTCCCCTTATATTTGATAATATGAGTCAGATCGTTTTATTTCAGACATCCGACAGTCTCCAGCACACCTTTCAGTTTCCTTTTTTTTTTTTTTTTTTTTGCTTTAATTTTATAAGTTATGTATACTATTTAATATAACAAAATTCTGGAAATTATCTTTTTAAAATATTAGTTTTGTAATAGGTATTGAATAGAAAAGATTTGAAATGGATTATAAAAAAATCAAGATGTCCATCAAAGAGGCAGTGTTGCAGTAGAATCCTTATATGAGAAGAAACTAAAGAAATGGAGGCTCACATATAGGTTGGCAATTTAGCTGTTGGAATTATTTGTATTTATTTTATCCATTTTGTTTTATTTGGGAAAAAAAAGGTGTTCAATGAATTTTTTAAAAAAAATTTATTCTAAAGTATAGCAATATTTATTCTGCATAATAATAATAATAATAATGAGACAAATATACCCATTTCCTATTACTCAATATCTTAGAGAATAAGGTTTCTAATAACTTATTATAAAATTGTCATTTAAGATTTAGTCCTAAGTGAATTAAATTCCATTTTAATTTCAGTATATATGAAGTTGACAATAATTTTATTTTAGTAAATATTGTATTGCACTTTTTGTGTACATTTTTGCTATATAATTATATATTGATTATATGTCAGTTTTGTGATGGAAAATTCTGATTATATGAATGCAATGAAGCTGAAAAAATAGCTTTATTCCAAAGATATACTTTTGAAATATTTTTATGTTTTTGTTGATGTCATTCTATTGTATATTTCCTCTTTCAGGTTCATCATCAAATTGTTAACTCTGTTTATTTATGAATTCATCTTGATTTATTTTGTTAATAAATATTTGTTCCAATCAAAATTTTATCAACCAAAAATGCTAATTAATTTCAGGATGAAAGAATGTCTTCTAATGACTATAATATTATCTTTTAAGAGTCAAGGGACAATTATTTTAATTTTACATACTTTTTCTAATTCTGAATAAATTGAATGTTTTTACTTGTACATATAAAAAAGAATACTTTAAGAAGAACCTGAGACATTTACATTAGATATACTTAATATTCTCTTATTTTATTCTGAGTGTATCCTTCAGTTAAAACTTTTTAGCTTTTGTTTCATAAGGAAATGAAACCAAAACTAGAAATTTTTTATCAAATATAATGCAAACCTAAGTTTACAGCAGGGCAAACAGTTAAGACTTTTAAAATTATAATCATTGGAGTGAATGAATTCTGCTTGTATAAAACATATCTGTTTTAAAAACTTCTTTTAGCATTTTTTACATTATTATCTTAAAAAGAAATAAATCTGAAAACCAATTTATACTCTCTATCTTGATGATAATTTTTGGTTGTTAATTTTCAGTATGCTTTTAACTCTAATTTATCATTAGTTCTAATTAGTATCTTCTCTTCTGTCAAATATTTTATCCATATATTTATTCACATTATTACCTATAATTTGTTGATCAAAGTTATTGGGATTGGGGGAGGTGCCCTTAGCATAATGGCTAAAGTACTGAACTGTAGTTTTAAAGTAAGTGAGTTTGAACTCCAGTTTTGCCATTCCTTTCACTTATCAGCTAATACCCTTGGGAAAGGTATTTAAACTCTCTTATCCCTCTCTAGTATGGGTTAAACAGTATAATTGCTGTTCTTCTACAAGGATAGCTTTGGTATTAAATAACCCATGAAGGTTGAGGTGCCATTAAACCAAGAAACCAAACCAAACCAAGATTACTAATGAGTTAAAGGAAACTGATGTATTTAGCAGTTTCTTTGAAAAGTAACTTATAAAATTTTATGAAAAAAATATTTCAATATTTTTTGTTCACCTTCCAATTTTAAATACAAGGTAAACTTAAATTAATTCAAAATTCTTGTTAACTATTTCTAATTCTTGTAATTATAAAGTAAATGATTTGATTACATCTCTAATAAACTACATTTTTTTACTCATAAGTAATGTTTTATGTGAAAACTTTTTAAAAAATAATGAAAAATTATCTTATATGAAGGTAGAAACCGTAAATTTGCTGTCCTGAACTCTCATTTTGCATTAAGATTAGATATGTATTCATTTTGAATGAAAATCCTATGTATATTGTATAATAAGACAATGTAATTGTTATTTCAGTGGAAAGGTCATGATGGTCTTATTTTAGTACTTGAATGGAATTCAGTTAATGGTCTAATTGTATCAGGGAGTGAAGATTGCAAATATAAGGTAAGACTTCTTACTCTGATTGAGTGTTCTAAGTTAATTTTGCTAATTTAAATATTTGACTAACATATATTCACTTTGACTGAATAAGTCATATTAAAAGAAAATCTACTTTTTTTTCTAATCAAAATGATCACCATTATTTGTTTATTGACAACAACAGATTTTAATGGATTGATGAGCCTACTTTGAATTTAGATTCTATAATAATTGATTTTACTGCAAATACAAAACTGTCAGTTCTGTAAACTTTAGAAATGTATTTTCATTTTCACCAAAAGTATTATTGGAAAAATGAAATGACTGATCAATTGAATAGTCTCACTTTTATATTTTACTTTTAAGATCTAATTACTCCTTTTTGTGTGTGTGTGCATATATATATATATATATATATATATATATATATATATATATGTGTGTGTGTAAAATATTTGCTAAAATTAAGCATGTTACTAATTCTTAGCATTTAATTGAAAAAAAATTTTTTCAACTCATGGTAACTAAGCTACTTTGAATTGAAAAGCTAAAAAAATCAGAATAGATTTCTTTTTTGTTAATATACTTTTTAGTGTATATCTATTATTTAGATATCAATCTAACTTTTCTTGTTGCTTCAAAGAAAAGCATATTCAGTGATAGATTAGTTTAAAAAGTTGAGATATTATGCACTGGTTATATTAATCTGTACTCAATGAAACAAATAGTCAACAACAGTTCAATGACTCTCACATAAAATAGATTTTTATTACTGTACAATTTCTTTTAACAAAAATACAAACAGTAATATAATCATCTTCTTGACATGTCAATGCAGAACAACCCCCACCCCACCCCAAAAAAGTGAATAAGTTGCCTGGATAAAAAAAATCAATCGTTAGTAAAATTGTTTCAGGAATCACTTTAAAGTTATACTTCTGGTATCTTATTTCATCACACAAACAAAATCTCTCTCTCTCTCATATATATATATATATATATATATATATATATATATATTTTTTTTAATCATTTTAAAATACTTAAATATTTTAGTAATAAAATAAAAGTAATGAAAACTAAAAGATGTTCTATTTCATAAATTCAAAACAGAGGTTTTATTATTTATCACAGAGCTGATTAGATAAATTTTAGAATGTGGGCAAATATGTGACACACATTTAAACCTATCCACTCCCTACTCTTTGCTTACTCTTAACAAACAATTTGTTTCATTTTTGTGTGTGTGTGTGTGTTGTTAATGTATCTTTTTATATTTTGTATTTGTGTGAACTGCTACAAATGTGAAATTTTAAGTTTTTTTTTAATCATTTACTACACACAGCTTTTATAGTTTAAATTTTGCAAAAATAGGTAACATTTCTAAATTATGATGTAAAATCATTTGATATAATCTTAGATATATGCATAAATCTCTATAAATGTAAGAATTTTGATTTTTCTTATGATTATTTGAAATAATTTGTTTCATTTTTTTTTTTTTATCAGAATATTATGGATTTATTTTTCAAATTCATTCCATCTTAAACTTTAGATCTGAGTAAAACAATTGCGATTACAAATTTATTTACAATTAATTTTCAAAATTCTTTT
Source organism: Sepioteuthis lessoniana (assembly GCA_963585895.1). Taxonomy (NCBI): domain Eukaryota; kingdom Metazoa; phylum Mollusca; class Cephalopoda; order Myopsida; family Loliginidae; genus Sepioteuthis; species Sepioteuthis lessoniana. The sequence continues at coordinate 127,918,526 of OY757912.1, forward strand.
GTATAACATGTATAAGATGCTTTTTGGTTTTCTAAAATTTTAGCATAAAATTCTACAAGTAAATGTTTGAAAATATTTAACTGTCTTGCTTAGTCAAAAAGATGAAACAGAAAAAAAACTATAATCCTGAGTTAAGTTAAATTACAGGTTTGTAATATATGCTCCTACAGTGGAAGGAAAGATGTCATCAACATAGAATATTATCATTATATGAAAATATTGTTGTAGCTATAAAAGAACTCTGAGAGAGAGATTTTGAACTTTCTCTTTGAAATTCTTTATTTTTAAAGCAAAATAATCTTAGCTAATAAAAATTACATTGTAGTTTATTGTTATATAAGGTTACAGCTCATTTATACATCCCAGATATTGATAGAGAAACGTTTACCCTTGATCAAGGAATGTGTAGAGAAACTTTGACATTTTCTGAAACTCTTTACTTGACATTTTCTTCAGTGTTCATGTGTTCTAACATAACAATCACTTTTCAACTTTGGATTTCAGAAAAATTTAACAGGTGTATAAATGAATAGTCATCTTTTTTATACATTAAGGAGGTGTACCTAAAAGCCATACTGTCTACTTATATGCAGAAAACTCTTAAGAATCTATTAATTGATAGGGTTTTCAAATGAAGTAATATTAAGGCTGAGAATGTTAGTTAATGATTATATCAAGTCTGGTCAAATTTGTATTCAAGTATATCTTGAATTTTAATATATTAATATAAGTTAATTTAGAATTATACAAAGTTTCACTCAAAATACACTTTTTCTTCGGGAATTCTTTTCAACACTTTTGTGTTTTTAACATTAAGATTTTGTAATATGAATTTCATAATTCAATTTTGTATTTGCATTCTGATATATTTTATATTAATAGATTTCTCATTTTATCTTTTTTTCCTATTTCTTGATGACATTTATTTTATATTGGGTCAAATATTTATGAGGATGAGAATATTTTATTTACTTTTTATGAATAGATTCAGAAGAAATTATATTCAATATTTTGTCAAGTTTTCTTTCAATTATTCAACATTCACTTGTCGTGACTGTTTTTATGGTTTATCCAATTGATCTAGTTACAGACTTTCAGTTATATTTATGTTGTTGGTATATCTGAGTGTTAACTTGGTTATCTGAAAAGAAAATTATACTGACATTGTTAACTGAAAAAGGTAAAAAAGAGGATATAGATTAGATAGAAAAAGTTTATATCTAGTTTATCGTTTACTGCTGTCATTTTATCAATAATCAAAGGAATAACTACTTGCATTATATAAGGATAATTTTTCTTTTTTTTCTTTTTCCTCACTTTATTATTATACATAATAAACCTTACTTTTTGAATAGTTGGTTATAATTCAATGAAATATTAGGGATACCTTATAGATTAGATACTTTTTTCTTTATTACAATTTCTTAATCTGAAATTTTGTCTATTTATAAATTTAGGTGTTAACCATAATGATTTAAATTTGTTTTTTTTTTGCCCTAATTTCATTGAGGTTATTTTTCTCTGGGTTTTATTCATTTACTAAATTTAGTTTAGTATGTTATGAGGCCACAAGTTTCTTATAGTTTTTGGTATTTTTAAACAGCTAAAACAAAAACACAAAAAAAACCCTAAGAAAACTGATTTAAAAGAATCAATGTGATAATGGGAGAACCAAAAAAAACTTATTGAATTGCTTTAGTTTCTGTGCCCCATTGATTATTATGTATTGTAGTGTATTAGTCTACTAATTCCTTGGTGCTTACCATTAGAACTGCCTTCACTATATACTTGACATTTGATGTTACATCAGGTGACACTTTGTGTCAAGGTTTTTAGTAAAGCATATATTCTATGCAGCATCCCAAACAGCTCCAGAGGGTTAGAAATCTCCCTCCTGGTTATCTCAGGTTACAATAATTTGTCTACTGTCCAACTAATTGAAAATAGAAAAGAAAAAAAAAAAGAAGTGTATTTGAATCTTTTTGTGGATGTGGTAGAAATTCTGTCAGTTAAATTGTTGCTTTAATCCTTTACCAGAATTTAAATTTTCTATTTGTCCTTTCAATATAAATCACTTGCCATTACTCTCATATAACTTACTGTGTTACCTGCTTTGATAATTTCCTTTGTAAGTCATCATAATTAAGTCTGTTCCCTTAAAATTCTTGACTTTTCATCATTGCCTTTGGCATTGACTTGCATGCTGACTCTTTAATGGAAATTCCCTTGCTCCTTCTACCAGATATTTTCCTGATGATTGCTCTCAGCTGTGTTGACTCTATTAACTATCTCCTAAATAATGTGTTTCTCCACCACTGGATCATTGGATTTTATTTCACCAAGGGTGGAAGAAGGAGAGGAAATATCTAATTATTTTTAGTTCTCTTGGAGAATTTAATTTTCTTCTTCATTCTTTCATATTTTTTTTTAAATGAATAATTTTTTAGAATACTTTTAGGATTAAAATGATCTTAAATTGACCAGAAAAAATCTATTTCATAATTTATGGCATAAAGTATATTTCTTCCCTTTCATAAAAATGGAGGAATTAGGTGATGTATTTTATGAATACACTGTCTAAATTGTCTGTTATTATACTTACAATATACACTTATGTTGAAATAGAATTTTTTAAATTATTTCACATTGTTTTAACAACTTTATCTTATTATCCCATTCATTTTATTTATTATTAGTTTCTTTGTCTATGTTGCTTCTTACGTCTTTTCCTTATGTTTTTTTTGTTTTCAAATTGTGAGAATTTTGGACAAGATTCAAAGTTATATATCCTATACCATGAAAGTTTTCTATAGCAAAATCTTGCAGCATTTTGACTGTTAAAGCCAAAGCAACTAAATTGTTTTTTAATGCTATTTTTATTTATTTTTTTCTTAGAAATGTTAATATTTCTACAAATACATTAATGTCTTCTATGTCTTTTTATTGACTATATTGAGTATTTATTATTATTCTATCTAACTTTACTATGAAATAGTTCAGAAAATAGAATAATAAAAAGATTTAACCTCAAAACAATACAAAGTATTACTGTATTTTGAAGAACACAAATTTCAGCATTTTTTGTCTGCTATAAAATAAAGAAGTTTTTTTTCACGTTTTTAAACTTTATAGTTTATAAAATTGTATTTTTGTCATATGGTTATATTTAAAAATTAATCAATTTATTATTTATAGTGTCAACGTTTGTTAAGTTTTAAAGATTTTATACATATACAGTTGAACTGATTGATAGTTTGAAAGATATTATAGATCTACATTTGAATATTTATGTGTTGTTCTCATATGTTAAAAATTGCTCCATAATGACCTCAAATAATCTATACCAATGAATTCTGATTTTCATAAATATACACCCAAAAATGAATGGTTAATTTTGATGTCATCATATGTTTCTTCTGTTCTTTTATGCTTTGTTTCTCTTATAGTTAGTCTAACTATATTTAAATATATTTTTTACAAATTCTAATCAATAAAGCATTTGAGAAGAAAACAGTGGGAAGTGTTGATTTAATCAATCAATTTTTATGAAGTTTGTTTCTTTTTTTTATCAACCATTATTATTATTTTACAAATGTGTTTTTGACTTGTTTTTATGAAATATCTTAAACATATCTTAAATATATATGATAGTATTAAAAAAAAAAAAAAAAACTCAATTGAAATGATTTCCCTTGATAACATGGAAAGTTGGGTTTTATTTCTTTATCCTTGTCTGTAGTCCATTTTGAAGATGGATTATATCATAAGTTTGGAGTTGAATATGTAAACCTAAAGAGAAATAAAGGAAATTTTATGCAGAGAAAAATATACTTTATATAATTTTGTGAAGAGTCATTAGCATTCAAAGAATTATTTGAACAAAAAAAAGTTGCAGTTTACAAGTGTTCCTGTTTACTACTAAAAGAAATTCTGTTTGATAATGATTTTGTATTGTGCTACTGCCGAAAGAAACCAGAACAAAAGTCTCTTTCTTTATGGTTGTTCATATTACATCTGAAGAATTCCAGAAAATGGATGGCTCAAAATTCTGTAAACAACAAAAACAAGGAGCTTAATTCTTCAAGTAATTATTTGAAAAAGAAAAATTTATTTGCTGGAAATTCAAATTCTATAAAGTTGTATATTTGAATTTGCAACCCAATTTACTTGTGAATTATTTATAGGTTTTCTTATGATTTTTACATTTGTAGAGAGAGTGCGAGGGAGATGGGGAAAAAAACTACTGACGAAATTCAGATCTCCTTTTTTTTTAAACATGAATAAGTGTTTTGTTAGTCCTCTTTAAAGCAAGTAAAAGAGCTTGTGTTTTGACCTTCATAGACACCAAACAGTGGCTACATTGAGTGTATTTATCACTTATTTGTACTAGAAGACAAAGTTATACTGTTCCTTCTGAAATCTTGTGGTTTCAGTTCAGTGAAAATACAAGACTAGATAAATGATTTTTCTTGGAGGGGGTGTTGTTTGGTTAATGTTCTATTCCTGTTGTGAAATAGGAATGAAAATTTGGGTTCTTCAGCAACTGTCTAACCATATTTGGCTGATAAACAAAATGTCACTTTTGTTAATTATTGGCCTATACACAAAAATAAATTTATTTTGACTATCATTTTGGTTTTGGATTTTTTTTTTTTTTTTATCTCTAATGAAAATGCTATAAAACATCTTTATTAATTAATAATCTGTGAAATAAGAAATTAAAAAAATCAAGAGCATTTCTTTTCCATATTCATGTTGATATTAATGATGTATGTTTTAATTTTGCATACATTTCTTACTATAATTTCTTCCTAATAAGTCAAATGACGTAATTTAAAACAACAAACACTGATTTGCCAATTAAACAGCCAACTTTTTCTTATTATACAAATTTTCCCCTAGGTTTTTGTATTTTGCATTTAAAATCATTAATATCACCCCTCATGGTCCTGATGATGGTTCATTAGAACCGAAATGCTATAGTGTCAACCACTCAATAGATCTCTTCTTCCACTTGGATTGTTGTTATCAATTTTTCTACATATTGTCAGATTACAATCCTTTATTTACTTTTCATTTCTTACTATAATTTCTTCTAATCATCTAAGGAAGTGTTCTTTTCATATTGTATATCTTTAAAATTTACTCTTGGAAGGTAGAATAAACAGTCTGTAATAGCAGTACTAATTCAGTTTCCATTTCAAATGATGGGATTATTTACTCATGGATCAGCTCCTCTGCTTATCTATGAGTTAGAGATGGTGACATTTGTTATGCAGGGACATTGGTTGACTGAAATCATTTCAGATCACTTGAGTAAACAAGAAACTAAGAAAAAAAAGAATGACTTGGAAAGTGAACAGTGGAAGAACACAGTGATGCAGAGAAAGGAAGAAAAATAAAAAAGGAGAGAGAGATGTTAAGTTGTTTAGCTTAGTGTTTGTCAACGGCTTGAGAACCCTGGTTTCAATCCCAGGTTGAGTCATACCAAAGACTAAAAAAAAAATCTGCTACTTGATGCCTACTTGCTTAATGCTCAGCATTATAAGATATGGGAAAAGGGTAAGTTGAACAATCCAAGAAAAGGAGTAACACTCTCTTCTGTACCTCAGTGTTGTAGCTATTGAAAAAGGAGACTTTGGGTCGTCCTTGACTATGATCACCCAACTTACTTATATATACATACTGTTCCTTTTGAAATCTTATAGTTTCAATTGCATAATATATATATTTATGCAATTGAAACCATAAGATTTCAAAAGGAACAGTATGAATTTGGCTTCTAGTACAAATATATATAATATGCACACATATACAGTAATGTTCAGAAGTAGTTGAACAAACAAAATTTGGTTCTAATCTCTTGGTTTTAAGAGTTAAATACAGAAATGTTACTCAAAAAGGCCCAAATTTTATTGCAATTAACATAACAAGTCGTACATTTAGTCATGTTTTGGTTTTGAATTTTGGGGGAATTTTTTTATAACCTGTGTAAGCATTACCTAATTAAAAGTATTAGTCATTAGTATTTAAACAAGCACAAAATTTCTTTTTTTTATGGGTTAAGATTATATTTGCCATTAAAGATTTTTAGCTGGAGGAATCCAAATTAATTTATTAGTATGGCAACTCTTCCTATTAGCAATGTTAGTTTTCTTTTTTAATCCCTTTGATTAATTCTAAAAAAGATTTTTCAAGGCTAGAAAGAAAAAAATTTCATTAACTATTAATATAACTAAAAAACATACTTTTCAGAAAATTAGCATTCAGAATCACAAAAAGTGACTTATGTTTGCATTAAAATTTGTTTGTTTTGGAGTAATGTTTTTAACTCTCAAAACCAACCTATTAGAACCAAATTGTCTACTTGTTCAAGTAGTTATGATAAGTACTGTGTGTGTGTGTGTGTGTGTATATATATATATATATATATGAAGAATATATATTTTTTTTATTCATACTGTTGGATTTAATTTCCTTTTTTACTTCTATATATATATATATTACTTAATTTCCTTATTTATTTATATATGAATAATGTACCAACATTTAAAATTTCCTTTTTTGTTAAACCATCTTCTGTCTGATGTGATGTTATGTCTCATCTAAAAACAATTTTTTCAAATAAAAGATGAGAAAATTCTTAGCTTTCTATTACCATTAATTGTGTTCTGTTTCAAAATGTTTGTGATATAATTAGTATTCAAAATTTTTTTTATTTTATTTGATTTGATTTATTTATTTATTTATTTATTTTTTTTTTTAATAAGGGTAAAATATTTGCTAAAGATTTTTTTTAAATTTTAGAACCTTTATTTGGATTAGGAAAATTTTCAAAATTTTCAAAAGTAATGTCTGTTTTTTGTAGTTTAGAAAATTTTTTAGAATCTTTTTATTTAAAAAAAAAAATAACTAGTTTTATTTTATATCAAATAGAATAATGTATTTGTTATTGTTTGCAATAAAAATTTAGCTTAGAAAATATTTTGATTAGAAATCATATCAAAATTATTAAAAGTAAATATAGTATATTTATGAAAAGTAATTTAAATAAAGGACATTGTCAGTATTTGGAACTAATTTAAGTAAATAAGGAGATAAATTAGAAAAACAAGGCCTTTGTTTGATATTATTATAATTAGAAATAATACTAGATTCAACTATGTTTCAGTACTGTTCATTATGTATATTTACATACAGTTTACAACATTTAAAATAAAAACTCTTGGGTTTCTCAGTGACTCTGTTTGATATAAAAATTAACATTATTACAAGGTGTCTTACTCCAGAATTGATGGTTATCTTTATGTTGACAACTTCTGTATCACTTCCAGATCAAAATATATGAAAACTGCAGAGCATCAACTGCAACAATGCATCAATAAAATAACACATTGGATAAACACAAATGGATTCAAGATATCTAAAAGCAAAACAAGATGCATGTATTTTTGTCTATTGAGAAAAATGCACAATGACCCACTCATAAAACTAGAAGACACAGAAATACCTGTCATTAACGATGATAAATTCCTGAGAGTTATTTTCAACAGGAAATTATCATTCATCTCCCACATAAAATATTTAAAAACTAAAACCACCCTTGCTCAACAACTCCTATGAGTAGTCGCCCATACAAAATGGGGAGCTGACCGTCAAGCGCTCCTTAAGTTATACTGACCACTAGTCCATTCCCAGTTAGATTATAGTATATTCATCTATAGATCTGCTAGGAAGTCCTACCTTAAAAAGCTCGATCCAATCCACCACGAAGGTCTAAGACTGGTCTAAGGAGCCTTCAGAACTTCTACAGTTGTCAGTTTATACACCAAAGTCCATGAAGCATCCCTACAACTCAGATGTGAAAAATTGGTTTTGCAGTATTAAACAAAACTGAAATCCTGCCCTTCCAACCAAGCCTACGACTGTATCTTCAGCCCCAAATACAAACAACAGTTTGAACAAAAAGAAAAAAAAACATCAAACCATTTGGCCTTCGGATGGAACCTATTCTCCAAGAATTCTCTATTTCTGTTACAAATGTACATAAAAGCATCCTACCACAAATACCACCTTGGATCATTAAAAAAACACAAGTAATCCTCCAATTAAACAAACTCCCTAAAACAAAAACACATCACAACACTTACTGGAAAAATTTCACACTATCATCTTACACTATCCTCATCATCAATATATATATTTACGGATGTCTCCTAGGATAGCAGTAGAACAGCATGTGCCGCTGTTCTCAATAAAACCATTCATAAGAAAGCTCTTCCAATGAAAAGCTCCATCTTAACTGCAGAAGTATGTGCCAATGGTTTTGCTCTCAACATCATTTCTAAGAACAAACATAAACTTATCATATTCTCTGACTCGTTCTCTGTATTAACATCACTGAGAAATAAGAAGCTGAAGAACCCATTAATTGTTAAACTGCTGCGTAGACTAGACTCAATGCCTAGTCATAAAGAAATAATTGTGTTGGATCCCAAGCCACATTGGAGTGAGCAGAAATGAAAGAGCTGACTCGGCAGCCAAATTGGCCTTAGATCTGAGCCCTGACAATATCTTCATTCCATAGACTGACTGGAAACCCTAAATCAATACATTCTTTCTTATAAAATGGCAACAACACTGGAATAACAACATTAACAACAAACTCTTCCAAATAAAGCCCACTTTGGGAGAATAGAAAAATCAAGAAAGGAACAAGTCATTATATCTCGATTGTGGATTGGCCACACAAGTCTCACTCATTCTTTTATACTCAAGCAGGGACAGCCACCGCAATGTTAATGTTTGACATGCCAGACAGCTTACACCATTAAACATGTGCTAATGGAATGTGGAGCTCTAGCTATCACAAGAGAGCGGAATTTTAAAACAGATAATTTGAGACATAAGTTTGAGAACATCTACATGGATGATGTTCTCTCTTTCTTGAGAGATACAGGATTATACCTAAAAATATAGCACTTTTCAGAATTCAGGAAAATTTAGCCATCCCACTTACCAATCAACTAAATACAAATAAATTATTGTTAAATAGAAATACTTGAAACCATTAAATCTCTGAGTAAAACTGTAGTGAGAAATAATAACAACTACTTGACTGTGCAAACAAATTATATCAAATAAACTACCTCAAGTTAGATAGAAATACTTGAAACCATTTACTTGTGTGCAAGTAAATGAGCAATGTTTGTTTGTTTGAAGGCATGTTCTCTACAATATATGCATTTACAAATCATGCATATCTAATATATGTGAACTGGATTTGGCATTAGATAACCCATAGTAGTTGATATGCCATAAAACCCAAACAAATAACCATCTTTGGTTTCTAAATTGTGTTGACTAATAAGTTTCTGTTGTTGCTGATTCTGAAATCTCTGTGTTCATAAATACAGTTTTTGACTGATCTTGAAGACTCACCAATATAGTTTTCATCCTACCCTGTACATATGATAGTGAATAAATGCCAGCTTCAGAATTGATAGGATTGTTGTTATCATTATTATGTCCCTAATTGTTTTAGAAAAGTTTATTGTTTGGATAACAAGGATGTTTAAATTTTTTTGATGATGTTGTGTAATTGAATTATTAAGTAAAATAATATATTTGTGTCATAGATTATTATAGGAAATGTTTGAAAAACTTTTTCATTTGTGAATTTTAAAAGCTTTTATTTGAGCGCATTATATAGAAGATTTGGAATATTGAAGTTTTGCAAAAAGATTTTTTCTCTATAATCAAGTTCATCATTTAAAAATTTGGGGGTACAAATTCTTAGGGCTCTAAGGTAAAAAACCTATGATTATTCCATTTTTTATTTTGGTATTATGATTTGAGTAAAAATGAATTTGATCATTTTTATTTGTGGATTCATGATGAACTTTAAATTCTAATTTGTTGTTATTATTTATTAACAATATATCTAAAAAAAAGGTAAGTTTCTTGTTCATAGGTAAAATTTATAGTAGGTTCTATTTTGTTTCATTTATTCATAACTTTTAAGTCATTATTTTGTTGATATATTAATTATATGTATATTTAATCTGATATTGTATTTTATATGTATGTAAATAATTTATCATAAATTACAGTTCATATTTTGGAACCTGTAATGATTTAGATTTCATTGTTTACAATTTTTGCATTGGTGTAAGCGAGTTCAAAATTTCTTTCCTGGCGGGGTCCCTGTGGTATATTGGTTAAAGTGCTGTACTGCGGCCTTGAAGTAAACGAGTTCAAACTTTCTTTCCTGGCAGGGTTCCTATGGCATACACCAACTGCACTTCTGCTGAGGGGGTAAGATACTCTCTAACTACGAGTGTCCGGGATATGACATTAAACAATGTGATGGTGAGGCTCCAGTTATGCTGGAGCTTTGGCACATGCAGAGTATCCCTTCATTTCCATCACTCCCAGGTCCGCTATAGCCCGGAGTTGTAGCACCTGATAGGGTCCTATCTATCACTCAAATAGAACTGTTTCCCATTTAAACTGAGGCCAAACAAATGACTTATGCCAAAATGAATTCTTTGAAATAAAACTTATTGATCATTTAACTGTGTGTAAACAAATGACTGATGTTTAATTAAATTGTTAGTGATACATAGCAATACTTTGTTGACTTACAAATCATATATATCTAATATATATGTATAAACTGGATTTGGCATTAAATAACCAACACTGGTTAATACGCTATAAAACCAAACCATACCAAACCTTGTAAAAGGTATGACCCTTCTTATTCTTTCCAGTTATAGGTGAAATATTATCACTGCTGATCTTCTCCAAGTACGGCTTTGGCATTGAATTACCAACAAAGGTTAATATGCCATTAAACAAAGAAACCAAACCAAACCTTCTTTCCAGGCCCCTTGGCTTAGGTCTAATACTTTATCCAACATTGCTGTAAAGAGAATGATGTAAATAAGGAATTCTATTTTTTATGAGTTTTATTTTAGCGACAATGATTTTTAAAAACTTAAATGAAATGCCCTAGAAATGTAAAAATTATTCAACACTAGAATTTTTTTTCCAATCTGAATCATCAGTCTGTAGTTAGTTAGTTTCTATGCACTATCTAAGATTTATAATAGCTAAAACTAACTCTAAAAGAAGCTACTGTACAAATCTATTTTGAAAAAGTTTTTAGCATCAAAATAAATCAAAGCTACTTTTAGTATTATGTAAATAGTTAAAGAACCAGGAGCCAGTATTTATAAAAATATTATACCATTTGATTGAATTATAGAAATTATGAATATTGTTTGGTATGAACCATTAGGAACTATATTTCTTTTGTTCATCTTTCACTAAATTTTTAATCTGCTTTTAATGATATACTTGGAGTAAGTTTCTTGCATTTCACTTTCTTTTTTCTAAGAAGAAAATCATTTTCTAGTGTAAAATCTTAAACTTAAATATAAAATTTTAACATATTTCTGATTAGATATGAAAAATAAGATTAAAGCTATTTACCTTATTAAAATAGGGCATGTTATGAATTTACAGACATGTGTTTTAGTTGCTTTTCTTGTCTAATAAATTAATATTTATGAACCTTTTAAACTAGTTATAAAATCAATAAAACTCTTTGTTTTAAACATCTTTATTCTGCTTTTCAAAAAAATAAGTAGATAATGGAAAAGAACTTTCCTTTCATGTTAAAATGTATGTGAAATTAGTATTTCTATACTTTACAAGAAAAGTCTGAATTATTTGTAATAATAGGTCAAAGTGTCTTTTTCAGCTTTACATGTTGTCTGTGTAATTACAAAATAGATTTTACTAAAAAAAAAAAGAACTTTTATTCTACTTTACATAAGAAAATTTTTTCCTGCATTTACCTTAAAGTATTGATGATAAATTAATAAAGAGATTAAATCGTTGCTTTTTAGTGCAAAAGTTAACTCAGTTTTTTTTTATCAAAGAGAAAAATGCAGTATGACATTTTACAAATTTACTTACATAACTGAATTTTATTTACATCTGAGTAACTTGTTTGTTAGCTTAGTAAACCAACATGACTTGCTTTTTAAATTCTCTACTTGAAAAAAATCATTTACTCTAATTCATTTTATCTACTGTTTTCTTCTTCCATTCATTAATTACAATCATTTAAAAACATTTTTTCAGTTTGTAATTATTTGTCATTTACATGGTTGGGGTGAAAAGTTCATAGGATGATGTCATATCTACTTCTGTTGACTTTTTTGGCCAATGGGATCCAAACACTGCAACCTCAATGGAAGAAGTGTGTTGACCACAAGAGGGACTATGTTGAAAAATAAATCTCATTTGGTCTCATTCCATTAGAGTATCTTGGTCTGCCTATGAATTTTCAACCTACCCTCATACTTTATTTTTGTTAATATTATTTGAAATGTTTCTTAATTATAAATGGAAACTGTTAAATTTGTTATGGTTAAATAGTATAAATTTTTCTAGATTGTTCTTACAGGAATATTTGTCAAGATCTTTGGTATATACAAAGATATGTTTTATTTTTATTTATTTATTTTTTTTACAAATCAAGAATCCATCCTCTGTTATAATAAGCTTACTTGTCATGAAGAGTTTTGGTGTGTTATATTGTTCTTGGTATTCTTATAAACACTTTTGAATTGAACTCTTTTAAGACTGTTTTAACTAGTATTTTAAAAGAGTTCAATTTAAAAGTTTATTTAAACCAAAACCATTTGAAAAGATATTTGTTTTCCAATTCTGACTTGAAAATCAGAATGTGCATTTCTACATCTATACTATCATCTGTAAATGAGGACACTCCTGATTAAATAGCAAAAGTCAAAGCAAATCCCTAATTTTTTTATGTGTTGTAATGATCCAAAATACAAAGTGATCAAATGAAAATGACTAAATTTTATTGACATGAGAGGGTTCCAGAAATAAAATCCAGCAATTTTTTTGTTTCTCTTTTCTCTAAGTCTTTTCCTTTTATTTTGTTTAAAAAATGCTAAAGAAAATAAAGAACTCATGGATATATCACCTCAGCTGCTTCAATTTCTACTAGTTCTCCATTGAAACACTTGGCTCACTTGTCTTTTACTTAGTGATAATCAGTACATGAACTGAATCCCAAATTTATTCCCTTGTATTCAAAATAAATATTGTCTTAATGTGATTACATCTATATTTTGTCTCATTGAACTGAGAAGCCAATGTTATATACATTCTTTTTATGGTTTCTTCTAGATTCTTTAAGAAAAAAAAGAATAGAAAAATAATAAGAAATATTCCTTGCTTTCTTTGGTATTATCATATTTTCATCACTTATTTATCATCCTTATCATCTTTGTTTACTTTATTGATTCTGGCTTTTTTTTCGCTTGTTTAATTTGATTGATAAGCTCAGTTTTCAATTATTTTTTAGTGGTAATTAATTATAAGAAATATATACATTGTTTTTCATCAAGTAATTCTAAGAATAATGGTTAGAAAAACAAATTAATATAAACTTTTATGATGCATTAACAAGAATAAGAAATCAAATCAAGATTGTATGAATCAGAAATAATATATTGCTTGACAAAATGATTGGCTTTTGAGTCCATTTAGAATATAGATTCAAATTATAGCATTAAGATTTTTCATATACATTTGCCAAAGAAACTATGAAAAGAGTTGCATAAGCTAGAATAATCTTGAAACTATTTTCAAGGAAATAAAAAAATGATAAACAAGAGAATAAAAAAAAAAAAAAAAGAATTGTCCTTGATATTTCTGAGCTTCTGTCCAGATATAAAAATTCCTGATAAAATTTTTATAGGAAAAGAATTAGGATTATTATTTTTGTTTTATGCACTTGATATTATTGTGGTGATTCTCTCTGTTAACCATTATCAGTTGCTATAATAGTGATATTGAAATAATTTATATCTTATTATCTCCTGTTATATAGTTTGTACTTTCTTTGTTTTATTTAAGCTCTTAAGTTAGATATTGAAAAGATTAGAATTTATTTTTAAGGAATAATTTTTTTTATGATAAAATTGCTTGTAATATATTCATTCAAGAATTTTGCAATTCTTATTGTCTTAAAAAAAATAGAATTATTGCAATGATTTCTTAAGTAGATGTCGTTATTCTTTCTATTTTACTGTATATAAAAAATCACACTCTTGTTTATCATTAAAAGTAAAAGACAATTAAGCTTTTATTAAACTTGATAGAAATCTGTATTATCAAGATGCAATTTTTGTATGTTGCTGTAACACAGTAATCATGTGATATTGCTGTAAAATATGTATTGGCACAATAGTATTAAAATGCTCTTATTTAGAGATTAAAGTAATGTTCTGTCCACTTTGTAAATTAATTGTGATTATATATATGAGGGAGGGGAATCTGCATTTGTGCACACTCCAATCATTATAATTTCACAAGGAAGATAAAATTGAAATGCTAATTATAGAGAACTTCCTTTTTTTATTTATCTAAAATTATAATAGAAATTTTTTAAATAAGAAATGACTCAACATCAAGCTTAATGGGTGCTGAAGCAAATGAATATAAAGGTGAATTGAATTGTTAAATGCACATTACATAATATCTACATTTATTACCAAAACATTCAAATTTATATCGATATATCAATAGGTGTGTGACCTGATATAGAATAAAACTTAAATATATTATATATATAATATTTGTTGGTAATAGTAATATTGCGTTGCTAAGATAAATTGGCAATATTTTATCAGAGCCATAAGGTTGATTTGGCTTCAATTAACCAGTGTCTGCTGCTTATAGAAGTAGTGTACTTCCTTTTAGCAGTAGTTCTGGTTGTATGACTCAGACATGGAATCTCCTCAGACTGAGATTCAACAATTTCCAAAATAGATATCACTCAATTATAATAAGTTCTGTTTATTTTCTTCTTTTCTCCTTCCGAGAGAATTAAAATATTTTATACATAGTTTTTTTATAAAGAGTGTGTGTGTAATGTTTGATGGTTTTTTACTTTAGTGTGTATAAATTTTTATGCATACATTTATTTATTTATTTATGCATATGTGTGTGTGTGATATCTATATTAATATCAGGATATTTACCTCCCGATAAAAGTACTCAAGAAATAATTACTGTTTTTTTTTTCTTTTTTTGTAATTCATCTACCTAAAAATATCAATCTTTATTTGTACTTACTTTACATGTGTTGTAACATTAACTTGTCTCTCTCTGCTTGTTAAACTAAAAAAAATACCTAACTTCACTGCATTATGTATCCAATATATAAATAGCATTGTACTCCATATACTGTTTCACTGAATTTATTCATTAAATTATATTAATAATTGGAAGAGTTTGGTTCTTTCTACTTCAGTTTAGCTATTGAATCTATTTAATTTCTCCTTTTTTTCATTATATCATAGAAATAAGTATCCTTCTTTCGTATCATCCTATGTCATGGTTCTCATTAGGTGATACCAAAATAAGATCAGAATAAATAGTACACAGTTGATGCAAGTCATGGCACTGATCATTACCTTTTTGGAAAGTTTAACACTCAGAATACATATTTTGTAATATCTTACAGGATTAATATATTGCATTTTTATGTGTATCAATATTTCATGAATATATATATATATATATATATATATATATATATATATATATATATATATATATATATAGTAGTTGATATTCAAAGCTGTCGAGGAGGGAAAAAGTTACCTATTTGAAAAGCAGAATTTTGGGTTGAAAATTTAATGAAAATTAAAAGCCAAATAGATATTTTTATATTTTTCACATTAATTGAACAATAGTTTGTATATTACTGTCTTATTAAAAAAGATTTTCAAACTCAATTGCATTAGCCTTATGAAATTAACTTTTTCAAATCTTATTTATATTTATTCTTTCATTAAATATTTCATTGAGTTATTTTAGAAAATTTTGTAGATTCAGTTTTATATGTTCTTGTATTAAGATCTACTAAGAAAACAAAATTGCAGGAGTGCAATTAGCATATTCTACAGGCCCAGCTGACATGACATTCATATTTGTTTAAATAGGCATTTCAGTTGTTATTTTTTTCATAGATCTGTTCACTAACATCTGGACCAAGTAATAATGACTAAAGTAACAAAAATGTATTTAAAGAATCAAGAAACATCTAAATAATTATTTTCAAAGATAATAGTTTCACTTATTTTGCACCTGACATTAGCTCATGTTGTTTATCTGTTTTGGGAAATTAATATCTTTACAAATGAATTTCTAAATAATAGATTAAGTTAATTCGATTTTTTTTTGTTTACTGCATGTAGATGGAATTTTAATGCAATAGTTTAACTTTATAAATGCAAAATATCAACCTGATGATAAATTTACCTCTTATCCAATGTAAATTTTATCCCTTTTAGTTTTACATTAGATGTATGGAGTTTGTTTCTAAATGCTGTGCAATAAACATTCAGATTTATCAATTGGAGAGGTACATTTATCATGCATATGCATATATATATATATATATACAAGTTTGAATGTATTTTTGACCAACTTTGCATCAAAACTTTTTAGGCAAAGAAAAAAAGTCCGATTTGAAAAATCTGCTATAAATCAACTAACAACTTGATTTATTAAAATTTTGGGTGTTAATATTGTAAATAATAAACTTTCTTATTAAAAAAAGTTTCCAATCCAAATTTTGTCAACAATCATTTTTTTCTTGTGTGAACATCATATGTTAATTAATTTGAGGATTTACTTTAGTTATGTGCAAGAGAATAAATTTTTCTGTATTTAAAAGATAATTCCCTGTAGAAATGAATTCTTTTTGCCTTTTTTAAAACAAAATAATACCTGGTTCCATGCAGAGGCCTTACTTTATTAATGGAAAACAAAATATTGCTCCTCTTGACAGCATTTTAGTTTTATTTGCTAATTAACAAATGAAATTAAAAAGTAAAAAAAATAATCCATTATTTTCTTGAAAACCCTTCTGTGCCTAAGTTATTTGACTAATGTATAATTGTTATTAATTTTACAGGTATGGGACTCTTATGGACAACTTGTTTACAGTAGCCTAGCTTATGATTATCCCATAACTTCTGTGGCTTGGAATCCAAATGGAGAATTGTTTGTGGTTGGATCCTTTAACAGTCTGCGATTGTGTGACTGTAGTGGTGTAAGTTTAATATTTTTCTTTTGAATATTTCAGTAAAAAAAAACAGTGAGTATATGTGTGTGTGTGTGTGTGTGTGTGATAACATAAGTATGGGTATGTCTATGTATAGGCTAAAGTATATGGATTTGTGTGTATAGTGATATCAAAAGAATAGTTAATAAACTTGAGAGGTGACAAAATTGGTCTTGAAAGAGTTTATTTTTTATGTCCATTGTAAACATAGAATTTTTGGCCCTAGTCACTGTCATAAATCAGTAGGTAAAAAGTTTAGCTTCCATTACATACCTAAAATATGGATCATCTGTATTCAGAAAGGGGCAAGATTGAATTGATCCATAAATACAGGTTAACTATTGAGGAATAATCAGATTGGCCCAAAAGGTAGGAAGTTGTGACATAGACCAGTGTTACACATCAAGACAGAAAACATAACAGTTTTGAGCAGGTGAGTTAGGCATAAGCTAGTGGACAGATCAGCCAAGAGTTAAGGAAGTGGACTGACAGGGTACTCCTTCATCTGTTATGTCCAAACAGTGCCGAGAGTTGAAACGAAGATAAGAGAAACCTTGCATGCACTCCATATTCCAATATCAGCACCCAAGATCAGTTTTGGCAATGGTGTCACACCTCTTCATGAGACAAGATATCATTAGGATTTGTTTTTGTTCTTTTTTTTCTTTTCCTTTAGTGACACAGTCTCATGGCTTTGACCCAAACCTGCAAAACAACATGGGATTGACATTATTATACAGTGAAGTGCATAGGCAGCAAGGCAGTTAAGTCATGATCCAAATTTTCAAGGGAACAAATATAACTATGAAATGCTAATTAAAATTTTGCCTAAATAGAAAAATCAGCAGTAAGGATCATAGTTACAAAGAGTTCACGGATTGTCTAGTTTACTTGATAAAAAACAAATGTTCTCTATTTTATAGCATTTTCATTGTTCTTATATTCAGTTTTTTTATCATGTGTCTTTAATATCTTCTCATCTGGTTTACTCAAGCAAGAGGAATCATTCTACAAATCTTTCACAATCTTTACAAACCATTTTTAACATTTAATCATTAATAGTAACTTCTATGAACTGTGCAAATCATTTTAGGCATTTGAGTTGAATTTTGACCAAACTTAGAATATAAAAGTATAATATGCCCAAAATGTTACTTATTTTCTTTCATTTTCTATACAATCAGAAGTGATCTTTTTGAATGATGTGTAAACAAAACACTCTTAATACTATCTAATGACAAAAAAATAAATAAACTTTTTGAACCACTCTCTTATATTTGACCTAATTACCTTTATAAGTCATTTAGTTTAGGTTTCTCAAACACATATCTCTTTACCCCACAGTGGAACTATTTTAATAACCAATATTTTCTTAAAATTTTGGGATGTAATAAAAAATAAATTTTTAGTTTTCATTTTTATTCACATTAAACCTTTTGTACAAATTCACATATCCCTAGACCTTTATTGTAACATGCACATTCACTTTTAATGAATAAAAGGTTTTTATTTAACTGTAATGAAGATTTGTATTATAAGTGAAGGAAATTGTGAAATCCATCTCACTTTTAGTTCACTTCTTCCCCAGGACATTATAGCTCATTTTAGTCTTGTCTTTATTTGTTAATTTTTACTTTGAAATGTAAGACATAATAATTCATATATTTGGTAATCACTTTTGTGAAATGTAATATAGATGTCATAATGCTATTGTATATTTGTACAAGATTTAGACAATTGTTTATTTTGAAACCAATAGTTACAAAAAATAATCTCATTTGTCTCAAGAATAATGAAATACTTAAAGGAAAAGTTAAGCTAATATTTATGTTGCTAATGTCATTGTTTATCTATGCTTTATTATGTATGTGTAGTTTATTTATTCATTCATTTTATTTATTTTTAAGAAGTTTCTTCTGGTGCACGTACTAGAAAAAATGTTTCAAGTAGTCAATGTAGTTATCAGTGACCTTTACCTTTTAGTTAACAGTCAAAAAAACAAGTTCACAGTGTGAATACTATTTACAGTTAAGTTCAAAGTTCTTGTTTGTGATCAAAGCATTAAATCTTTTTTGTTCAGTGTTGGATAATAAACAATAAAATTATATTTTTAAAAAAATAACATTAAAATAATACTGAAAAGTAGAATTTAAACTAGTTAGGACATAAATTTTATACATTTTTTTTCTTTAAAGTAAGAAAAGTTTTTTTAAGCAAAAGTTACTGAGTTGATTTAAATATGAATTATTGTTGATATAAAATCAAACTATATAAACAGATTTAAAAGAAGCAAATAAGTCAAGTTAATTATGAGGAACCCCCCCCAAAAAAATCATAACTGCTATTAATGTTTAATTTAGCTTTATATTACATTACTATAAAACGAATTGCAGTAAGTTTGAGGGGTAGGAAAATAAATACTATTTACTATGGTTAACATCTGTGAAAATAATTCTGGCACAATATTCTTTATAAAATGAAAATACCTTAAAATCTCACTGCCTATAATATGATTTAATATCATCTGTTCAGCCACTTCTTTTGAATTAACAGATCATTTATGATATCCCACTGAAATATTGCCAGTCTTCAATAAATGTTTTGTTCCATTCTTCAGTTATAAGTATCCTTGTATAGTACCCATAAAAAATGATGGCATTATTTTTATATGTATCTTTTGTATAATTAAAATCTCTGTTGCTATTCTCTAAAAAAACCCAGCTTTGTTTAATAAAATTTGAATTATTTTACAATTAAAAAAACTTATTCTGAAACATAAAAATCTATTAAAAAAATTCAGTTGTTGAATTATTTTAGAAAAATCTGATGTCTCTTCTCTAAAAAAATCTTGTTTTAAAAAGCATTTAAAAGTTATAAAATTTCACATCTTATGGAAATATTGAAATTAAATATATATGAAAAAAATCCTTTTTATTCATATTGAATTTCTCATTTGCTTACTTGAAAACTAAAAATGAACTAGGCAGATGGAGAAGATCCTAAAATCTCTGTTTTCTAATCTTCAAAGTGTATCATTTTTTAAAATTTTCTTTAAAAACTTATTTACAGAAAAAAATTAATTAGAATGAAATTTATATTTTGATTTTTTTTTTCTAAATCTGGAAAATGTATTTTTAATCATTTTTCTTTAATAAACTTTGAGATTAGAAAAGAATTTATTTAATCCACAACTTACTAGAAACTAAGTCTTTTGGTGCAAAATCAGTCCAGTCACTGTAGAAGCTGAAGATATAAGGAATGCATTGCTATCAATAACAAAAATTTTATTTGAATTTTTTCTCAATCTTCAAAGCTAATTTTTCATAATTTAAAAAAACTATTGGATTGGAATAGCAATTGATTTGAAAGAAAAAATATGATTCCTAAAATGTATGCTTTGATTCTTTTTTTTTAAAGTCATTTTTTTTTCTTTTATTGCATTTCTACAATGAACTTTTTGATTAGAAAAGGAATTAAGTAAAAATAATTAACATGATTTATTAATTACGTACTAAGATTTAACATTTTTTAAAAGCAGTGTATTATAGAAATTATAATCTATTTTCTCATAAATGTTTGTGACCTTTTGGTTATGGTGCTGGTCTCCTACTTCATCTGTGTAATTTTGAATCTTGCCAATTCTAGGTTAATTTTGTATAAATTGGATCATTTCAATATGATACATTCAGGTTAATAGACAAATTTAATGACCTTTTATATTGATAGATAGACCACTTCTTAGTCAGCAGACATTTGTTTAATGCTTGTATCTCTTGGAAGATATCTGAAAAACATTTTCTTGTTATGTAGTTTGTATATCATAGTCCTTTAGTTTTAATATAATTACAATATCATAAAAAGCTTTAATAAAACTTTGAAGATAATTTTAACTGGCTACTTTTTGGTTTGCAAAAAATTATTTTTTACTAAAATCTGATTCCACTAATATTACAAGAAAAAGTTTACTTCAGTAACAATTCTTTATTTTTTTGTGTTATTTGAATTTGCAATTATAGTTTCATGTTTATCCCTCCATTCTAAAAACTTCAAGTGTTGCTTTGTTTTGAAATTAAAATCTTAAATTTCTATAATGATTTTAAAATATCTGGTCTAAATATCATTTGATAAATTTAAAGATTAATTTTCTCTTTGTTGTTTAGAATTAATTTTCTTATCCATAGATTATATTTACCTTACTTCTTTCTTGTCATCTTGTTTATAATGATTTGTGTTATATCTGTTTTTAAAAAAAAGCAAACATTTCCATATATTTTTACAGATTGTTACATTCACAATATTTTTTAAGCATTTACATCCATTTGCTCTAATGTTGATATATTTAAAAAAAAAATTGTAACATTCAAATTAACCATAGCTTTTATTATCCAAATAAAATGCACAATTGTTATTTAAATGACTGTCTTTAACAAAAATATAAGTTCTTCTTTCTCTTAGCAAAAGTTTGTTCTATGCTCCTATCATAGGAGTATAGAACAACCTTTTTTTTGTTGTTGTTGTCAAAATGAGAAGAAAAATAAATTATTCATGCATTCAATTTACTGTCATTAAGTATTTTGTATCTACATTCTGTACATTTATATTTGCTTTGATAAGTCTCTTTCCTGGCCAACAGTACTAGTTCTTTTTATACATATTGTGGAAAGATCAAAAAACTTTATCAAAAACTTTTAAGATTACACTTGATAATTTTTATCATTTTGGGTATTCTGACTATTGACTTCATCTTTGTTATATTCACAATGTTTCAGTCGATGCATCTTTTGGCCTTCTTCAGGTGTTTCTTGTTGAACTCAGGAGACAACATGAAATTTTGAACTGAACCCTTTTTTTAATCCATTGGTGGGGGATAACTTAATCTCATTCTGTTAACCATAACTGTGTTTAAGTGTTAAGCTATATTAAGTATTCCTTGTTATTTTTACCTGTTGTCAGGATTGAACCTGCAACTTCCAGATGATTTCATTTAGAAGCTCATTAACCAAGCATCTGATTCCCATGTGGAATATTCCATCAAATGCAGCTGTTATAAAATGTATGAAAGTGAGGCATACTGCCTACTAAATGTAAAGCTAAAGGAACATCAAAAAACAGTTGTATGAGGTGAAATTAAAAAGTCAGGTATGGCAGATCATATATAAAAAAGAAAAGAGAAACTATCTGCCTTGATGGGATAAAGTCAAAATAATAGATAGGGAAGAAATTTGGAGAATAAGAGATCTTGAAAAAGCAGCACATATGTTGGACTACAGTGACCTGTTGAGTAGACTAAGTATAGAAATGAATATGATACGAGAACCAATTATAAAAAAGATGAGATAAAAAAACAGGACAAAAAAGTAATATGAGATAAGGTAAAAAAAGCTTACATAATAGCAATAAGTAGTACTAGTGCTGATAAAAACCCTTTGAATTGTCCCAGCCGGACGTTGCCTAATGAATATGAGCATTTGATTAATGAACTTCTAAGTGAATTCATCTGAAGGTTGCAGGTTCAATCCTGACTACAGGTAAGAATAACTAGAAATACTTACAATAGCTAAACACTTGTATCTGGTTATAGTAAATGGAATTAGAACAATCTGTGGATTAAATAACGGATTCAGTTCAAAGTTTCATGTAGGCTCCAAGTTCAACAGGAAACACCTGAAGAAGGCTGAAGGAAGCATCGGCTAAAATGATGTTGTTATAACAATAAAGATGAAGATGATAATCTGAATACTCTAAATGATAAATAGAAAAACTGTTGGTTGGTTTTTACAAGGTATCAGTTGCAGCTTTTTTTTCGTTCGGCTATGTTAATAATTAACTTATAGGTTAGAACAGCTGCCACAATTACTTGCTCTCCACACCACTACTGATTTTAAGTTTAACTCACATTGGTACTGATGTGTGGATACCTGGTTGTATCTAATATGTAGGTCTTTTTCTTTTTTTCTGTGAGACAGAGGAGGAAGAATTAAACATGGGAAATATCTCCTAAAGAAAGGGAAAATGAGAAGTAAGAACTAGTAGCAGTATGGATTAAGGTATAGCTTCGGCATGAATGATATCAACCCAGATAAATATTAGAATTTGAAAGTTTGAATCAATGAGAAATATGACTATAACAAAAAAATGTGGTTATTTACTAAAAAAGTCATGTCACTCAAGATAAAAAGTTGATTGGCATCTTGCCATTAGGATTTTAATTCATGGTAAAATCTTGAAAATATGAGAAACAATGCCATAAGTTAAATCAAGTGATGAAAAAATAACTTAATAAATTTTCAGAGAACAATAACTGAAAATTGAGTAGCAGCTTCAAATGCTTTGTAGAAAGGAAATAAAGATTTTTTATTCAGAGGAAAATTTTGAAACAATGGAATAATTTGAAAGAGAAAAGGTAGGGCTCAAGGAAAGTGATGCATCTGATGACAGTGGGAAATGTAGGTGGTTAATTTGTTTATGATATTAGTAAATCCTCTTTGTAATTTGGACAGTTGTCTCAGTGTTCATCTTGCAAAGCGATCAAATGAAATTGATGTTGGTGTTTGACTGGAGGCTGCAACACTATTCAGAAGGCGTCAAAATATTAAAGGTCTTAAAATTCCCTATTAATGCTCAAACATAATTTTTCTTTTGTCTTATTGCAGTATCTACAAATTTCAGTAAATGTACAATCAATTGATAAAATTATAATGGCTTGACACAGGTTGTTTCATTTTCCTTTCTTTTTTTTATATGCCTTTACTAACCAAGAATTGTGGAGAAGATTCAAGTGGAAGTAAAACATAATGATAAAATATTATTTTCTACTTTCATATGTTAGACGTTTGATCAAAAAAATATAGAATATCGGGAAAGGTGGACATTTTAGCTGTCAATCCTTTTGTAAACAGAATGTGGTGGCTCATAGTATTTATCTTATACAAGGGAAGATTATCTTTTGAGTAAGTATATTGTGTTTTGATATATATGCATTCTTCTTCCTAAATATTTCAAGAACTTTTGCTCACTTTTCTCTGATATATGTTATCTTGTTTTCATAAACTTGATTGAATTTCTTATAGCCTAGACTCACTTTCTTATATCAGGAAAAAGAATTATGATTTAGTGTCATATATTTGTATTGTCTTTTAAAGAATCTTTCTTACTAGGTTAGCCATTGCCAAATGTGTTTTCCTTGAATGCCAAATATCTAAAGGTAATTATCAACCTCCTGTGTATGAGGATGAGTAGATGAATGCCAGCTGTGAAATATGTGTCAGGATGAGGAGACCACTGTCTTTTTTTGTCACCTTGCACCTAAGGAGCACGTATATGAGAAACATAAAACCATAATATGAGTAAACATGACATTTCTCAGGGCAATACTGAAATGGACTCTTTATCTTTAGATTGAATTGTACATGCTAAAAGTGCTGGTTCTGGCAACAGACAGGACAATCTACCTTCTCATTTGACTTTGCATCTGGAGAAAGGGAGAAACATACTTCAACTCTGTACTTTAGCCAACAACATTCATTGCACCTTTGCAACTAGCCTTTACATTTAAGGCATTATTCTTTGTAGACTTTGGACTAATCATGTGAATTGTATTTGTAATCTTGTTAAGACTCTTAATAATTGATTACAATTACCTTATGTCCTAATTCTTATAAACTGTTGTTGATTTGCTGAAGTTGTATTTGTTGTATTTTGTATTGTTGATGCACGAAATATTTGATTGGGGTAAATGTCATGTAAATGTTTGTCTTGTCTTTAGCAATTAGAGTACTGTCTCTTGTTTTGGAATACTTCTGTATGGCACAAAACTAGCAAAATGTCTTATATCATGTCAACCGGGTCATTGGCCTAAAGGGTAGAGTGTTCACCAATAGTCTGGGAGACCGGGGTTCAATCCCAGGTCATATCATACCAAAGACTCAAAAAATGGTACTTGATGCCTCCTTGCTTAACACTTGGCATTATAAGGTATGGATCAATGATAAAGTGGAGCAATCCAGGGAAAGGAGTAGCATCCTCCCCTTTACCTCGGTGTTGTAGCTAATGAAAGGGGAGCCTTCGGGTCACCCTTGACTATGGTTGCCAACTTTACTTATATCATGTCATCAAAAGATAAATAAAGGCTCTTAGTGCAAATCCTTTGTTTTCTTAATAACACTAACATTTTCTTTGTTCATAGTGTGAAGATATAATCAGGTATTATGCTTTCATTTTGTGTTGTTATGTAATAAGAACTTTAAAGTTTTTTTTTTAACTCATCACACCCCCTAGATAAGAATGTCTATATATTTTATGTAATTGGAATTAAGTTAAATATCTATTTAGAAATATTAGAATAATTTTATTCTGAAGAGAAAAATTATCGTATTTGGTTAGAACAATTGTGTTCTATCATTATATTAGGTTCATATAGATTGAAAATCTAATATCAACTTTCAAAACAATTATGTTCTTTTTTTCTTTTTTCAATGAGAGACAGACATTTTTTAAACCAATCTATAGATTTGTTTTATTTCAAAATTCCTAATTTAAAAGCTTAATGCTGACTATTGGTCTATGACACTTTCGTATGAATGAACATTTTTTCTTTGATCATTTTAAGGTTCAAATGTTTTTCTCTACATTTAATTTTATCAATTTTATAATTTGTTGTGCTAATAAAAATATTCACTGAAAAAAAATCATCATGAGTTTATAGAAAGCAAATATGAAATAAATAAAAAAAGTGAATTTTTAAAATAAATTGGAAAATGGGGGTGTTTTCTGCCATTTGACATCAGTCTTCTTGGAGAAACTATTCAAAATTAGATAACTATATTCTACTGTATGGATGATATATCAGAAATTTTACTCGTTTCTCAAAGAATTTTCTATTAGTAAAATTGTGTGTCTATTTTAATTCACTTTAATCCACTAAAATATAGTATTGCTATAAATAATGTTTCATTTTCTAATTGTTTTTGAGGCAGTGAAATTCTTTCTTGTAATATTCGATAAGATCATAATATTGTTTGCCAACAATACATTTATGGCTTTTAATTATATCTTTCTAAATTTAGACACATTTTTAAAGTAAATAATCCTTCTACCTTTATTAATCAATTAAAAAAAAATTAAGCAGCCATTTAATTTATTTTTATTTGGAATAGAAGATTTGTTTTTGATTTGGGTTTCTGCCACAAAAAAATGATATCTATTATTAAAGTTCTTATTAGATATTCTCTTTTAAGATAATCAGAGAAAAAATTTTACCATTTTCCAACCAAACTCAAAATAGGATATTTCTGGTTACATTCATTGTTCATCTTCATCAGATTCATCCAAATAAAATCTTTCAGCTTTGATAGTAAGGTCACCATACTCTGAGCTCATTACAATTGTCTTGTCAAAATTTGCTTGAGTTTCCGCTTTACTTCATCACTCATGAGCTTAAAAATGTCCCTAAGCATTTTAATCTTATACTCTGTTCTTTGTATTCTGTACATGAGAAAATGCTGATTTAAATGAACAATTATTGTAGTTGTGACTTGTTATTGGATACTTGAAGGACTTTCAATTCCAGGCAGATTTTTTTTGTTGTCTTGAATAGATTTTAAAGATATTATATTGTACCTCAGAGCAGCTTCTGCATCTAATAACCAAAAGATTCAAAATGAATGATTTATAGTGTAGAGGTAAAGAAATATGAATTATCCTAAAAAATCCTTAATAGAGGTTTACTGTTTATAAGAGAAGTCCCTCTGAGCTAATTCAAAAATCTTTTAGTCATGAATATTTGATCAGCTAAGTGTACTTTTGATTAAATTAATATATTAAGATGAACTTTGTGTAGCCAGAAGCAAGAGAAATGAATGTTAATTTCATTCTATTTCTTTCTTTTCTAAAAAAAAAAAATAGTGCATTTAACTTTCAATTTATCTTGTAATTTAAAACTATTTTTATGTTTAATTTTAAGGAAGCACATATGATTCTCTTAATTATTTGTTGTTCATCATTTTTTATTATAATTTTAAATATCTTATCTATCCTAAAAAAAAATAATGATTTTAAGTATTATGTTAATATACACATTATTCTAAGATCAGTCATTGGAAATTTTGGATTTGTTTAATTTGATTGCTTTAATTTATTTTTAATTTATATTTAATGTACAAAGCAGATGTGGGGTGAATCCCTGTGATGTAGGGGTTAATGTGTGATGTCATAGTAAGTTGATTTGAACTCCAGTTGTGCTATTATGTTCACTTTTAGACTAAATGTTGTTTGATAACATCAAATATGTAAAGATGTTCATGTCTCTAAACATAATTATAGAATTTTTTTTTTTCCTCAGTTTTCTCACTCTTCTATAATAAACCATTGAGTAATACATAACAAATGTAAACTCCCAAAGTTGAATTATTATAACTCTATGATGATTGTCTAGTTTTAAAAAATTGTATTGTTGGGAAAATATTTCATTCTATTTTTCAAAAAGTTACTTTTCTATGAGGTTCCAAAACCAATGTTGATAATGCCTTTTGAATGATTAGATAGATACTTGCTTATAGTAATGATTATTTACTTCAAACAAAATATTTGATAATCAGTGGATCTTGTATTGTACCATATGATATGAAAATTCTTTAAGAACTTAAAGGAAAAGTTTTGTTATCTTTGCAAACAAATGTTCAATTTGGAACATCAGGGTTATTTATTATTAATTTTCGACTAGTATTTCTTTCATCTAAATTTCTTCCAAGAAGTTCTAAGTTATTTTTTCTACTTTTTTAAGATTATTTTTCTCAACTTTGGAATAAGACTAAATGAATGAATTCATTGTGCCTTAGTATCTTTTCAAAATGCCTTAACAGTCAATAAGAATAAACTGACTACAAGCCAAAACCCCAAAATTAATATACATAGAAAATACAGACATTTGTGATTAGCCAATCAGTATATATTTGGAAACTCCCAGCAATCATAATTATTGACCTCATACATATACAGCCACTTTCTATTGATTCCTATTTAGTGTTTCAATATTTGGAGAGTTATTTAAATCTTTTTAAAGTCAAAAATAGCCAATATTTCTTTAGAACTTGATTAGTTTCTGTATTGCAATATATTGGTATTCCAGAGTGGAGTATGATGCCACTCTGGTAACTAAACTTAGCATATTGCAGATAGCGACGATGCTTTGTGAGTCAGGGTTAAGTTTTCTATCAAACATTGTATGATGATATATGCTTGCAGAGTATTGATCTGACTGGACTATCGCATCTCTTGCAATGTGATATGAACAGATCCTTCTCTCTAAATATAGCTAGTTTATTGCATCCACACATACTGCAGTGACATTGTCCTTTCCTCTTCTCAGACATTTCCTCAAGGTTATAAAGAACAGCACATAGTCATAATTTTTATTTTCAGTTTCATTTTTTTAAGTAGGAAATAGTTCATTCACAAATTAAAATTGAAATATATTTGCTTAATTATAACTATTATTCTATTTGTAATATCACAGTAATTATTTACGTTAATTTGGTTTTCAATTTTTCTTTTTTTATAAACAGAATATATTAGAAAATATATATCATGCAATCATTGAAGCAATAGTTGCTTTGTCTGATCTCTAAACAAAAGAGATTTTAAATATTTTGTTCTTTGATTTGTTGAGGGTTGGAAATATTATTCAAAAGTATTTATTTTAAATAACAACTTTTAAAAATGTTTCATCTCTTTTTATTTGAAATTATTTCCTGAATAGAGGAAGTTACCTTTTGTACAAATTTTATTTCTTCATATTTTCTGAGGTTATATTTCTATTTTCACTAATCTTGTTATAATTAACTAAACATCTATCTTTCCATCAATACCACGACATTATATAAATATGCATGTGAATGTGTGTATGTATATGAATATATGTAAATATATATAATAAATTGACTGTTGTGCAAACATCAGTGTTACTTCTGATAAAGTATTGATCAAATGGTTACACTGAGTTCTGGCATGGTTTCAGGGCCAAAGCATCATTAACTCAAACCCAGTGCACCCCAGCAATATCTCACAATATCACCAGGCTTTGTTGGTTTGTTGTCACACTGTGGAAATGTCATACCCATGCTGATGCAGTTAGGGCTTTATTCTGGATTTTAAAAAAATATATTTTCTCTTGTCTGATGGTAAAAGTCCAAGATTAATTAGGTATGTGGATATTTTTTTAGTAATTAAATCTTGGCATCTAACATCAATTAGGAATATATTTGTTATCCAAACATTTGACTATCAGTATTGGAATCACTAAAAAACAGAAAATTTGATCACCCATTAATAATAAGAATACTTTGTTAATTGAAGAATTTATCAAATGACAATGATATGCAGATATGTTGGGTCCCAAGTCATACTGGCATCAGTGGAAATGACCAAGTGGATAAACCAGCCAGGTCTACCATAAACCTAACCACTGAAAAGAAATTTAAAATACCACATACAGACTTTAAAATGAAAATAAATAAATTCATACTACACCAAAGACAACAACACTGGAACAATAATGAAAATAATAAATTATTAGAAATTAAACCCACACTGGGGGAATGGAAGCAAAGCTTTTAAAATAACTGAAAAGAGAAGCTTACATTGTCCAGACTCCAGATAGAGTAATTTACAAAGCTCTTTGCTTCGATGTGGCACAAGGCCGAATGAATGGGGCACCCAATGAGACTCAAACTCACTCATGTAGGTTCGCTAGTCTAGCTTGCTAACCGTTACACCACCAGAGGTGCCCCCAGACTCTGGATAAGTCATACAAGGATAACACACTCTTATTTACTCAAAGGAAAACAACAACCATGTGTTATGCATGTCATACCAAATACACTGTGAAGCACATTCTCATCGAATGTATCGACCTAGCCCATATAAGAAAAACCTTCTATAGTGCAAACAATATGAAGGAACTGTTCCAAAACACTGAAATAAATAATGTGATATCATTTCTAAAAACAGTGAAGTTATACGCAAAAATCTAAAGAAATTTACAATACGACCAAATTACTTCTATAAACCCTTTCTTTACTAGATATATTCTAACAAACTGATTCCTTCCAAAACCTGTTTCAGATTTTTTTCTTTTTTTTATCATGATTCCCTACAAATAAGCTCCTAATAAAAAACAAAACAAATACCCAACTAATTATCTAAAGTTTATCATTAAGTCCTAAGATCTCTCCTTTGAATTTCTTTTCTGACTTATTTTCTTTAACTTGATTCGGCATTAAATGACTGATGAGGTTGATATGCCGTAAAACAAAACTGAACAAACATTTGATACATTGTTCTTCATAAGGTCTTCATATTTTGCCAGTTTATGCTGATGTGTCCAGGTAATATTTTTCTCAAAAACGACTGTTAATTTAATCATGAAAACTTTCCTTAAATTAACAAACCAGTTAACATTATCTAGACACTGGACTGTTAAGATTATTTCAGTTGGAAATATAAGTTGATGATCCAAATCAGATACAACATGCTGATCTCTGCCAACATCAAATAATGACTCTTGTTTGCTGCACAGTAGACAAAATCTGAAACAATGTGCATGTTTGAAATTGATAATTTAAAATGCCAGTAATTTACACATCACACCTTATATATATATATATATATATATATATATATATAGTTTTTTATATCCCTGTTTCCTACTCCAGGCTTTGCAGTGGGGACTTTGCTTAGGCAGGTGTATTTGCAAGAAGTGCTAGATTATCTGCATAAACTGCATCTGTTATAGTTTCAGCAAGATATTGTCTGCTTCTTGCCTTTTTTAGTGTAATGCTATTTACTTTTCTAAGATTCATCAATGTTTGAAGTACATAGTCTAGACAGATAATAAATAAACTTCAGTGACAATATCAAAAATGTCTGTGTCTCCATGAGATGAGCAACCATTGCTTTTGTGTTTTTATAAAGCATCATTATAATGGTAACAGTTTCTCCGGGGAGACCATTGGCTAGAAGTATTTGCTTCATGTTCCTTCTGTGTATGGAATCAAATGCCTTGGAGGAATCTACAAACAAGTGTTGTCTAGATTTTTTGCACAAACTCCTTTGATGATGTAATGGATTGTCAGAATCTGTGAGGTTGTGGATCAATTTCCCCCAAATCTGTTCTGATTTTTAAGAACTTTTTCAATTTCAGGTTTGATGCAATTGATAAACAGTGCATTATATGCCTTAGCTATAGAAGCAAGGGTTATACCGCTGTAGTTCTTGGTCATTCCAAGGTCACCTTCTTTTGGGAAGGGGAGGATGCAACCTCTTGTTGACTATAACCATAGAATACACCCACTGTATCTCTGCCTAGGGGTAAGACTTCCCCAATGAGTGTCCTGATATAACACTAAACAATCTGATGGTGAGGCTCCAGTAATGCTGGAGCTTTGGGGAATACAGATTACCCTTTCATTGCCATCACTCTCAGGTCCACTCAGCACTGGAGTGATAGCACCTAATAGGGTCCTATCTATAGGTCAGATAGTACTAAATTGTGCTTATACTAAACTGAATTATTTGAAATAGAACTGTTTTTGACATTTAAACTGCATACTTGTGCTGAACTGAATAGTTTGAAATAGAAATGTTTATATGTATAAAAAATAGATTTGGCATTGAATAACCTACAATGGTTAATATGCCATAAAACCAAACCAAACCATTCTTTATAAGAGGAGTATTCCTCACAGTTCAGAGCTCTATTTATCCTCCTCTTGTTTATAACTATATAATCTAGCTATGCTTTAGCATTATTTGAATAGGTGTATTGTCCATAGTTTTCCCTAAAATTTTTGGAATTTAGTATTAAGGCATGCTTGCTTGTTTTCAAGTGAAGAGTCTTAGATATTCCTCATTCCAGTTTGACAAGTTGTGTGAGCAGAATTTGTTATTTTCGTCTTTGCCTATTCAAGCATTCTTGTCTCCATTGATTACTAGAATGTTGTTTTTGAAAATGTGTCAGACAAGAAAAGATAGCTTATTGTAGAAGTTGAGCATGTCCATTTCATCCCTGGCATCGGTTGGTGGGACTGTAGCAAGTGACAATTGTTATACAAGAGTTGCTATTAAATGAAGCACACATCGTTCTTGTTTAGGTTTTCTCTTGGCTATTTCGTGATTTTAAGGCATGTGGACTGAAAAAGCATTCCTACAACACCTTTTGACAGCATTGACAGAATTTTTCCATGCTGATAATGAGACAAATGTCCATCCATTACCAATATGGTATTTTATTTCTAATTCGCTATGGTAGTATCTGTGTTTTTGTATGCATATGATGTCTGTATGATGCTCTGCTGCAGATGCTCTTAGTGCAGGTAACTGGTTTACGCTATTTAAAGTGTTAACATTAAATGTCACTATGTGAACAGTGTTTTTGCATCAAGTAATTTTGCATTTGAGTTCTGAGGCTGATATTTTGAACACCGGGGCCAGAACTCCAATCTTCTCAAAACATGCTCCTCGTTTACCCGTGCAAAGGGTGGTGCAGTTTGGACATATGGTTTGAATTAGTCATGGTAATCTTGTCTTTTTCTAGAATTTTTGGAATCCCAACCTTTCAAACATCTTATTATGATATCCACTGTTTTGGTTACATCAACAACATTTTAATCATTCATTTCAAAGAACATAATATTCCTTCCACTGCACACAAACACAGCCAAGTTGAACCAACCATCAATTTCGCATATGAACTTGAGGAAAAATAATTCCTTATATTTTCTGGACATGTTACTCATAAACAAGTTTGAATTCAAAGTTTACCACAAGATAAACAACAAAAATGACAACACACATTTTTATTCAACCCGAAGCAATAAAACAAAAAAGTGGCATTCTCATAGGCTTTTTCCTGAGAGCCCTTAGAATCTGCATCCACTAATTTTCTAAACAAAGAATTTGAACACCTCAAAAACTCTTTTTCCAAACTGCAATATCTCAAATCTTTCAT
Organism: Sepioteuthis lessoniana; assembly: GCA_963585895.1. Classification (NCBI taxonomy): domain Eukaryota; kingdom Metazoa; phylum Mollusca; class Cephalopoda; order Myopsida; family Loliginidae; genus Sepioteuthis; species Sepioteuthis lessoniana. The sequence goes on from OY757912.1 coordinate 127,951,714, forward strand.
TCACTGTGCCAAATCCAAAGCCATAAACATCCACAAACCAACGTCCTACAATAAGTATAAAAATAACAAACCCAGCTCAAATATCAACCCTATAAAAAGTAACATATTACCCCAAAATCCCACTACCACACTCATTGAAAAAAACTTAAATTACTTAAGTCTAAATCTACAACCCGCACACTAAAAACAATAAAGTAGATAATAAAGAACAACTTCAAAAGCACTAATTCGCTATCCAACACAGGTGTTTACAAAATCCGTTGCCTAAATTGTATTAAATTTTACAGAGGAGTAGAAAATAAGAGAATCTATGAACATAAAAAAGACTTTGGAACTGGTAATACAACAAACTCATTAGTTTTTCATAATATTTTAACCAACCACACTTTCAATTTTCAAAACTCTGTCATATTTGCTTTCATCCATGAAAGATAAAAGAAAAATAATTGAAACGTGTTACTGAGGATCACCGTCTTTAGGAAAAATATTACTAAAAGATTTCAAAATCCACACTAAAGATTAGCTCCCCACTCTTTATTTAAATATTTAAAGTAATAAAATGAACCACAAAACACCATTTACTTTTCAAAAAAATTCCATTGCATAATATAATGGATTTAGAACATATTAGCCTGTATTATTTCGTTTTTCATATAACAACATCTAGTAGTCCTAATGAAGATTTCCAACTGAATTGTTAAAAAAATTTATCTCTTATAATTATTTCTAATACAAAAAATAATAATTTTGACTCAATATTTTTGTATTCGGACAAACCTTGAAGCCAAAACGCGTTGGCACAATTAATGAATCAAACATATAAATATATATATATATATAGAGAGAGAGAGAGAGTAGAACAAACAAATACTTCACTAAGAAGTGCTGATTTTTATATAATTAATTTTGCAATTTTTTTATGCCATTAATGCTATTACTTGAAGAAAATTGTCATAGGAAATCAGTGGGTATTTTTTTTCCTTACACATATTCATGTTACTGAATTTATTCTTTGTGTTGCTGATCTTGTTACCACAATGTTCCAGTCAAATCATTCTGCAGCCTACTTCAGATATAGAACCTGATTTTTTTTTCTTAAGAGAATATATTTTCAGTTTTTTTTCCCCCAGATATAACAGGAAGAAGGCCTAATTCTTGGGGCTTTACTTTCCCCTGTGATTTTTAACATCTACATAGATTTTTTAAGAGCTTACATCTCCATTCCTTTGGTTTGGCTTAGATATATGGATAACATTTACTCTATGGTTCTATGAGGTGAATCTATACATCCTGTTGTTTCATGTGAACTCAATTAGATCATCTATTCAGTTGACCTGGACAAGTTTAACAAGACACTTTCTTTTTGAATGTCCTTTTAACTCATACAAATGATATCTATATCATTAGTGTATACACATACTTACTCTCTCATGCACACTGTTGTATTGTAATTTTATTATTTACTAATTCTTCTCTGTTTAGAATGGGTTTGTTCAATGCCTTCAACATTGGTCAAAGGTCATCAGTGTTGATCTTACAAAGCTGAAAGAAGATTTAAATGATATAAGTAGCATTCTTGTAATTTACCAATTACCTATCTTTTGTTCTTTTTAAAATAGGAGATAGCTCTATAGAGTCAACAACTATGTCTCTACAGTAAGCACTAAGAGGCAAATTGAGTCAAAAGATTTGTAAGCATTATACAATCGGGGTGGTTTTTAATCATAAAACCACTCTTGTCAACTGCCTTGTATTAGTTACTTATGGGAAAATAATTTGATGAAAGATTGCATTTGTAACATCCTATGCAAATTTAGAAAAAGAATATGAGGGAGAAACTAGTAATCAAGTTACATCAGAAAGTCATCTTCATAAAGAAACTAGAAAGATCTTGTATGGTAGACCATTGCTCTCTTTAGGATAATGTCTAGACAGTATAGAATTCAGTGTAGTATGGTTTTCTTTGTTCACCTGAAAAAGAATTGAGAATCACTTTTATATAAATCAAAATCACCAGCGTTACATCGGTAGCATTTATTGGTATCTTGTTGGAATAAACTAAACTGGTTAGTATATCAGTGCTATGACTTACTGTTTATTATCTTCATCTGTGAAAATAAATCTTTCTCTTTGATTACACATTATACACACCTGAAAAAGGCTGTAACAATGGGTCATTTGAAATATCCTGAGAACAACATTGATAACACAAAAAAAATGAGTTTAATTATCCAAACAAAAATATAGAAATCTGATATTCAAATTTTGAAGATGTTCTCAAGGAAAGAAAATGATTTTATCTTGATTATTGTATTATTAGCTATTTTCATACCTTTTTGTTTTATGTAGAACTTTTTAGATAAAATGATTGGTAGAAAAGAATATGATTATTTGCTTATTGTTTTGTATGTATCTTGTTTTAATAAATTAACCCTTCCTTTGAAAATGTACTTTCTTTCTGAAATTTTATGTTTTTAAGTAAAGTATTCTGAAGTGTTCCTTTTAATATGAATTTGGAATCTTCAATAAAATATGTTAGAAAGAAACAAATTTATATATGCTCCTGCAGTCACATTATATTTTATATATTTTTACTCTTCAAAAAATATCTAAATATTTTTATATTATTTTTTATGAAAATAAGTAAAATTGAATAAAGCACAACACATGATTCTCTTACCAGATGCCGCAAATATTTTCACTTTCAGTAAATTCATATGATGGTAGATTAAAAAAAAAATAATAATTCAAGTTTTGCTAATATACTTAACACATGACTGAATAATGTGAAACTTTGTAAGACAAATGATAAGCTTGACTTGTATTTCAAATGCACATTTAGTATTAAAAATGTGTCAAAGATTTGAATTTAAAAAAAAAAAAGTAGAAGATAAGTGATGATAAGCTTCTCATAATTGTTCACTTGCTGGGATATAAGAGAAATATGAGTGAAAAGTGATTGAGATTAGTTTTAAAAGATAAAACAGTTTAAGCAAATGAGGAGTCTAATAAAGAAACAGTGTCTTATATTGTTTTATTTATTTGATCATTTCTATCTAATAACTGAAACATGTTATGCTGCTAAATTCATTTTTTATAATCAAGAAAAGTTACATTTATCTTCTTATTAGAATTTATATTATTCTGCTTATGAAAAAGTTAACAATCTAATTTTTTTTTTTAAATTCTACTTTAGAAGTTTGCTAAGATTTGTATCATTTAAAATTGCAATAAAGGAATTTTTTAAAAGTACATAGTTATCAAAAGTACATATATATGCATCTGTATATACAAGTAGAAAGTCAGCTCTCTATACATGGCCAAATGGTTTGATGTACAGTTACCACATTTGGTATTCATACTTACTTAATCCAGAAGGTTTTAATGTAAAAAAAAAATTAGTGAAAAGCCATATTACTGTAAGATGGAACTAATTACACAAATTAAATTTCCAATTTTCAAAAGAAAATATAGTTATTGACATTTAATTGTACATGACTAATTAGGTGTATTGGTAGTTCTTCAAGTTGGTTATGTAAAATAATTAATATTATTGCTTAATTTGAATTAACAATCTGGACAAAAACAAATGTCAGAGTCAATGAATCTCTTAAATGTCACTTGCTTAAATATATAAGTAAAGTTGGTGACCTTAGTTGAAGGTGACCAGAGGATCCCTTTTCAATAGCTACTACTACAAGGTGTAGGGGAGGGCACTACTCCATTCCCTGGATTGCTCCACTTTACTTTTGATCCTTACCTTATAATGCTGAGTGTTAAGCAAGGCAGTATCAAATACCATTTTATTTTGAGTCTTTGGTATGACTTGACCTGGGATTGAACCCCAGTCTTCTGGAACATTGGCAAACACTCTACTCATTAGGCCAATGGCTTGAACAATCCTTTTTCGACTTTCTAAGATAAGAACTATAATTGTTCAATATCTTTTGTATTATGCAGGTTTTATCTTTTATAGAAATAATTACTGCTTACAACTGTTTGGTATATATTTATGATTTAAAAAGATTGTAAATACCCACTCTTATCCAAATCTTCATCTCTTAACCAGCATAGACAAATGTCAGCTAGTTTCTCTATCATTGAAATACTATTTGGAAATATCCTATATTATTTTTATTACTTTTTCCTTGCTCTTTTTAATATGCAATGGTACTACTTGAAAAAAGTTATATTAGAAATTGCAATCTTTGATGCACATTTGTTTGGCTTTGTCAGTTTATAAAATTAACTTTTAACTTGGTATCAAATTGCATTTAAAGGATTTCATATTTTTGGTTTTAATTTCTCTAATATTAATTAATGCATGGTTAATATCTTATTTTGGATTTTATTTTTTAGGTGCACAAGTGAAAGATATTTTTCTATTATTGAATTGTTATGCTCACTTGATCATTGTTATTTCTTATGTTATTTGAAGAATGTATTCACTAAAATAAGCTTTACTGTATTTTTTCCTTTATCCTTCGTGTCACTTTCATTTGTTTCTCTTTTTTTAAAGAAGCATTTTAGATAACATTTTAATATCTGAAAAATCTGTATCGGAAATTTTTATAAATATTTCAGTGCATAGTCTTTACAAAAATATCTGATATAAAATTTTTTTCAAAATTAAATTTCAAACTATAATCACTTTGAAAATTTATTTGATAATTATTGCCAATATTTCCAATGTTAATAATTTTCAAAATAGTTAATAAAATTAATAAAACCGTATTGAATAGAACAAAAAAAAAAAAGAAATGTTATCAGCAGCAAATCAGTGATGAGTTCTGATTGGCTAAAAGAAACTCAAATGGAAAAGCAATTAGGGGAGGCGATGTCAGATAAAATTGGGAAAAGAAAGTCGTTTGAAAACTAGCCATATCACTGTGAAGACGGCCAAAAATTATGGCACCCATTTTGGGTGAGCTTTGTGAAGAGGTCTCATACCCGCCGTGAAGACAGAACCAATGAGCAAGCATGTGTGAAAACTACAACTGAAAACAAGAAAGATAATGTTAAACTCTGTGTCTGCTCTTTTTCTCTTTCTCCTCATGATATTTTATTTCTCTCTGTCAAGCTAAAGCAATGGACTCATTTTTCATACTCTCAATAACTATGGAGATGTGTAGTAGTAAATAAATTTTTGTATTAGTGAGCCAAGACAGTGTTTTGTGTGTTTGTCATTTTTTTTTTTTTACAGCAAGATTTCAACAGGGTCCAGCTGAAACTTAAGGCATTGTGCTACACTCATAGACCCATTAAAACCATAATGGTACAAATGTCTATGTAGTGCCTTGGTAACGCTACAAGGGTCTGCTCAGAACCATGGTGGTTCAAGTGTCTATTCAGTGTTGTACTATTATAAACATCTATTTGAGAACTGTAGTGTTACATCTTCAGGCTTTACTTTCTATATTTAGACTACAGATAATTTGCTATCTCATCACAACGTAGGCCATAACAGTTGAATATTAAGACAAAAAATTGCCAATAATCTATATTATATATTTTTTCTTGAAAAAAAGATGTATGTATTCTTAAAATTAGATATTGTTTCTTATCTTGAAATTATCTTTTATATATTCTATGTTTTTAGTTCAAAAGGCACTTTTTTAATACAGATAAAATGAAGCAAGAAAAATCTTTGCCATAAAGAAAAAGAAAAAAGTCAAGTTATCACTTTTTATATTTTAATTTTCCTACTAACTTTCTAAGTTTCCTAATATTATATTCTCTTTCAACTTCAAAAGAAAAACCTTCAAAGAAAGAGGATCTGTACAGTTTGGTGGTTTCTTTTACCATCTTTTGTGAAACTTAAAATTATCATTTATAATATGCTTCCTTCAGTAGATACCCATTGGCTACTTTGCTTTGACTTAAGTCTTCAATTCCTACATCTCCACCAACTTCCTATCATTTAGTATTCTTTTTTTTTTATTTATTTTTTTTTCATATTTCATTCTATCCTTCGATTCATTTGCCCATTAGTCTTTTTCATTGAATCTTTTAATATTTATTATAAAGTAAAATTTTGAAAATTTTTCCTAATTTTTTTTATTTTTTTTATTGTGTCCAGAAACTTATGTCAGAAAAGAAATCAAGAGGTGTTGATGAAAATTGTCATGAAAATAAATATATATTAACAAAATACAATTGTCACTGTTTAATAATGTTGAAATTGAGTTGATGTTCATAGATAAAAGCTTAAAAGTTATTCATAATAATATTACTGTCTTATAATTTCATTTGTTTTTCTTCATTATCTATTCTTGTCAGTTTTACGTTTTAAGTTAATTTTCTTTTTATTATTCATTTCTTAAACATGATTTTGCAATTGACTTTAAATAGATCACAGAAAATAAACAAAAGTTATAGCTTTATTTTTCACTCAACTGATTAGTCAAAATTATACATTGTTTAGATTTTTTTAGCAGTAATTAAACTAATCCCTTAAAATTTAATTGTTTTGTATTCTAAATGAGATATGTTAGTGTTTGCTTGATAATATTCAACATTGTTTGATAAACTTTAAAATTTACCTTAAAATCCTTTGTAACTATTATTCAAGGTTTATAAATGACTGAATATATTTACTTTTTTTTTTTATATATATATTTCTGATATATAAACTTAAGCAGAATAAGAGCTCTATTTTATGCTAAAAAATTTATTATGCTTTTTTACTCGGTAAATTCTTTATTCTAAATGCATCAATCATACAGATTTTACAACTGAATAATTTTTCATTACATTATATCTTTTGAATTAATTGTCATTTACTCTATGGTAAAGGCTCCATATTCCTTTTCTGTTATATGTAATAAAAGGTAATGTTATTAAATGATGGACTATAATATGTTATTGAAATAATAGAATTAAATTAGTTTTTTTATTGTCACTTTGTAGTTAACGTTTCTCCTAGTTAATTTTGGCTTTCATTTTGCATATTAATTGATAATAATGATTTAATGATAGAAAATGATATTCAGTTTTATTGAGTAATCTAATATTTTTCAGACTTTTCAAATTTTTATTGTATATTTGTGGAATTTTTTAATATCTAAAACTATTTAACCTGCTCAACATTTATTTTTATCAAGCATTAGGTGCAACTGCAATACAATTAGTAGATTTACATAACTTGGGTTAAGTCATAAATAATTTCCATTTTAGTAAATGATAATTTATTCATGAATAATTTAGTTTGGTTCCTTTGTTTAATGGCATATCAACCTTTGTAGGTTGTTTAATGCCAAAGCCATTCTCCTAGAAGAACAGTAGTGGTACTATTTAACCCATAGCTGGGAGGATAAGGGGGTTCATGCCTTTCCCAATGGTATTTGCCCGAAAGTGAATGTAATAGCACAACTGGAATACGAACTCACTTACTACGATTCTGCAGTCCATTGCTTTAACCATTACACCCAAGGACCCCCCCCCAATAATTTAGTTATGACTAGTATATTTGCTAATCATTTTAAATGACCTCTTGCTGCCATTTATTCGGTAACTTGATGATTCCTCTCAAATAAAATTCAGCTGGTTTTCAGCTTAAGAAGTTTTCCAGAAAAGTTTCCACCTGATCTTCAAGAGAAAATTTTTTTTTCATTCAAAGCAGAAAACAAAAAAGATGTAAATCACTTGGAACAAGGTCTGGTGAATATGGTAGACCAAACCAACCTAATTCCAATATTTTTTCTTTGAATGATTCTTGCTTTGCATTATTATAGAGAAGCTCAATATTTCTATTGACAAATGAAGAACATTTCTTAGAAGATTTTCTAGCATGTGTTGCAGCTATTGAGAATATGTCTGCATTGAGTGTCTGTGGTTTAAAAACTCCAAATGAATAAAATACTGCAGTGATCACATCCTTCACACAATATGACTAACTTTTCTTCCATGAAGCCCCTCCACCTTTGTGGTTAGGCTGTGAAGATTCAGCCTTGTCAATCCATTGAACATTGTTATAAAAGACCCATTTTTCATCACCTGTAATAATAATCTTGAGAACCATGTAATTTCTTTGCCTTGAAAGAAAACTTCTTGCTATAGATATGTGATCTTCCTTATTCTTCTTAGTAAAAGTATGAGGGTGCCTAATGCCCAGCTTGCTCACTTTTTCTATCTTTTTCAAGTGGTTGCAGATTATGGATTGGGATGTGTTAAAGTCAAGTGCTAATTCTTGTGTACTTTTGTGTGGATTACATTCCACCAATTCTCTTAAAGCATCTTGATTGAGATATAATTAATGTCTTGGTCTGAGTTCAGCTCTCACTGATATATCAACAGATTGAAACTTTGAATACCAGTTTCAGACTTGATAGTCAGTAATGACACCTTTGCTATGAACACGACAAATTTTCTTAGCTGTTTCTGTTGTATTTTTGTTATTCTTAAACTGCTCCAACATTGCATGTCAAATATGCGCTTCCAGTTTGTCCATTTTAGGAGCCTAAGATCATTGATTAAATTATGATGCATACTCTTTCACTACTGAAATAAAAATGACTAATGAAGGCATTCTTTAATCAGATAATTTCTTGTTTTGTTTAAAACGTTGGAAGTTTGAAATGTGTAAGTTACAACTTGTTTTAAAAAAACGGAAATTATTTATGACTCTACCCATTAAATATAATTTCAAATCAAATGTTTTAGCAATATAATAGAAATTATTTATAATCTCTATTTTATTAAGTTGTTATACTTTTGTTATTTGGAGAAAACTAGTTTGAATGTTTCTGCTTTATATTTTGTAGTGGTCATATACATTGGAGAAACCAAATACAGGAAGTATTTTCTCATTAGCTTGGTCTTCTGATGGAACTCAAATTGCTGGAGCTTGTGGCAATGGGCATGTTATCATTGGACATTTAGTTGACAGGTAGGAAGATATTCATGCCATTACTAGTACATAATCTTTTTCTTTTTGTTTTATACTACTTTATTAAAAGGTAAACAAAATGATAATCCGGGCAATATGAATGAATTTTGAGAATATAACATATTTGTTACAATACTATGCATTCATGCATATTCATATGATCATTTTATGAATAAAATTAATTTATGAGGTAATAGCAAAACCCCTTTAAACAAAATTACTAATAAACTGGTTACAACACAAGAAAAATATTTATTAAAACTACAGTTATATAGTCATAAAACTCAAATTTGATATATTAAAAACTTTTACTAATTTCACTAAATTATTCTTACAAGCAGTACTTATCTTACATGTGGGTTTTAAAATGATCATTATTAAAAACAAAGGATGCTGAATCAGTTTTATTAAAGTTTAGAATAAATATGAATATTCAAAAATATGCATATTTGTTTTGATTATTTATTATGTGTTACTGTGTTATTTACACTTAGTGTAGTGTACTGAAGATGTCTTCAGATTTGTTCAAAGATTTCAGGTACCCTCAGAAATCCCTAAAGATAATAAATATTTTAGACGTATATTTTTTTATTTATTTTCCAGACTTTAAGGGATAGTATTAACCTAACATCTAAAAAATAATTGGGTTTCCAAGTCTTTTCTTTGGCTGGGGACCTGTTAAACTGAATTGAATTCTCTCTTAGTGATATATCTGACCACTAATGTTGGGAATTCACCCAGAGAGAATGTAAGTATACATAGGGATGATGAGAACCATCTGCCTCACATAATAATTACCAAGAGAGTGGGTAAGCAGTGGAATATGGAAATTTCTTTTACATTAAAGGGGATGACAGTAAGACAGAATGACTTACAGGTCCCACCTAAAAATACACTGAACTGAATCTCTTAATATTGTTTAAAACCTTTCCATTTATGACTTTAACAATTCCTGTAATTTTATTTGAAATTTAACCCAAAATAACTCAACCTTAGCTTTATCATTGGACAGACATTTGAGAATTCATAATAAGCTTCCATTATTAAAATATCTGACACTGTTACACAGTTTTTTTTCTTTTCTCTTATTTTGCATATATAAGTTGCTGACATTCACTTCTTTTTTTTTTTTTAATCAATAAAAAATTTTCATTTTGTTACTAAATAAAAATTTTGATATATGATACTGATATTATTTCATTAAATTTCAGTCATTTTGTACTTTTTTGGGAATAAAGTAGTTTGAGAAGTAATTCCACAAAACAGAATAGTCATTTGAGTTACCATTTTTGTCTTGTACTATTTCCACACTTTAATAGATTAGCTGAAAAAATATCCAATTTTTCTTAACTTCATGAAGTTTCAGTATCTATAATTTAAATAATTTATACATAACAGAAAAGTGGCAGCCTTTTTAATGGATAAAGAAGTTTATAAACTTAATCTATCTTTGAAGAAAACATGTTCCCTTATCTTGGGTGTGATGACTTTTATTGACATGAAGCAAAAAGACTGCATTACTTCTCCTATCTTTCATGTAAGCAGACATTTGTAATGTGATATATGCATATGCACAGGTTTGAATCCTTAATATTACTCTGGCTTATGAATATGTATAAGTTATTGTGTATATAAAAGACTTGTCCAAAGCAACAGGTGTCATTTGTCAATAAACATTTTGGCTGTGAATGAAAACAAAAATGAGAGTGATACTTGGTCGGAGCAAATAGAGTGGAATTTTGTGTGAGAGAGAGAAGGAAAACAAATTCCTTCTGAAAAATGGTTAGAGGAAAAAGGAGTAAGCTTTAATTTGGAAGCGCTGTTTTGACGACATGATGTGACTTGTGCCAAGAGTAGTAACAATTCTTTTGGCATTGTTCATTGAGTACTGAAAATTATTTCAGACACTTTTTTATAGTTGTTTGTTATGTTATATTTATCAAATAAGAACAAAATTTAAAAATAACCTGTAATTTGTTATTCGTGAGTTTATGAGCTTTGTGATTCATATTTATTTTTAAAAGTAATATTTGGAACTTGAAAAATGTAGAATCATTCTCAAATAACAAAAAACTTCATTTAAATTAGGCCATCTCTAGGTGAGAAAAATTGCTGGTTTACAAGTAAACATTTATTTTAAGTAAAATATTACAGTAGCTTCTATTTAATTGTCAAACTCATTACAACATTATCATGGATTTTTCCTTTACTATTTAACCTTCTGTTCAAATTGATTTTCACTTAACACAAAACAAGCAAGTGGTGTAAAGCTACTCAAATGATAGCATTTAGTAAATCTATTTTTAACTAGATTTAACATGGTCAGGTGAGGAATACTACTTAAAAGTTAATTGATTCTACCTTACTTTCTTTTATAAAATAATTCTCATCAATGAATGGTCCATATTAATCATTGATTGAATACTTTCATAGGCAAAAAGTGTTTGTATTTTTTTATTTCCTAAGGGAAATTTATAAACAGCTTTCTATCCTGCTTGGATAATGATCAAAGTTTCCATTTACAATGAGAAAAGGTTGCCTGCATTAGTGTTCACTGGACAGTCAATTTCATTATTAGCTCAATTGAATATATTTAACTAAAACTTTAGTCTTTTTTAATTTGATGTTCATAATAAATCAATATTGCTATGATGCTTAAAATTTCATTTTCAAAATTGTTTGTACTAGTATTTCCAACCATGCTGTTTTTTTATCACTTGATTTTTACTTCATCGCTTTTTTTCTGGGATAATAACTCACAAGTCACTGAGAACAAAAATCTGATATTTTCTGAGTAGATTAATACAAATACTAACTTTTTGTTTATAAAAGAAGCAGGTAAATTGGATTAATATCAAAATGTTTACTTACAAAAAAAGGAATCAATATTCTATCACAATTACAGAATGTTTTCATTCTATGTAGAATTTATGAATCCATTATTATATACTAAGCTTTCAAACAAAAAAAAGAATTCTTTTCTCTGAAATAAAACTGCATTGTAATAAATTATCTGAATTCATAAAAAGTAAAGAAAGCAGCTAAATGTTCTGGAGTTTTTTGTTTTATTTTTTTTAGAACTTTAAAAAGAAATGTCAACATGTACTTTTAATATTCTTTACTTAAGATTAAAATGTTTTATGGTTTTAAAATAATAATACTTGCACTTGATTGACCTAAAGTAGCACATTTTAGTTATTTCACATTGATTGATGATAGTTAAGAATTCCAAAAATATGAAACTTTCATTTTTGCCTTCATTTCTAAATTTTCATTACTTTAAAAAAAAGAAAATAAGAGTAATTTGATTTTAGTTTTAAATGGCTATCACTCAATATGGATGTTATCTACTTTGAATATATGTTACTTACTTGTATAAATTTTAAATATTTGATGGCTTACTTTTAGGTACCATCTCATCATTATATACTTAGCTTTAGTGTTTTATCATTTAAATATTGTATGACTGTATTTAAAGTTTTTATTTGATCAGAGTTTTAATTTTTTTTTTATTTGCTTTGTTTCATTATTCGTTTAAAGATTTCTTTTAAAAACTGCTTAATTTACATTAACAAATGGTTTGATAATTTAAGTTTTTTTAAAAATAGGATGTCTACAAAAGAAATATAGAAAAAACATTTTTTATAAGTATCTAAATTATTTACACTCAAAATACTCAGTTATATGCAGAATCATTTAAAATTTATTATGAAAGCCTTCAGCAGTACCAGATGTTTCACTGTCAGTCAGTTGGTACCAAAATCTATAGCTGCTGAAAAGACATTTTGTGTGATTAAATAGTTTACAAAATGCTATAACAAATATTGTTACTATTGAATAACAGTATTTTAGAACACATTCTGAGAAATCATTGTCAACTATGGTTGGTACAAGAAAGTTGAAACAAGATATTTGTATAAAGGTAAAAGTTATGGGAGACGATTAGAATCTAAAAAAATAGACAGGTGTGCTAGTTAGCTACACACTCTACTCTATACTAGACTGGAAAATTTTGTGGAAGTTGTTGAAAATGATGCATTACAAAACTGCAGTTATTGTTAAATCTAGGTGACCAGGATAAAACCCCATGTCTTGATTTCTATACAGAAATGCCAGCGCATTGTAAAAATGGAGTATCTGATTTTCATTTATGCCTTACAGCATAAATAAATTTTTCTCTTCAAAGCTGTATATCAGAATCTCAGAAATTCTTTAATACATTCATGAAAGTATCTTCTTTTATAGCCACCTTGTATTTTTTTCATCTGAATATCAACTGTATTTTATTAAATTGTTGATTTATTTGCTTTCTGAATATTCAGGCACCTAGAGTGGAAAAACTTTGATGCAACTGTAATTAGTAACTCCCAAATCAATGTACGAAATGTTCTCGGTGATACAAAGGAAACATTGGATTTTCGGAATCGCATTATCAAAGTTTCTTTTTCATTTGGCCATCTTGTGGTTGCTACTTCTTCACAGTGTTATATCTACAGGTAAGAAATATTGAAATATTTTTTGATTAACTGTATCAATTAAGTGGGCAAAAAAACTATCAAAAAAATTTTGACTTTTTATTGAACAAATTACCGTACTTCCAGACATAAGATGTACATTCAATACTAAAAGGATTCTATGTCAATATCACACAGCATCCCCATACTGAAGTTTGAAATCAACTGCTATGAAGCTTGAAAGGGTTGCATGGAGCAGTAATCTCTCAAATACCTTTGTAAACTATATGTCTTGTATGCTCAGATATACTATTTTGTTTCTCTGTTTTCTGTCATTTTTCTTGATTCTATTATACAAGGTTTTATCTTTTTCTTCAAAAAACTTCTATAGGTGATTTTGGTAGTTTTCTGAAAGGAAACCTGATTTTTTATTCAGAGAATTTTGTAAAGAGTAAAATAAATGGTAATCTTATGATACTTGGTTGGTCTATTAAGTAATGAGATAGTGTAAAATCTTTTATCATCAACTTAGTTCCCTTGAGAAGCCACATACTCATAAAAACATTCCTGCCCCTGAAAACTGTTCTGGAAATCTTCAAGTGACACTACTTTCAATTGGTTTGTTACAATCTGTTGTATGTTCCTAATAGTTTCCAGATGGTGACTCCTGAGTTGAGTTTTAATTCTGAGAAAAAGAAAGTCATAAGAACTCAAATTTGGGAAGTAAGGGTTGCTTGGTTGTGTTTTATGGCATATCAATCCTTGTAGGCTATTTAATGCCAAATTCTGTCTATATATGTATATATGATTTGTAAATCAATAGTTTGTTGGTAACATTTTTAAACAAGCCAGAGCTCATTTCTTTCCACACCGTTGAATGTTTTCAAGTATTGCTATCTGACATTAATAGTTCTATTTGCACGCAGTTAGATGGTCTCAAGTACAGTAAATGATAAAACAGTTCTTTTCAACTTATAGATGAGACTTAAACAGGTCAGAGTGGACCTGGGAGTAATGGCAATGAAGAGGTACTCCCCATTCCCTAAAACTCCATGGCTGAAGCCTCACCATCAGATTGTTTATTTATTATATCCAGGACACTTGTTGTGAGAGTCTTACCTCTATGCAGAGATGCACTTAATGTATTTTACAGCCCCATCTGATTGGCCTTCAGGTTTGGTTGGTGTAAGTAGAATGTCTTACTTTGGTTGGTTATTTATATCTTATTGCAAAATCAACTTTGTAGGTTATTTAATGCTAAATCCTGTTTATACACTTATGTTAGATATATATGATTTTTAAATGAATAGTTTATCTGTAACATTATTTTTTAAATGAGCCAGAGCTCATTTGTTTGCACACAGTTAAATGGTTTCAAGTATTGCTATTTAATACTAATAATTCAATTTAACAGTAATTTGCTTGCCTACAGTTAAATGGTTTCAAGTATAAAAAATGATTCAATATTTCTATTTGACCAATATTTCTATTTGACCATTAGTAATTTTTTTGCAGAGTACCTTCTGCTTCTTTCCTTTGTTAGCTTAACAGGTACAACAACTTCTTTCCTTTGTTAGCTAACAGGTACAACGACTGCAGGTCAGAGTGAATCTGGGAATAATAGCAATGAAGGGGTACTCTACATTCCCCAAATCTCTAGGACTTGAGCTTCACCATCAGATAGTTTGATATCATATCTGGGACACTTGTTGGAGCGTAGCAAGAGGATTGTGATACCACAGAAATATTCTTTTGGACTAAAATCTTGACTACAGAGTGTTTCTAGAAATTAATGTGATGGATATTTTTGTTTCAAGGTCATAACCCTGATTCAAAATCAGCTGATTAATCTTAACTGATCACCAATCATTATCAATATCAGATATTGATTAGTTCTGATTGGTCCTCAGTTTTGTTGAATTTTCCTCACATCTGCTGATTAGAATCAATTCATCTTCCAAAGTCTCTCAGCCATCCAAAAATTCCTTGAGCCACTTAAAAATCTGTGCCTGGGATAGAACTTGATTTTTATGGACCTGTGTTAACTTGTTAAATGTTTCTATCTCATTGTTCTGAAGAAAAAATAATTAAAACATTAGTATGCCTTGGATCTATATAATCAAAATCCAATAGACAGATGGATGAAGGGATGCATCCTCCCTTTCCCTAAAAAGGGTGACCTCGGATTAGCCAAGAACTACCGAGGTATAACACTTACATCCATTGCAGCCAAAATATACAATGCCCTACTACACAACTGCATAGAACCCAAAATTGACAACATACTTAGGAAGAACCAAAATGGCTCCCAGAGAAATAGATCCACGACATCACAAATTTTGACTATCCGTAGAATTCTTGAAGGTGTATATGAAAAAACTTACTGGCAACCATATTATTTGTCGACTTGACCAAGGCCTTTGACTCCATTCACAGAGAAAAGATGGAGTAAATTCTACTCGCTTATAGCCTACCAAAAGAAACCATTGCAGCCATGATGATTCTCTATAGAAACACCAAAGTAAAAGTTTGTTCTCCGGATGGAGACACAGACTACTTCGACATTGTAGCAGGTGTACTGCAAGGAGACACACTAGCCCCATACCTCTTCATCATCTGTCTAGACTACGTGCTTAGAACATCTATTGATAAAATCAACGAAAACAGTTTCAAGCTAACAAAGGAAAGAACCAGAAGGTACCCTGCAAAAAAATTACTAATGCTGACTACGCTGATGACATAGCACTTCTGGCAAATACACCTGCCCAAGCCAAAACCCTGCTACATAGTCTGGAATGAGCCGCTGCAGGCATTGACCTCCATGTCAATGCACACAAACGGAATATATGTGCTTAAATCAAACAGGCGACATCTCCATACTAAACAGTAGCCTTCTGAAACTAGTTGACAAGTTCACCTACCTAGGAAGCAGTGTCTCATCAACCGAGACAGACATCAATACGCGACTAGCAAAGGCATAGGCAGCTATTGATAGGCTATCGGTCATATGGAAGTTTGACTTAACTGATAAAATGAAACACAGTTTCTTCCAAGCAGCAATCATGTCGATACTGCTGTATGGATTTACTAACTAAACTGATGGAGAAAAGGTTTGACAGCAACTACATAAGAATGCTGCGAGCAATATTGAATAGGTCCTGGAGGCAACACCCAACAAAGCAGCAGCTGTACAGCCACCTGCCACCCATTACGAAAACTATCAAAATTAGATGAACCAGACATGTGAGACACTGCTGGAGAAGTGATGTACTCTTATGGACCCCTTCACATGGCCAAACAAAGGCAGTGTGACCAGCTCGAACCTACATACAGTAGCTCTGTGTTGATACAAGATGTAGCCCTGAGGACCTGCCGGAAACAATGGTCTATAGGGAGGTGTGGCAAAAGAGTGTCAGGGATATCCGTGCTAATGGCACGACATGATGATGATGATCTTCACAGAGGAAAAATTATATTCATAGATATTGCACATTTTTAACTGTATGCCTTTAATCAGCCAAAATTGTCTTTTCTTCTGAATAACACTTTTATGATAATAAAAGTAAAAAGTAAAATTGGCAAACTTAGTCAAGGGTAACCTGAAGGCTCCCTTTTCAATAGCTTCTACACCAAGGTGTAGGGGAGGGTGGTTAACAGTATTAAAAGAGAAATCTACCC
The DNA here is from genome assembly GCA_963585895.1 of Sepioteuthis lessoniana. Taxonomy (NCBI): domain Eukaryota; kingdom Metazoa; phylum Mollusca; class Cephalopoda; order Myopsida; family Loliginidae; genus Sepioteuthis; species Sepioteuthis lessoniana. The sequence continues at coordinate 127,968,733 of OY757912.1, forward strand.
AATGCATGCAATATTTTAAATTTAATATCAAACTAATTTAAAGTTAAATTTTTCTTACTGTTAAAAATTGTGACTATAGTTTATAGTTGTTGAATAACCTAACCCAGCTCAATGATGACATATTTAGACTAGAAAAGACATTCCTGACAACATTATAAATGATGTTATGATTATTTTTGATTTAAAACTGTCTGCTTTGTATATGAAATTATTCACATAAATCCTCTGTTTTATTTCATATTCCCCCCCTCCCCTAAATCCTTCAACCAACTCTCATGTTATCTATACATTTTCTTCAAGACAAAGGAAACTTTGATTGAAGTAAAGAATTCATCCTCATTATGTTAATGATATTCACTTTAGTCTCATTTAATTTACATTGCCAGTTAATAGAAACTATTACAAATTAATTTTACTTTGATATAGAAGGTTGGCGATTTCTTTTTATTATGAGTAAGATTTTTTAATAACCATTTAATTTTGGAAGAGGGAAAATAATGCTCTGCAATTAAATATCTTTTGGTGTTGAGCTTTTTTTTTTCTATCACATTGTTTTTGTAATAGCCATCACATAAATCTTTTTAAAAGTAACCATCATTAGTCAGTTGATTTTTAGTTTCTTTATAAATTTATTGAATGTTTCATCAAAAATTTATAACTTGAAATTATCTTTTTGTTTTTCTCCTATTCATTTATCACAAACACAATTCCCTGATACTTTTTACATATTGTTTGTTATGTTGTTTCTCATCTTTGACAGATTGCTATCTCTAGTGGTTGCCTATTTGTCTTTTTATCCATTTTAACATTCATTGAGAATCTTTCTCTGTTTATTTGTCTATTTTATCACTCCAACAGATAATTGTTTGTCTCTCTACTTAGTATTTTGTTACACATTTCTCTTTCACTGTCTGCACTGATTGTTTTCCGTGTGTATTTATTATTTCTGTTTCTCCTTTCAGTTGTATCTGTGTGCTGAGAGTTATGTTGCTCACTCTGTCTGACTTTTCCCTGTTAGTATTGTTGCCTGTTATCTTGTGGCTTTTTTAGATACTTGAGGGTCAAATAATAATCAATTCTTCAGCTAAATGTGTATTGTGAATGGAAAAAGTTAATGCTTTTCAACTTTGTTGAGATGGCATTCAAATAAATATGCATTATCTAATTGCTGCATTTTCTTTTCACTAACAATGTGTGAAGGAGTTTGAAATATAATCTGCATGATAGCATTGATTCCAGTTGGATGAGCAGCAAACAGCTGTTTAATGTGAATATGCCATCTTGAAAACTGATGATGCAGTTAGCTGTGTTGAAGTTTCTTTTCAGCTTCTGAAGTGAATCAGTGTGTGGAATATGTAACATGACAGATGATGTCATGAAATGTTATTATTGATCATCAGTTCAAACTGCAGCAAGATTAAAAGTATGTTTGCTACAAAGGTAAAAGCTAACATTGTATGAATATTTACAGGTCACTCAGAATATTGACATCATTAAAAGATCATAAAACGACTCGACAGGCTTTTCAAATATTCTTAATATGTCATCTGGAATTATGATGAAATCTAAGTTTAAAATTGCAAGTACAAAAAGAAAAGGAATTAAATACAAACTGAACAAACTGTTTATTTTGTTTGTTTGTTTGTTTGTTTTTTCTTTGGTGGTTTTGTTACATCTGAATATTGTCATTTCCTTATTGGATTTGGCAGATCAAAAAAATAGACACAGGAAAAGGAATAAAGTAAATATCAAATTTGAAGCATTTTAGATCAATATATGTGAAGGAAACTGATTGAACATTTTATTCTGTATGACATAGGGAAGAAATTAAAATTGTAATCTTAAATTTTATTTGCACATATTTGATTATACTATTATATTAAAATAGGAGCAGAGATTTGCATTTTCTCTTAATAATAAAATATAAATCAGTGTGATAATAAAAGAGCAAGTGGAACTTCAGTTAATAATAATGAAAATAGGTATAAGTTCTGTTTTCTGTATGGTATAAAACAAAATACCAATCAAGTAAAATGACTATAAGATTTAAATCATTATTATTTTTTATTTTTTTTGCTCTCATATGTTTCATCCAGATAATTCTCATTTAGCAATGTTTAAATCTACTGAATTTAGTATTTGGTTTGCTTTCAGTATTGCTTGATCAAAAATAAAATCTTTTTTAAACATAAATCTTTCTTTTGAATATATAAATACTGTAATTACCATTTTCAGTCAAAGTTTCAACTGAAAAAGTTTATTTTAGTCATATAATCCATTACAAAGTATATAATCCTGTATATGAACTGATATATGAAGAACCAAAAATGAACTGTTCATTTGACACACACTTCCTGACTTAAACATTTTTTTAAAACTATCTCTATCATAATTAATTAGTCTATTCTACAAGTAAATATTTACCTTATATTTGTAGTTAAGCTAAATTACATATGAAAATGAACCTATATATATATATATATATATATATATATATATATATATATATTCCATACTCTTATGTCTGCATATAAAATCAGTTTTGAATTAAAACTTAAACATTCTCTTCATAAACCAAGTCTATTTATCTATTACCACTGCAATTATATCTGACTTTTTTTTTAATGATTTCTCTTATATTCCTGAAATATCATAAATCATTTGTAGGATTTTACATAATCAGTTTTTTTCTTTCCTCCATGCCTAAAATATTCAAGGTACTCATAAATGGTGCTGCCTAAGTGTTCTATTATGATCTCTTCAACTGAAGAGTAGAGAGTAACACATTTACATTAAAAATATAAAAAGGTATGTTAAAAGATTCTTTGCCTAACCAAAAAAGGGAATGACCTAAAGTCATGAAATGTTTATGCAATTCCACATATTTATTGCAAAGTTCAACTCACTTGACAGATTGTTTCTCAAGTTTCTTTCCACCCTCCCCTCCCCCAAAAAAAGAAACATTCAATAAATTTTTTTTTAAATTGTCATCCACTTCTTGGTTGTGTCAAGAATTTTTTGGCAAAGTCTCTAACCAGTAGTTATTTCATGTCATGCTAGTCTGGTGTTTGGGATGAATATCTGGTTATATAGTATTAACCATAAATAAATACATGCCTACCAGTTTTTTTTCCTAATAAAGTTAATTTTCTTCTAACCCATACATAGCAGGATTTTATTATATCTAGTAGAAAAGTATAGAAAAAAAAATGGATACTATCAGGTATTATTTATGCTCAACCTCTATAGCATTGAAACTCTGTTCTTCAAAATATATGAAAGAAGTACAGATAAGTAGAAATCAATCAGTAAATATTGTGAAGCTATAAACAAAAAGCAAATTGAGGTATAAAATATTTCTTGGAACAGCCAGAATAGTGAGTATAATGTCATTACAAAGGTAAGTGCTACTATAAAGCTGGACTAATTTTGAGTGTGAGAGTAATAAGATCTTTTCTTGCCAAGAGCAAAAATTCAATGGAAGACAACATTGTGTGCATTTGAGCTTTGATTCAAGATAGTAGACTACAAAAACTTTGGAATGTGGCTGTGGAATTTCATCTGGCAGAGTTGATCCTTGAAATCGTCCATAAGAACTTTGAATTTTGGAAGGTGTCATTTCATTGCACCCCATAGCAATTGATTAAAGAATACAGGATGTAATTAAAATGTTTTACTGCATTCACAGTATAGTGATAACTTGATTATTTCAAATTATTTTCTGATTAGGCCGCACAAATATCATTTATCCAGAAAGCAATTCTACACAGATCACACAGTTGGTGTAAAGGTGGACTAAAATCACTTAATACAACTTTCTTTGAAGAAAGTATTTATGCACTCATTGACCAATGCATATGTCTTGATGGCAACTATGTGCAAATGAAAAAGTACTATTAAAGTATGCATAATATTTTATTTTTATATCCATAAAGTTGTTGGATTTACAAATGTTTCTACCTTATCTTTTGAACGTCTCGTGTTTGTTTTCATCACTTAAGCAAAAACTTTATTTCATCATATATTATTAGTATATTTTAAAAACTATTATTGATTTATTTCTTTTAGATATGGAGTGTACAATAGAAAAAAATAATTTTTGTAAAGTTATAGATGTTCAGTAATGGTTCCATATTAAAAAAAAAAAAATTGAAATTTAAAAGAATGTTTTATTTCTTTCTACAGACATAACAATGACTATACAAAAATAGTTACAAAGTTGGAGTTGGACAGAAACTGTTTCCAGATTCTGCCAAATCATAAGAAAAGTAGAAATGTTAGTGGCATACAGAAGTGAACAAGTTGATCATACATACACTCACAGTAAGGTCTATTTATTTTATCAAGAGATTGGTTGAGGAGAAAATTAATTGCAGATGTTGCCAGTAAATGTTTCTATTACAACAATCACACATTCTGAACAAAACTGGTTTACATGGCCAACAAGTACAGAAAATGCTACTGAAATTGAAACATAAAAAGGCTGATTTAAAGTTTGCTCAAGAATATAGAGATAAAAAATGAATGTTTGGGGACAACATACTTTTTTCAAAGAAAATAAGATGTAACTTATTTCAGCCTGATGGATATGGTGAGGTATACATAAAAAATTAAGTTGGAAACAACATTACTTGGAGTTGTATGATCTTCAATGGCACAAGAGCTGTAATATATTGAAAGAAAACATGTTACCTTCACTCAAACTATTGGAAAAAAAGGGTTGTATTTTCGCATAGCAATAATCCAAAATACTGCTAAAAACTAGTTTCTGAAGAATCAAAGGATTAGTCTTGAATATGCCAGATTTAAATCCACCTGTGGAATATATGGAGGAAAAAAAAGTAACAACCATCCTAATAGACAAATTTGAAAAAATGCATATTGTTAAAGTGAACAAACATTCTGATGACTATCAAAATCCAGTGAAGTCAGTGTCATAAAGACTGAAAGCAAAAATAAAGGTGGTTATGCCACATATTGATTTTAAATATTTTGGTAACAGTTTCAAAACCAGAGAATTATAGATATTATCTGGTAATACCACCAGAACTAATCAAATTTTGCTATGTTTGGTTTAGAAGAAAATTTAAGTGGTAAGTATACATTTATTTATTGGTACTTTAAATCTGTACTTGGATCAAAGCAAAATATTCATCAATGTTCCCTGGCAAAAGATGTACTAACACTTAATGTTATATATATATATATATATATATATATATATATATATATATATATATATGATGTATCAGAATTTGTATCCAGTTAGATATCCAGCACCAGGTTAAAAAACATTAGGTTTCACTGAATATGGGAATACCAGATATATCTTTAAAAAATTGGGATTAGAGAAATTCTACATCTAAGTGCACACCAGCATTCTACTCAAATGAAAAAAAAATTCAATTTTGAGGATGCATGACTTCAATCAATCATTGCTGTATTTTATTAACTGTTGAAAAAAGCAAAGTGTTTTTGATTTATGCTGAACTGAACTATACTAGGAGATAGATTCTTGGAAATAAAGATCAGAGATGTTGTAACTTGGTTTTTGAGTTTTAAGAAACCAGTTCTGCAATCATGTTAGGAAAATGTTATTAGTCAATAAAAAGGTGATAGGACTCTTTCTCTTTCTCTCAGAACCTAATATCTGATTGGTGTCTTGTATTGAGTTTATTACAGTTATCTACCTGAGCAATATTGATGGATATATTTGTAGCAATGCATCACCTATCAGATGAGTTTCCTTTTTTTTGTCTTTGGAGTATGCTATATTTCATAACAAATATTTTCAAATTATTGCTCATTTTTTCATTCTATGCAAAATGAATTCTTTTCTCTGAAAATGAATGAGTCATTTTCAAATATTTTTGAATGCAGCATGTCTAAAATTATTGAGGTAATTGTATCTCAGTTTCATTGTCTTATTAAGAATTGTATTTCACTGTTTATTTACTATCTAAAATACTGCCCAGAGCAAGTTTTCAGTTTGTACATCAATACCAATATGTTTTCCAATAATAATTTAATTAATTCATACCTGTGTGCTGTCTGTACATGTAAATTATAGAACATATGTTTTTATGTGGTGTGTTCAGTATCAAGACTGAAGCTGTATTTACCAAGACAGAAATAAAGAATTAAATAAACATTAATTTTCTTCAAAATAATTCTTTTGACTTTCAACTTATTCCAATGAATTTTCTATTTGCTAAAACACCTGAGATTTCTCTTTTGATATGGTATGAAGCTGCACTATCCTGTTTCTTTTAATATTCTCCACATCCTCAAATCTGTCAACTCTGAGAAAAATCCCATAGGGCTAAAGCTGCTCAGTATGGAGAATGCTGCAGTTGAGCCAAATATGCAAATGTATTGTCATAATGAATCTGCCACTGTCCTGTTGTTCATATGTCTGGCCATATATTATAGATACCATCACTAAAATGGTACAAGACTTTCCAAGTAATACTGTTTCATGATAGTTTGACATTCAGAACTCCATTCATGATGAATTTTGTCAAAAGAAGACTGTCAGCAGTGCTTTGATTTTGCTCTGAACTTGGCAGACCTTCTTTGGCTTTGGTGATGACAGTTTTCTACACAGATGACTAAGAATTAGCTTCAGGATCATAGCCGTATACCCATGATTCATCACTTGTTATGATGATTTTCAAAAAGTCTCTATTGATTTTGGCACTTTTGAAGCAGCAATGTCAGTCAAAGACCTTGGCATAGCTCACTGTATTCTGTCTATAAGTTTCTTTCAGCATTTTAAAGGTCTTAGGTCCAGTTTTGCCCAAATTTAATGCAGTCTCTTTTGTTCAGTATCTTCTGCCATGATAAAATGCAACACACTGAAAAGAAAAAAAAAATGAATGAAGATTTATGCACAACTGAGAAACTTTTATAATAAAGTGATGATGTCTTGATATTTGAATGAGTCTGTGTCAATATCAAAGCAGTCTTGATACGTTTTGAACTCACATTGTGTTTATGTGTATATACACACTCACACTTAAATGTATATAAACACAATGAGGCTTTATATATTTATTAATCATGCAACTAGGTCTCATTACAGACCAATGATAAATTTTCTTATGATAGCATAGAAGTATTTTAAAACTTCTAATATATCCATGATTTTTTATGGGTAATAACAAGGTAGTTTTCCCTTTCTTTATCTCTCTCTCTCTCTCTCCATTGTAACTTTATACTCAAGTCTTTTTCTTTGTCTGCATCACTGTGTTCTTTCTCTTTTCTCCAATTTGATTTAATTTGTTTTCTTATTCCCATGCCTTCTTTCTTTCTTCTCTTTACTCAGATTTCTAGATTAACAGAAGTAATAGTATATGCATAAATAATCCTATCATTTATTAAAGGAATTATTCTTTATATATATATATATATATATATATATATATATATATAGCCTAAAGGATTTATCATATATCTTTTAAAATCCTAAATTTAACTTATTTTCTTAGTCATCATGCTTGGAGGTTGTAAAGAATATTCTTTGTTATCTTGAGAAAAATAACAAGTTGTTTAAAAAATATGTTCAGTTTTTTAAGGTCTTCAAGTGCTTAAATAAAATAACTGATAATTTTAGAGCAGAAGGAAAAAGCATTACTGCTACTTATAGGCACCATTTAAGGAATGTAGGTCAGAAGCTATTGTACATGTATATTTTTTTATTATATATGTATATTTCTTTTCTAACAAGTGTCATTAAAATATCACTAGATTTGATATTATGACATAAGAAAAAAGTGCTATATAAATACAATTGTACTCATTAAAGTTTTTAAAAAAAATTTTTATTTGTATAACAAAAGTGAAATAAATATTCATAAATCAGAAAATATTTTATTTCACAATAAGCCAATTCATCCAGGTTCAGTTTTATCATTTTAACTGCTATTAAATTTCAAGAGTATGGATAAAATAAATATTGAAATTATAAGATGAATCATCAGGATTCCACTAGTTGTTCAGATTCTCATCCTTGCTGGGTTTATCATTTCAGTAAATTTATTCTTGGACTTTTTTCTTTCATCACAGATGAAAATGCTAAATATAATGAACTTATTCAATAAAGTTCTGACAGATGAACTTTTGTTAATCATATATCTTTTCCCCAGGAGAACGGTAGTCTCCTCATAATTAATGAAAATGTTGACATTCTTTTTACATACAACAATTTCAGTTACAATCCAATATATGTCAACAAAATAAAGGATTGGTATTGGGGTCACCTCTATTTCCAGTGATATCAAATATCTAGATTTTTTGAGAAGCTCACCCTCAAAACAACAGTATTAAACCAATCAATCTGGCTGAGGTACATAAATGATACCTTCAGAGTTAGTCTTATCAGAAGGTTTTATAGGCACAACTGAATCATGTAAATTCTATCACTAAAAATACAGTTTACTACAAAAAAAAGAACACAACAATGGACTTGCTTTTTTAAATGTCCTACTGACTCAAAAGTAGATTTGTTGCATATTGACCTCCGACCCGGCAAGTTGTCAAAATAGGAAATGCACCTGTGTAAGTAACAGATGCATCCATTCGAGGAATATCAGGATATAACCTTGACCATGGACAGGTTGAATTGAGTGCGAAATTGTGATGCTCGCAGGAAGAAGAGTGGGCGTCAAATTATTATATAACTCAGTGCACAGGAAGTTCAATCAGTTGGAATGAGGACCATGTCCCAGAGAGCCTAGGTCCCCAGGCCCCCCGGTTGAGCAGCCAGAACAGGAAAGAAACACTGTTATGGCCATAAGAGTGGGGGTCAATATGTTGCAGTTCTGTTCAGTCTCCAACTCACCTCTCACACAGTAAAACCTTTAGTAACCCTTTTGAACCCTTTCAAATAAAGTGAGAGGTGTATTTTTCTAAAGAACTGTGTCGCTCATCTTTATTGTGCTGTTATGTTTCTGCATGCATATGTATCATGTGGCTATATAGCAGATTTAAGACATTCATTGATAGAAAGAGAGTAGACACAAAGTGATATTTGGAATTTAATTGAAACTACCACTTTAATGTAAAGAAAGGAATAATTTGTTATTTCCATCCAGCAAAAACTGTTGATTTATCAAGTCCAAATAAAGCCTTTTTTATTTTTTACATCAAATTCATATCTACCATTTTGTTCCATTATCTTCTGTCACTTTCAGTCTACTTTATGATTCTATCGTTTTTTAACTTTTTATTTTTCTGATCAAAGAACTTCTTTAGCTACCTTTGGCAGTCTTTCAGGGAATTAAAAAATTTTCATTAAGAGATTTCTGGAAGGTGCAATATCTGGTGATGAAGGAAAATTCCAAACTAACAATTTTTGCTTGGTCATCAAATAAACATTCATTCTGTTGAAATATTGTGTATTTGTTTGATTCAATCATGTGGTTCTCTGGAAAATGCTCATAGTTAAGGAGTCTCTTCTAATTCCATGATCACCTTTAGATGAAGACTGGCATTTAGTATGATTAATGGTGATTCATTACACTCATCTCTTGATCTCTTGCATTCCACATTGTTGTAAAGTATCTACTTTTCATTTCCCCTGTTACAATCTAGATAATTATATAATTTCTGTGTGTTTTCGTTTTACCATAACATAGCATAAACGGCTTATATATTTGCAACTTTTATTAATGCAGTATTCTAACTTGAAGAATAAAGCAATTTCTTGTCTAGTTGGGCCTCTAGTTATCAAATATTTTCTGATTAATTAAGTTAACAACAAAACAAGGGAGTTAACTTCAGGTCTATTAAATATGAAGTATGGAATGAACAGAATGGTTTCCCTTTCTGTCTGTACTCTCCACACAAGCATTAGTAACACTTCAATGGAAATATTCTAATCAGAATTAAGCTTACTGAAATTAGCATATGCAAATAATTTATAATTATATTATAAAAGAATAGAAATGAAAATGAAATGGAGCATTTGTGACCATTGTAACATCAGGATGGTTTATTACAGACAAACTACTATATGGTACCTGTACCTACATAAAACTTTGACACTATATGAGATTGATATGACTGCTATGTATGTATAATATTACATGCAATTTTCTTCAAGAATAAAATGGAGAAAGCAATTGACTCTTAAACATTCTTCCTTGAATTGCTCTGATAATTTTTTTATTCTTTGATCTATAAATTCTTCAGTTCAATAATGAGTTGTTTAAAAAGAACTATTTCTTAAGGAAGGCCAAAGATTTCATCTGTCAAAATGTGATAAAACTGACAGACTAGAATATTGGTCTAAACAACTCATGGAGTATGAGTAATCTCAATGTTAACTCAAAATCTTGAACTTTAAAAACACCAGAAAGTTTGAAGGTGATATCTTTGGATATAACTGAACATATTTGGAAAGAAAAATAAAACCTTTTATGATACGGTTCTAACAATTTGTAATTATCTTGTCAAATTTTTTTAATTAACTCTTGTGAAACCTCATTTATAAAAAGTAAACTAGTACATGAAAAGGTTTCTCGGGTAAAATATATCTGATAAATGTTGTATGAACTAAATGTAACCCTAACAGCTAATTGTATGTTTAATACATTGAAATAGATATTAGAATGAAAGTGACTTTTTTTCTTTTTATTTTTTAGATAATATTTTTATTTCAAAGAAGATGCTTCTTGATAGACTATTTATATTAATCCATTTTGTTGTTTTCTTTCTCTTTGGCTTATCAATGAAACTTCAGTGTTGAAATGTATAAAATAGCTTTCAAGATATCATAGAGATGTTATTTATTTAAAGCCTTAGATTTATAAAATTCAGTTTTAAAGTAAATGTACTGATTTTCCTTTCTCTTTAAACATTTTATCTCCTCGTAAATGTTAGGGAAATAATGATACTAAAACATTTAGATTTTGAAACTCTTCATTTTGAACACTTAAAATCTGCCTCTTTACTCATTATTTTAGGTATAGAAAAAAAATTATTATTCAATCTGTTTTTATGATTTCTCATGTTTTATATTTAAAGATGCAATCCTAAAAGAATTGCCTTATTGTTAAATGAAAATATATAATTCTCAAATGTTCAATGTGAAATAGATGATAAAAATGCAGCTATTTATGCTTTATTATTAATCAACGCACTTCAATAATTCATGTTTTGTTTTGTTTTTTTCCTATAATTTTTCAGCACCAAGAATTGGAACACACCAATTATATTTGATCTCAAAGATGGTTGTGTCACACTTATTGTCCAAGCTGAAAAGTAATTTTGGAGTTTTTCTAGAATATAAGATAAAGAATTTACTATTTGCTGATTCCAACTTGTTACTTGAAGATATTCAAATGTAATCTTTTGCTATTTTGATTTAAAATGAGATATTAAACAAAATAGTTTTTATTGATTTGACTTTAATTATAACATAATGTTCCATATATAATTATAATGATTGATACCTATATGTTTAAATTTTAATGTTTATTTATTTTAAGTTATTTATTTTCCATTGAATTACATTATTTTTTTTATATTGCATTAAAATATTCCTCTTAACTCTTTAAAACTTTTTAAATAACTATCTGTTATTCATTATAAGAACTTGTAAATGATTGATAAATCCTATTCTGATATGTAATGTTTTAATAATCAAAGAATACATGGTTAAAGTGATATTGCTTTTTATATTGCAGACATTTCCTGTTGGTTGATGGCTCAAATGTAAGCATTCATTCTTATGATGGTCGTCTGGTCAGTCCAATCAAGTACAGTGGAATGAAAGCAGAACTTATGAATAACTTGACTGTATCTATTAGTAATGATACTCTTGCAATCAGATCAAAACAGGATGAAAAGGGTAAGATCTTTATCTGCATCAAATTTAGTTTTACTATGCATTAGAAAATGGAAAATAATAATTGTAAAAGACTAATAAAATGTTATATTAGTGTTTGTGTGAAGAATAGTTTCATTTTTAAAATTGATATAGCCCTTTATGTTACAGATACACAGAATATAAATTTTAGTCTTGTTAGATATGCATTAGATTGGAATCTGTTTATTTACAGATTTTAATTAAATCAAAACATTTTATCTTAAATTTTTGTTTTCTCTTTCAAAATTTACTCATCATTTTAATTAGGGTATAGTATAATATTTTGATGTTAATTTTTATATGGATAGTTTTTTTTCATTAAAACTCTACAAAACTGAAAATTCTTTTGCCTTTAAGGTTTGTAGACATTTTATTAAAATTCAAATTAAGTAAAATAATTAAATTTTGGTTATTGACGACTGAACTGATCCTAATTCATCAATCTCATAAACATTTTTTAAATTTGAAAATTTTGTTTCCTTTGTTTTTTTTTTTTCATTGCACTAGAAATGTTCTAGTAGAATTAGTTAAAGATAACAGTAAGTTCCTTTGAAACTGTACATTTTTAGTAAACATGTAAAATATTAAATGAGACACCAAATAGATCAGTCAAGTCATTAGTGATGACCTTTGAAAAATAGAAAGATAAGATATTTAAATATAAAAATAGTTAGGTTTATTAAGATTAATTCTCAAAATAACAAATACTAAAAACTAGGAAATAGTAGTTATATCAAGCTATAAAATGTCCTATTTATTTACTGGAAGTCAACAGCTTCTTTAAAAAAAAACCAAAAAAACCTGCATATAGATATAACTAAGTAATAATATGACTAACTTGACTCAGAATATGTCAGCTTCCATCCTTGCTGGAAAAAAATAAGTGTCTTGGGAATAGCACTAAACTGTATCAGCTACAGAGCTCAAACACAAACATAAACTACTAAAATGCAAACAAACAATACAGATAGCGACATTTAACGTGAGAACCCTAAATAGAATAGGTCAACTAGCAGAGCTAACTGCATCAGCCGTAGAACATAAGATAGATATAATTTGCATACAAGAGCACCGATACACGCACACCGAAGATATCAAGTATCACGAAACTGGAAATGGATGGATGCTGGTGACTGTATCGGCATGGAAAAACTCTGTCAATGCATCGGTAGGAGGGGTGGGAATACTTCTAGGACCGAGAGCGTTAAAAACACTGAACAGCATCGAGAGAATACAACCTAGGATGATGGCTGCAACGTTTAATGGCAACCCCAAAGCAACAATTATCTCCTGCTACAGCCCTACCAATGTTAGCGAAGAAAACGAAATAGCCACCTTCTACGAAGATCTATCCTCCCTAGTACGTAGCATTCCGAAACACAACCTGCTAGTCATTGGCGGGGATATGAATGCACAAATCGGGAAAAACAGACACAACAAATACAGCCTACACTACACGTCTAACAGGAATGGACAGCATTTAATAGATTTCATGATAGAAAATAGATTAACCTGCCTCAATACAAACTTTCAAAAAAGGGAGGGGAAATTATGGACCTACACATACGCAAATAAGAGTAAAGCACAGATAGACTACGTCCTTATAAACAGGAAATGGAGAAACAGTGCGATGAATTGCGAGGCATACTCCTCCTTCGAGGGTGTGTCCTCCGATCATCGAATAGTTACGGCCAAAGTACGACTAAGCCTAAGAAAAAACGCCACACGTAAAGCCACGACCAAGCACTATGACTGGGCCCTACTCAACAACAGAGATATTAGAGACAAATATGCATTAGAATTAAGAAACAGATTCGAAGCACTACAAGAGAAGGTAGAAATAGGCACCCCAAATGACGAATATGAAAATTTTGTAGAAGCGCACCTGGAGGCGGCAGAAAAGTGTATTCCAACAAAACCTAGAACTAAATATAGAGTCCCTTGGGAAACGCTAGCGGCTAGAGAAAAACGTGCACTTGTGAAGACTGCCTCCAAAAACTATCAACAGAACCCAACGAATACAAATGCACGAGAACTAGAAAAGGCGCAACATCAATTAACAGGAATATACCTAAAAGAACAGGCAGAATACGTACAAAATCAGATAGATAAGATTAGAGACTCGGTGGAAGATAGGCAATCCAGGATAGCCTGGCAAACAATAAACGAAGTAAGTGGAAGAAAGAGCACAGCCAAAGCAAAATTGAAAGCTGCAAGCCAACAAGAAAGAATAAAACTGTGGGAACAGCATTTCAAAAATCTACTAGGAAACCCACCGGAAATAACGGATGAACCGATCACCAGAATTATTAGTAAGCAATTAGACGTAAAACTAGGTCCTTTCACCAAAGAAGAACTCGACACGGTTCTCAGAAGAATTAAAAATAGGAAAGCGGCGGGGCTAGACGAGATCCCCCCAGAAGTGTGGAAGACGAGACAATTCGACGATATACTGCTCCGGCAATGCAACGCAGTCTATAGTCAAAATAGGATAGAACGATGGACGAAGGGATGCATCCTTCCATTCCCTAAAAAAGGCGACCTCGGACTAGCCAAGAACTACCGAGGGATAACACTTACATCCATAGCAGCCAAAATCTACAATGCCCTACTACGAAACCGCATAGAACCCAAAATGGAAAACATCCTTAGGAAAAACCAAAATGGCTTCCGGAGAAATAGATCCACAACCTCACAAATACTGACCATCCGTAGAATCCTGGAAGGCGTTCGGGCAAAAAACTTACAGGCGACATTACTATTTGTCGACTTTACCAAGGCCTTCGATTCCATACACAGAGGGAAGATGGAGCAAATCCTACTAGCTTACGGCCTACCAAAAGAAACCGTAGCAGCGATAATGATTCTCTACAGAAACACCAAAGTAAAAGTACGTTCACCAGATGGAGACACGGAATACTTCGACATTGTTGCAGGAGTACTACAAGGAGACACACTAGCCCCGTACCTCTTTATCATCTGTCTAGACTATGTGCTTAGGACTTCGATCGACAAAATCAGGGAAAATGGCTTTGAGCTGACTAAGAGAAGAAGCAAAAGGTACCCCGCAAAAACAATCACGGACGCCGACTACGCTGATGACTTGGCGTTACTAGCGAATACGCCTAATCAAGCAGAGACACTACTACATAGTCTGGAACGAGCTGCAGCCGGCATTGGCCTACATGTCAATGCAAACAAAACCGAATATATGTGTTACAACCAAACAGGCAACATTGCCACACTAGACGGAGCCTCTCTGAAACTAGTCGACAAATTCACCTACCTAGGAAGCAGCGTCTCATCAACCGAGAAGGACATCGACACACGACTGACGAAGGCATGGACAGCTATCGATAGGCTCTCGATCATATGGAAGTCGGACCTAACAGATAAAATGAAACGCAGTTTCTTCCAGGCAGCGGTTGTGTCGATACTGCTATATGGATGCACCACATGGACGCTTACGAAGCGGCTGGAGAGGAGGCTGGACGGAAATTACACAAGAATGTTGAGAGCAGTATTAAACAAGTCCTGGCGACAACACCCCACGAGACTCCAACTATACGGACACTTGCCCCCCATCACAAAAACTATACAAGTTCGACGAACCAGACACGCGGGACACTGCTGGAGAAGCAAGGACGAGCTCATAAGCGATGTACTCCTGTGGACCCCCACTCATGGATGTGCAAGTGTGGGACGACCAGCACGAACTTACATACAGCAGCTATGTGAGGACACGGGTTGTAATCCTGAAGACCTGCCGGAGGCGATGAGTGATAGGGAGAAATGGCGAGAGACGGTCAGGGATATCCGCGCAGACGGCGCGACATGATGATGATGATGATGTATCTAGTGGTGAGATTCCAGTTTTTGAGTTTTGACAAGTGGTTAGTCACCTCTTCAGGGCCATTACTCCCAGGTTCACTCTAACATGAAATAGTAGTACCTATTATGTTCTCATCTATTGATCAAAAAGATCTGTTTGAAAATTATGATTAGATTGCAATACTCAAAACCATAAAATTATATGCAAACTATTTGTATTAAGAATAGTTACTTAATGCTAAACTTGTTTACAAAGGATTATTATTATTAATTACTTGAAACCATATAAGTTGTGACCGATCATAGTGTAAGGTGAGCCAAAGGTTCCCTTTCTAATAACTACTACTTTAAGGTGTAGGTGAGGGCACTATTTCTTGCCCTGGATTCACACCTTATGATGCTGAGTGTTAAGCAAGGAAGTATCAAGTACCATTTTTTTTTTGAGTCTTTGATATGACTCAACCTGGGATTAAACTCTGCTCTCTCTGGACATTGGCGAACTCTCTGACCATATAATTACTTGAAATTATTTCCTTTGACCATATCTTTATTTGATTTGTATTTGTGATGCGCCACCCTATCTACCTCCAACAATAATAATGAAAAAGAGTATTTATTTTATTACAAAAATATTTATTTTTCAATATAATCTCTTTCTTTGGCAAGGCACTTGAACTAACACTTCTCCATTAATCACATAGATTGAACATTATACAGTGAATATTTAACTTGTATGTATCAGACAATGAATATATTGATCCACCTTTGTGTGTGTGTTGTGGTGTAACAATTGATCAATGCATTAGTATATTTTTTTGTTGATATTAGTTATCATGATACATGAAAAAATATAACAATACTTCAGCTATTTCATGAATGAATAACAATCCTCAAATATTCTTTATCCAGGAAAAAAGAAATTTTTAAAAATTGAAATAAAAATGACTTTATAAGAAAAATATTGCCCTTATGATTTGAGTTTTAAAATGCAACATTCACTCTGTTTATTTCTTTTATTTTTATCATCTCCATTTTAAATTATTGTTACTGTTTTAAAATTTTTAATCGCTTATTTCTGTTTTTATTTTTAAATAAATACATTAAAGTGTATTTTAAAAATAAAAAAAAGCTGTTTTGAAAACTTTTCATTTTGGTGGTGAGAACTCCTCTAATTTTGTCACTTTAACTCAAAAGTGACTTTTTGTCTAATCAGGAGCAGCTTGATACAGAACTTGATTTCAACTGAGTAAAAATATGAAAGAAACAGATTGAAAATCTAGAATTTCAGAGAGGTTGCACAGAATTCATATCTGCTATTTGGGATTTGAAGAAGAAGAACAAGAAAATGGAAGCAAGAAAGTTATCCAAGAGGATATTATTTGTAGAGTCTATAAAACTAAACATCACTAACTAAATTATTGACATTCACTTTTCCTTTTTCTAATTTTAACCTAATTCAATTTTCAAAGTGTATTTGCTTCTATTTTTCTTGTTCTTATCAGAAAAAGCATGAAATGAATGACAAATTAAAATATAAACAATTTATAGTTTATTGTAATGAATTTAACTTTTAAGATAAATATTTAGGGTTCCCAAGGTACAAAGGTGTGAATAGTATGATTTCTTTAATGTCCTAGAAAGAAAGTTTAAATGTTCTGAGAATTGTATTTGAGATATATTCTTACAGTTAAAAGTCATTTGAAGTCATTTTTATAATAGAATAAATATCAACTGGGAATCAAAATATCATCTAGTCAATTAATAAGTCCATAGCTTAGTACACTTATTAGCTGAGTTTTTATCTGTTATTTTTGCTGTATACATTGTCCTGCAA
The DNA here is from genome assembly GCA_963585895.1 of Sepioteuthis lessoniana. Classification (NCBI taxonomy): domain Eukaryota; kingdom Metazoa; phylum Mollusca; class Cephalopoda; order Myopsida; family Loliginidae; genus Sepioteuthis; species Sepioteuthis lessoniana. The sequence goes on from OY757912.1 coordinate 127,986,270, forward strand.
AAATATCTACCACCTTTGGCATTAAAACTTGCAATTTCAATGGATTTTCATTTGAATTTTATAAAATGTACTAGCACAAAATAGTTTAAATTGCTCGAGTGAAACAAACAAAGAAAAAATTGTTTTAAAAACTAAAATATAGTGTTTTTATAAACAAGGGTCAGCTGAAAAATTCATAGGCTGTCCAAGATATTCTGATGGAATGTGACCACGAGATTTATTTTTCAACATAATTTCCCTTGCCGTCCATATACTTCATTCATTGATCAAAAAGTCATCAACAGCAGATCTGGTGTCATCATAATGAACTTTTTAGTCCACCTTTGTATATTTACCCACTTTGCTATGAAGATCACATGAAATCATCAAAAAAATATCAAAGAAATATCAAAAATATTCTAAACTTTGAACATCCCATGAAGCACCATTGAATTTATTATTACAAAATAGATGTTATATAGTGCCACATCAATCCTGATAAGATGACTCCCCACCCAAAAATTATAGACAGAGCAAGGAAGGCATTAATTAGAGATACAAAGACTAAATATAATTTTTTAAAAAAGCTGGAAAATTCCTCAACAAAAGTTGGTGTATTTATCCTGAGGACCATTTCAAGTCATAAACATCACAGAGTTGGGATTTATGGAAGAGTGGTCAGAGGAAGATATTGCTGAAAGAAAGAAGGAATAAATTTGCCAAAAGACATATAGGATACTCCCCAAACATAGAAGAAGGTACTTGTTCAGATGAGACTAAAATTAAATATTTTGTTTATCAAGGACAAACTCAACATTTCCCCTAAAGCTGAGAACATCATCTTGACAGTGAAGCATAATAATGATAATATCATACTATAAAGATATTTTTTTAGTGGCAGAGACTGGGAAATGAGCTAGAATTGAAATTAAATATCACAAAAAAAAAATTTTTAATGAAAACCTGTTTTAGTCCTTCAGCTATTTGTGAGTGAGACAGAGGTTCACCTTCCTATAGGCCATTGGCCTTAAGCATACTGCTAAAGCAACACTTAAGTAATTTAAGGTAAAATATTTCAGCGTCTTGGATTTACTTAATCAAAGTTCAGATTTCACTCCAATTGAGAATCTCTGGTACAGCTTAAAGATTACTGTATACCAACAGAACCCATTAACCTTTAAGTTGATAGAGCTGTTTTCCTTTGAAGAATATCCAAAACTTCTAATGGCTAGATAAGCCAAGCTTAACCAGGCTTCAATCCCAGGTTGAGCCATGCCAAAGACTCAAAAAATGGTACTTGATGCTGCATTGCTTAACACTCAGCATTATAAGGTAAGGATCAAGGGTAAAGTGGAACAATCCAGGGAATGAAGTAGCGCCCTCCCTTGCACTTCAGTGTGGTAGCTATTGAAAAGAGAGCCTTCGGGTCACCCTCGACTAAGGTCGCCAACTTTACTTATTATAGAGATATACTGCAAAAGACTTGTAACTCTAATTACTATAAAAGTTGATACTACAAAGGGAGTGGGGATGGATAGTTATGCATACTAAAATATTTTTAAAAATTTTTGTCTTACCTTCAAAGTGCTTGGCACCATGATAATCAAATAATATGTACCCCCCCCAAAAAAAATCCATTTTAATTCTAGGTTTTGTATGTGATTTATAGAGAAGCATTGTATTTAGTGCATTAACATGGCAAGAGATTCTATTCTGTAAAATAAATACTTTTTTTTTTTTAATCATTAGGCTGAGCTTATTGATATATATACATAGGTTTTACCTGCTAAGATGATGGGTTAGTTTTCTCTGATACAGCTCTTTCTAATGAGTCATATAAAAAAAGAACAGGCTATATTTCATGAGAATATTACGACAAAATATAGAAACTCGAAAAAAATAGGCTCATTCATCATGTTGTCATAACTGCATTACATATTTTTAGCTTGAACTTATTGATCACTCACCAAATGCTGTTTGAATTTTATCTTTTTCAGTTAGAAATATAATTGAATGGTATGCATTATGATATAGTTTCTGTTGGTGAGAAGTTGCAGTAGAAGAAGTAATATTTTTCAGCTAAAACCTAAATCTGTTTTTTATTTTCAAAGAGAATATGTTGAAAAATAAGTAACTCTGCTAAAGTCACCTTTAAACTACAATAACAAACTTTATCACTCTTATTTGATTATTCATGTATCTCAACATTACATATTCTGCTAAAAATGTCTATTTTAAATAGCATAAAAGCAAAAAAATAAAATTATTGTTATGCTTATTTATTAGTCATACAGTTGTTTGAAATATACTATTCCCTATAATGAAAGATTTTTTGAATAATCATGTTTTTCAAACATCAACACCATCTTTATTTAATAATAGTTTATGAAAATTTGTCTTGGTTTGCATAACAATGCTATTATTCTTGTAATTGTTTATGCTTAAAAAACTTACTTAGATATCTCTTTTCAAAAGATAAAAATATAACCTTTAAAATCATTCATTTCAAAACTAAATCTATTTTCTTGAATTATACTGAAGAATATTTCAGATTATAACTGAATTTTGACTTTTGTAATCTTGTCATGAGTAAATTTGAAAAAACATCAAATGAATTCCTGCTTTTATTCTAGTCTAGTTAGACTTATTTTTTCAAAATTTATTTTTCTTTTGGCAAAGAAACTGTTATCAAATTTCTCTTTATATACTGGAAAAATTTCTATATTTTTTATTCCTTTACTGAAGGTAATATTTACTTTGTATCTTTAATCACTGATCCACTATTGCATCATTTCATATCAAATTTTAAAATCTCAATATTTAAAGTTGCATCCACCATATAATTGTGATTTGTTATAAAGCACTTTTATACTATCAAAATAATTCTCTATTCATTGTATTATATATAACCATTTTTGCTCAATGCTCTATTCCTTTACTCTAGATTAATGTGCTTTAGCAGATTATATTTCACAAAATATAATTCTTTTTCCCTTATTAGAATGGATTTAATTTAGATATCTCTTGGCTTTGTCATATATAATGTCAAATCTCAGATGTCAAATAATAATCTGAATTTTGCCTATGGCTGTAAATTTTGCATGGAAGTTATCCATTTTAGTAACAACATTGGCTATCCTCCAGAAATATAAATGCCTTTTGGATAACTATATAACCCTCATGCTAGAGTATTAGTATAAAAGAAGGACATAATCTTGGCAAAGCTTCTTCTTAGAGTTTTGATAAATTTTGGAGAAAAGCCGATCCTCTTCTTAATAGCAGGTTATTGTTCAACATGTCTTGCTTATATAATATTTTGTAATTTCACTTGTAGATATAAAATATCAACTCTAGTCCTTTATTGTTCTTATTCAGAATTTCATTCTCTAAAATTTGCTGCCATTTAATCATGTTATTTCATTTTGTCAATGTAGATTTATTATCATACATAGCTGTCATGAATATGTATAAGGACATTAGAATTGATAAGAAATTTGGTAAAAAAATTCAATTAACTACTATGATAGAGTAATCTATGAAGAAATATAAAAATATTATAATTTGAATTGCTTCAAATCCTTCCTGTAAGTGATTGGCATGATATTTATCTATAATCATTGAAGATCAAAATAATTATATTTATGATAATTTACATGGAAGAAATCTTTCAAATAATAATATCAAAAAAATTTCTTGTATGATGATATCTGATCAGATTCAAAATTAATTTCATCTTCAGTTTTCCTCTTTCATTTTCTCTTATATTGACACACTTTTCTTTAATTTGGAAAATGGATTATTCAGAAAGTAAGCCGGGATAAGAATAGAATTATGAAAATAATATAATTCATTGTCATATGAATTAAGTATGAATCAATGTTTTTATGAATTTTAGTGCCTGTTATGTATATGAAAATAGTAATATTCACCATTATATTGTTGTCCATCACTGTTTACCAGTTTGTCAAATTGTTCAATAAATATTCTCAAATTAAATCTTTACAAAGTTAGATGAAATTATATTATGAAATAATGTAAAAATAGTTCACAAAAATAAACAGAGTGATGGTTTAGATAGACAGACCAGCAGAGAAACACATATTTGATTGCTACGTTTATAGACTAAAAATGTTTCAAAGAAAATTCACTTGGTATTTGATTTTAATTCAGTGAGATTAATATTTTCTTTTCCGATTTCACTAACATGAGGAACTTAAATTTTAGATAAGCAAGTAAAAGCCTAATAAAAGATTAAAAAGATTTAATTTATAAATTTATCTGTTGTATTCAGAAAATTGTAAAGAATTATGACATTACAAACTTTATGTAAAGTTTCTCTTTATTTTAATCTATTTTCAATTGGGTCTAGAGACCAATATAGAAAGTAAATTTAAACATTTATCAATCTCTTATTTAAAATAGTTATTTTTCAACATTCACTTTGTCATTAAGATTCCAAACAAACCTTTTGTATATTCTGATAATTCTTCATTAATATTTGATAATCATTGATTTATTTTAAATTTACTTTTTATTCTTTGTTATATTCATATGAAAAATTATTTTCCCTTTATTTATCTATTAAGAAAATATTAGTTTTAACTTAAACTTGGTTATTTAACTCTTATCTCTCATTTTTCCCTTAAAGAACTAAACAAGATATTGTTGATAACTTTGAGAAGAGTGATTAACATTCCAGAAATTATTCAGACAATTGAACTTTTTCTTTGTATTCTTGATAATGATGACTCAACATTTAGACTAATGTATTTTTTATTGCTCAGTCTTCTTGATTACCATTTTCTGTGCTGCTTCTTTTTTCTAGGAAAATTTTTTTTCCCCTTTAATTATACATTTCATGAAGGCTCAAGAATGGATCAGCCAAAGGATTATGTTAACTACATCAAGAATACAAAGAAGAGTTTCACTTGTCTTAATAATACTGATTTTATTACATCTTTCATATTTTTCTTTCTTGATCACTTTCAAATCTGTCTTTGCAACAAATTCCAAGCAATTTTTATATCAAACTGACCTTTAATAGTATTTTACAATGCATCAACATTTATTTTTGTCTGTTCATTTTTTTTGTAGTTTTTAACTAATTTCTTACTTCTATTTGCTTATCTATTTCAAACTCTGGTTTCTAGTGATTTTTTTGCTTTTCAATTTTTTTTTCTTTTTTCTTTTCTTGTATTGTGTTTCTCCTTGTGATTCAATATTTTGCTCTTTTGTCAAGTTGTTCAATGTGAAACAATCATAAAAAAAGTGCATTTATTCAGTCAAAATATTCACCCTTGGTTTTTGTATATCTAATCATGCAAATACAAACAAGTCATAATTTTTTTTCCTGAAGAATTTTTTAAAGTTATAATCACTGAAGGTTTCTTTGGTTTGATCCTTATTGAAGAAATTTGTGTTTATAAAGAAATGATCTAAATAGAATAAATTGGCAGAGTTTAATAAAGTCTTCATTCTCTGTTGTGTCAACTTTAGTATCATTTGGTAATATAATGTTTTTTTTCTTAAACATTATATTACCAAATGATACTTTCTATTCATTAATTTGGATATTAGTAATATTATCTTTATCTAATTCTTTATTAGATGAAGCATTGATAACCATTATACATTTTTTTTTACTAGTTTTTCTTTCACTTTGATTTTATTTGCTTTCTATTGTAACTCAGACCCTCAGTCTAGAGCCATTTGTAAACAGTGCAAATTGAAAATAAAAAATATCGTTTAAGCAAAATATGAAATTGTGTTATTAAAACTTGGAGGAAAAGGGTTTATCAATTGAAAGTAAGCAATCAAAGTGGAAAAGGTAAGAGAATTTGAATTGCTTAAATATTTTTGGGACAAAGAAAAAAAATTTGGAAATCCAAAAGATAACTTAGATAGTTCCGGTGAAAAAAATGTCTGAATTATTTTTGAGATTATCAGAAAGAGAACAGATTTGTTTTGCATTGAAAAAATGACCAGGAAGGTCTGATAAAGGATTCTTATTTACTTCCTATTATTTGGATAAAGAAAATACTTGGAGACTTAAAAAATAAACAGATAAAGATGGTTTTGGTAAATAAACCATCTGAGATATTTATGAAATTATCCAAAAAGGACAGGTTGTTTGCATTAAAAAATGACCAGGAAGGTCTGACAAAAGAATCTTAATTGTTTAATATCTTCTTGACAAAGAAAATTCCTTGAGGCTAAAATTCAGAAAAATAATAAGACAGGCTGTCTGGCTTATTTTTGAGAGTGTCAGAGAAAAATAGAATCGTTTGCTTAAGGAAAAGTCTGAATAGCTGGTCTGCAAGAAAAAAAATTGGTCATTTGATAAATTTGGAAACTTCCCTTGCTTAAGCATTTTGAAAATCAGATTGGTCACAAAAAGACATTTCTGGCTATTCAGTTAATGGTTGAATATGTCAGTGGGAGAAATTAAGGGAATTTTAACACCCTGCTGATACTGTAGCATATTCACCAAAATTGGACCAAGATACAAATATGTGAAATTGTTCATATGCATAGGAATCCCGAAACACTGACGACTTTCTTTAGTTCAGGTACAAAACTTTTATTACCTTCTTGAGTTTAGTCTTTCGACACGAGAAGAGAGAGACACAATTTTTTACTATGCTGACCATTCCCTCTGACCCAACAAATGCGCGGCGCATCCTGTAGGCCACAAACTGGACTCGGCCCGCTCAGCATCGGATCTCAACTAACTGCTTTTTTTCAAAATCACCAAGAATCCCAGCCCATCGCTTCCAGGCATGACATCATTCACATCCCAGTCCTATTTCCCATCTGGGGTTTTTATTATGACATCTGTGATTGTCACTTCCTCCGTATATGAGCGTGAACTGCACTCAGTGTGTGCACCTGCTCATGCACTAAACCGAATGATAAGTTATAACCAACGAAAAATGATAATATAAAAAAAATCATTCCGCAATAATTATAACAATACCATGTATGAATGAGTGATACTAATTAAAGTAAATTGGAGTTGAGTGGGTGTATCCAGCTCTTTGACCACTAAAAAGGAGTTGGACAATTCTCCAAATTTGGAAAAACTATTTTAAAGAAAACTAAAATCCCAAGAAATTGACATTAAGGATAAGCAAATACCATACATAGCCAACTCTCATACTGGTTGGACACCAGACTCAATTTAAGCTGGAGTTTTTGACATCTCAGAAGAATAAAAGATTCCAGAAAGTGTCTTCCACCACTGCTGAATCCTGAGACCTTGTACCAGACTCCAAATCCCAAAGACTTTGTGTAATATTAGACTGTAGTTGTGTTGAAGAGTCAGTCAAGAGAGTAGTCAACTTAGTGAGTCTACCACCACCACCACTGCTGAACTCTAGACCTTGTGCCAGACTCTGAATACTAAAGACTTGGCTTATTCCTAGACTGTTTTGTGGCATATTTCTGTGTCACTCGACTAAGACTGTAAGGGAAAGGGTTAAAATCACTGCATATACAATAAATGATACAAACAAAAAGAGTTGTTACATTTTCAACTCCTGTTCTCTTTTTTATTTTTTTATGTTGGAGAATTTTGACATAACCACTGGTCATTGACCTGTTCATTGCAACAGTGACTTCATCAAGTAATTGTCTCAACTTCTTTGATCAAAACACAACATGAGCAGAGGGGTGGATGGTTGTGAAGAACCAAGTGGAACTGTGCAATACAACAAGATACCATCAGTGGCCTATCATCAGAGAGTTGCATTGACTGGTTACCCATTAGTCAGTTTATATTATATCACTTATACTTTTGAAAGCATATATATGTAATATCATTTTGCTTTATTGCCTGGGAATATAAAGTATTTAGAGAATGGATTGGCTTAACTCCTCACTCACCATTGTCCTTGTCAACCATTGTAGCATGCCAGTGAGAAAGAAATTTGTTGTTTTTTTTTTGCAATGAGACAGAGAGCAAAGAGAAGTGGATTCATGCCTTTTTCAAGGAACTTCATATGAAGTGAACTTACATAGTCTCAGTCAAAATTTAACCCCTGTTAATTTTATCTTCCATGCTAGTAAACCTTATGCCATACTTCTTATATATATTAACTTTTGGTTCAAATGCAATATTTATTGTCCTAATATAGGCAATCTTTTGAAAGAAAAAAATAATTATTGCACATTATTTTATTGTTTCAAATGGTATTTTTGAAATTCTAAAAATCATTAAGTTTAACCTAAAATATATTGCTTATTTGTTATAATATTTAGTGAGCTGCAAAATTGTAATATGAGAAATCGTAAGTGGAAAAAAAATTGTGTTAATTCATATGTTTAATTTCTGATACTATTCATTAGTTACCACCCTAGAGAAAGGCATTTTTTAAGCATTAATATTCTATCAACTTCCAAAAAAGTATTTTCCCATGGTGACCACATTATTCCAGATATGATGAAGTAGCAATCACTTCTTAAAATTATTGAATAGGTTTTATTAAATTCCAAAAGATTTTCTAGTTGTGGAAAATTTATTTTCTAAAATATTTTTGCAAATTCATTTATTTTCTTAAATATTGAAATCTATATTTTCACATGATTATGACTGAACTTTTCATTGAATTTTCTCATATATATTTTGTATCTATTTCTAAAAGCTTTTCTCTTTAAAATCATCAGACATATCTACTACTTAGAATTTTATTTTAGTTATTCAAGGATAATCAGCGTTTTAATTCAATTTATGTCAGAACTCACTGGAGTTATCTACCCCATTATTTATTATCTACATTGAACTCTTTTGAATATCCTCTTTCTATTAAAAAGAAATCATAAAATGAATTACTAAATGATGATTATTATTGTTGTTATTTTAGCTTAAAAGGTAAAGTATTCATGTAAAATAAACTGTTCATGTAATTAAATTCTGAAAAGAATACATGAAATAAAATTTCAACAAAGTTTTAAGAATATTCTTAAAAGTTAGTTTTCATCATCAGATTCTGAGAACATAGGGAAATTCTATTTTCTTATTTATTATATCTGAAAATTTACTATAATGATACACAAAAGTTTGCATTAACTTCTAGTATTATATTTTATGCATTCAAGTGTCATTGTTTAGGGTGTGTATGTTTGTGATATACCTAACAAATACAGCAGTAAATTAAAAAAAAAGAATATGTGTGTGCTACTTAAGGATTATATAATTTATCAGATGATAAATAATATTTTACCCGGGAAAAGATTTCTAAAGAAAAGTCTTATGTACATTAAGAGGTAGAAGTAACTATCTTTTTTTTTCCTTTTGTAAACACTTCAACAAAACCACTGAGTATAAGTATTTCTGAAAACAAAATTACCTTTCAAGCTTAGTTACACATCAAACTTGAATGATTCTGTTCATTACCATCAATCTCTTTTTTTATCTGCAAAATTTATACCTATGTTAATCTTTATTGTTCAGTTTTGCTCTTGATTTGAAATATAATCTAATTAAAAGGAATCCTTTATCTACTTTAATCTCTTAGAAAGCTCCATTTGTTTGCATTTTCAAAATCAGGAATATTTATATATTCCATAATTCAGTTATTTTTCTGTTTTATTTATACAAAAATATGCCTTTCACTTTGTCCTTTTCAATAGCTTACATATCCATCAAATTTCTATTCTCAAATATATTCAACTTGAAATTAATTGCATTCTTCATAGTACCTTCTTTTTAGTTCATATTATTCAATTACTAAAATTATTTGATCAATTCATATTAAGTTTTCTATTATTGTTTACATTATCATTATTCTTCATTTGATTTTTGTGTTGTCTAACTATAGATAAATCATTGTTTCTTTTTTTTTTAATTAATATTAACTATAACATTATTTTTATGTATTTGTTAACATTAGATGTATTCTCATACATTTGGTCTTTGTCTTTATTGATCTAATAATCAAAATTTCCAAATGAATTTTTCACTAATACACTCAAACTAGTATCTTCTTGATTGTTATGATATTTTGGTTGTTCTATTCAACAATGTTTTTTCATGTATTTCTTTTTGTTGATAATCTTGGAATTCAAATCATATGGGTAGATAGACACTTATTTGTTTCTTACACTGAACAAGAGTAAACAACTTTTATGCATGACCTGACCAGATTTGAAATCACAACTTCTAGATAAGTAGATACACTTTAACCAACAGATTTAATCTATGTTCTTCTGGAATTTTTCTCACTGTTTTTCATATTTCAAATAATTTATTTGTAAATATGGAAATTAAGAGTTTAACAAATTAAAAGTTTAAATAAGTTTGAACTCCAATTACACTGTGATGTTCACTTTGGCAAAGGTATAAACCCTCTTATTTGCCCCCACCTCCCAGCTATGGATTAAATAGTATCACTTCTATTCTTCTGTAGGAATGGCTTTGGCATTGAATAAAGCACAAAGGTAGATATGCCGTGAAACAAAGAAACCAAAGCAAACCACCAATTTCAAAATAAAAGTTGAATCCAAAATTCTTAGTTTGTTTGGCCATTTGTCTTGGATATAACCAGTGATTGTCTTGTTTTTCACAAATTATCTTTTGTATTAAATACAACTCTATAAAATTATTCTTACTTTTAATCGTACTGTATCAGTAATTGAAAATTTAAATTTTCCCTTTAAATTAAAGTGTTCATCTTTTAGCATTTTGTAGATATTGAATAAAAGTTTGCACAATTATTAAAGACTTTAACTGTTTACAAAGTGGTTGCTTTTCTGATGTAAATAAACTGTGATATTGGCTACTGTAATTATTTAATTATTTTTTAAAAGTTTAATTGTTGTTTTAGTTGTAAAAATTTTCATTGTATTTTTCGCTATTGAAATTCAATTCCAACTTAATAGTATTCTTTATGGTGATAAGAAGTTTACATTTTTACTGAACCCTTGATTTCATTGACTGCATTGATAAGCTGTATAATTTCTCTTCAACTGGAAGAAAGATTAAACAAAAAATTCCCCAGAATATTTGATTATGTAAACCAGGGAAATCTCCTAACCAACACTGACTGACTTTCCTTACACAAGATGGCGACAAATATTTTTTATGCTGCAGATGAAATCAATATTTGTATGTATTAAGCTTTTAAAATCTATATTTTTTTTTTTTTCTTTATTCTAAACTCTAACATGAATACAAAATTTTCATAAAACATTTACACAATTTATTGAATATGGATAATATTTTTTCCCCTCATTTTCCATATTATAGCTTGGTAAAATTGCAAAAAGCATTTTCTTATATTTATAAACAAACTTATTTGTTTGCAGAATTGCTAATAATCTAAATTACTTATGTCTTAATGAAACTTGTTTACAAAGTGGTTTCTTATAGATAAAAGGTAAAAAAGTACAAAGTTTAATGTATATTTCCTTTATTGCTTCCTGGTGTATTTGTCTCATTTTTTCTCTATTAGAATTTTTCTTTACTTAATTTTATTGCTTTTATTATGTCAATTTGATAAATTTCTGTAGAGTTTGGATTTTAACATATGGTTTTGACAATTTTCTTGCTGTTCTTTAAAAAAAAAAATCACTTATAAATCTGGCATTGATAATTTTGTTAGCTTTTATTTATTCTCATTTACGACAAAACGTGTATTTGATTTAATTGTTGCTTTGTTGGCCTCAAGTCTGTGCCTTTTTAATTCCTCTCTAGTTTCCAAATATAACTAAAGTATGTTAAGAATTTTGAAAATTTGACCTGGAAATATGACTTCATATACTTACCCCCTTGTGAATAGTTATTTTTTTATTTCAACTTGGAGACCATCTACTTAATAATGAAGACTTTTCATATTTAAAGTTCTGTGGAATTTTTGAGGAATTTTTTACTAAATACTTTGATCTGACATTTTCAAATTCAGCTTTTAAATGTTGATTATTAAAGCAAGCTTATTTGGGAGCTTGACTTTTACATGCTGACTATTAAAGCAAGCTTATTTAGAAGCTTGGCTTTTACATGCTGATTATTAAAGCAAGCTTATTTAGAAGCTTGGCTTTTACATGCTGATTATTAAAGCAAGCTTATTTGGGAGCTTGGCTTTTACATGCTGACTATTAAAGCAAGCTTATTTAGAAGCTTGGCTTTTACATGCTGATTATTAAAGCAAGCTTATTTAGAAGCTTGGCTTTTACATGCTGATTATTAAAGCAAGCTTATTTGGGAGCTTGACTTTTACATGCTGATTATTAAAGCAAGCTTATTTGGGAGCTTGACTTTTACATGCTGATTATTAAAGCAAGCTTATTTGGGAGCTTGACTTTTACATGCTGATTATTAAAGCAAGCTTATTTGGGAGCTTGACTTTTACATGCTGATTATGAAGGCAAGCTTATTTAGAAGCTTGGCTTTTACATGCTGATTATTAAAGCAAGCTTATTTAGAAGCTTGGCTTTTACATGCTGATTATTAAAGCAAGCTTATTTGGGAGCTTGGCTTTTACATGCTGATTATTAAAGAAGGCTTATTTGGGAGCTTGACTTTTACATGCTGATTATTAAAGCAAGCTTATTTGGGAGCTTGACTTTTACATGCTGATTATTAAAGCAAGCTTATTTGGGAGCTTGGCTTTTACATGCTGATTATTAAAGCAAGCTTATTTAGAAGCTTGGCTTTTACATGCTGATTATTAAAGCAAGCTTATTTAGAAGCTTGGCTTTTACATGCTGATTATTAAAGCAAGCTTATTTAGAAGCTTGGCTTTTACATGCTGATTATTAAAGCAAGCTTATTTGGGAGCTTGGCTTTTACATGCTGATTATTAAAGCAAGCTTATTTAGAAGCTTGGCTTTTACATGCTGATTATTAAAGCAAGCTTATTTAGAAGCTTGGCTTTTACATGCTGATTATTAAAGCAAGCTTATTTGGGAGCTTGACTTTTACATGCTGACTATTAAAGCAAGCTTATTTAGAAGCTTGGCTTTTACATGCTGATTATTAAAGCAAGCTTATTTGGGAGCTTGACTTTTACATGCTGATTATTAAAGCAAGCTTATTTGGGAGCTTGACTTTTACATGCTGATTATTAAAGCAAGCTTATTTGGGAGCTTGGCTTTTACATGCTGATTATTAAAGCAAGCTTATTTAGAAGCTTGGCTTTTACATGCTGATTATTAAAGCAAGCTTATTTAGAAGCTTGGCTTTTACATGCTGATTATTAAAGCAAGCTTATTTAAGAGCTTGACTTTTACATGCTGACTATTAAAGAAAGCTTATTTAGAAGCTTGGCTTTTACATGCTGATTATTAAAGCAAGCTTATTTGAGAGCTTGGCTTTTAAATGCTGATTATTAAAGCAAGCTTATTTAGAAGTTTGGCTTTTACATGCTGACTATTAAAGCAAGCTTATTTAGAAGCTTGGCTTTTACATGCTGATTATTAAAGCAAGCTTATTTGGGAGCTTGGCTTTTAAATGCTGATTATTAAAGCAAGCTTATTTAGAAGTTTGGCTTTTACATGCTGACTATTAAAGCAAGCTTATTTAGAAGCTTGGCTTTTACATGCTGATTATTAAAGCAAGCTTATTTAGAAGCTTGGCTTTTACATGCTGATTATTAAAGCAAGCTTATTTGGGAGCTTGACTTTTACATGCTGATTATTAAAGCAAGCTTATTTGGGAGCTTGACTTTTACATGCTGATTATTAAAGCAAGCTTATTTGGGAGCTTGACTTTTACATGCTGATTATTAAAGCAAGCTTATTTAGAAGCTTGGCTTTTACATGCTGATTATTAAAGCAAGCTTATTTGGGAGCTTGACTTTTACATGCTGACTATTAAAGCAAGCTTATTTAGAAGCTTGGCTTTTACATGCTGATTATTAAAGCAAGCTTATTTAGAAGCTTGGCTTTTACATGCTGATTATTAAAGCAAGCTTATTTGGGAGCTTGACTTTTACATGCTGATTATTAAAGCAAGCTTATTTGGGAGCTTGACTTTTACATGCTGATTATTAAAGCAAGCTTATTTAGAAGCTTGACTTTTACATGCTGATTATTAAAGCAAGCTTATTTGGGAGCTTGGCTTTTACATGCTGATTATTAAAGCAAGCTTATTTAGAAGCTTGGCTTTTACATGCTGATTATTAAAGCAAGCTTATTTAGAAGCTTGGCTTTTACATGCTGATTATTAAAGCAAGCTTATTTGGGAGCTTGGCTTTTACATGCTGATTATTAAAGAAGGCTTATTTGGGAGCTTGACTTTTACATGCTGATTATTAAAGCAAGCTTATTTGGGAGCTTGACTTTTACATGCTGATTATTAAAGCAAGCTTATTTGGGAGCTTGGCTTTTACATGCTGATTATTAAAGCAAGCTTATTTAGAAGCTTGGCTTTTACATGCTGATTATTAAAGCAAGCTTATTTAGAAGCTTGGCTTTTACATGCTGATTATTAAAGCAAGCTTATTTGGGAGCTTGACTTTTACATGCTGATTATTAAAGCAAGCTTATTTGGGAGCTTGACTTTTACAAGCTGATTATTAAAGCAAGCTTATTTGGGAGCTTGGCTTTTACATGCTGATTATTAAAGCAAGCTTATTTAGAAGCTTGGCTTTTACATGCTGATTATTAAAGCAAGCTTATTTAGAAGCTTGGCTTTTACATGCTGATTATTAAAGCAAGCTTATTTGGGAGCTTGACTTTTACATGCTGACTATTAAAGCAAGCTTATTTAGAAGCTTGGCTTTTACATGCTGATTATTAAAGCAAGCTTATTTGGGAGCTTGGCTTTTACATGCTGATTATTAAAGCAAGCTTATTTGGGAGCTTGGCTTTTACATGCTGATTATTAAAGCAAGCTTATTTAGAAGCTTGGCTTTTACATGCTGATTATTAAAGCAAGCTTATTTGGGAGCTTGACTTTTACATGCTGATTATTAAAGCAAGCTTATTTGGGAGCTTGACTTTTACATGCTGATTATTAAAGCAAGCTTATTTAGAAGCTTGGCTTTTACATGCTGATTATTAAAGCAAGCTTATTTGGGAGCTTGACTTTTACATGCTGATTATTAAAGCAAGCTTATTTGGGAGCTTGGCTTTTACATGCTGATTATTAAAGCAAGCTTATTTAGAAGCTTGACTTTTACATGCTGATTATTAAAGCAAGCTTATTTGGGAGCTTGACTTTTACATGCTGATTATTAAAGCAAGCTTATTTGGGAGCTTGGCTTTTACATGCTGATTATTAAAGCAAGCTTATTTAGAAGCTTGGCTTTTACATGCTGATTATTAAAGCAAGCTTATTTAGAAGCTTGGCTTTTACATGCTGATTATTAAAGCAAGCTTATTTGGGAGCTTGACTTTTACATGCTGATTATTAAAGCAAGCTTATTTGGGAGCTTGACTTTTACATGCTGATTATTAAAGCAAGCTTATTTGGGAGCTTGGCTTTTACATGCTGATTATTAAAGCAAGCTTATTTAGAAGCTTGGCTTTTACATGCTGATTATTAAAGCAAGCTTATTTAGAAGCTTGGCTTTTACATGCTGATTATTAAAGCAAGCTTATTTGGGAGCTTGACTTTTACATGCTGACTATTAAAGCAAGCTTATTTAGAAGCTTGGCTTTTACATGCTGATTATTAAAGCAAGCTTATTTGGGAGCTTGGCTTTTACATGCTGATTATTAAAGCAAGCTTATTTGGGAGCTTGGCTTTTACATGCTGATTATTAAAGCAAGCTTATTTGGGAGCTTGGCTTTTAAATGCTGATTATTAAAGCAAGCTTATTTGGGAGCTTGGCTTTTACATGCTGATTATTAAAGCAAGCTTATTTAGAAGCTTGGCTTTTACATGCTGATTATTAAAGCAAGCTTATTTGGGAGCTTGACTTTTACATGCTGATTATTAAAGCAAGCTTATTTGGGAGCTTGACTTTTACATGCTGATTATTAAAGCAAGCTTATTTGGGAGCTTGACTTTTACATGCTGATTATTAAAGCAAGCTTATTTAGAAGCTTGGCTTTTACATGCTGATTATTAAAGCAAGCTTATTTGGGAGCTTGACTTTTACATGCTGATTATCAAAGCAAGCTTATTTGGGAGCTTGACTTTTACATGCTGATTATTAAAGCAAGCTTATTTGGGAGCTTGACTTTTACATGCTGATTATTAAAGCAAGCTTATTTAGAAGCTTGGCTTTTACATGCTGATTATTAAAGCAAGCTTATTTGGGAGCTTGGCTTTTAAATGCTGATTATTAAAGCAAGCTTATTTAGAAGCTTGGCTTTTACATGCTGATTATTAAAGCAAGCTTATTTAGAAGCTTGGCTTTTACATGCTGATTATTAAAGCAAGCTTATTTGGGAGCTTGGCTTTTACATGCTGATTATTAAAGAAGGCTTATTTGGGAGCTTGACTTTTACATGCTGAATATTAAAGCAAGCTTATTTGGGAGCTTGACTTTTACATGCTGATTATTAAAGCAAGCTCATTTGGGAGCTTGGCTTTTACATGCTGATTATTAAAGCAAGCTTATTTAGAAGCTTGGCTTTTACATGCTGATTATTAAAGCAAGCTTATTTAGAAGCTTGGCTTTTACATGCTGATTATTAAAGCAAGCTTATTTGGGAGCTTGACTTTTACATGCTGATTATTAAAGCAAGCTTATTTGGGAGCTTGGCCTTTACATGCTGATTATTAAAGCAAGCTTATTTAGAAGCTTGGCTTTTACATGCTGATTATTAAAGCAAGCTTATTTAGAAGCTTGGCTTTTACATGCTGATTATTAAAGCAAGCTTATTTGGGAGCTTGACTTTTACATGCTGACTATTAAAGCAAGCTTATTTAGAAGCTTGGCTTTTACATGCTGATTATTAAAGCAAGCTTATTTGGGAGCTTGACTTTTACATGCTGATTATTAAAGCAAGCTTATTTGGGAGCTTGACTTTTACATAGTGATTATTAAAGCAAGCTTATTTGGGAGCTTGGCTTTTAAATGCTGATTATTAAAGCAAGCTTATTTAGAAGCTTGGCTTTTACATGCTGATTATTAAAGCAAGCTTATTTAGAAGCTTGGCTTTTACATGCTGATTATTAAAGCAAGCTTATTTGGGAGCTTGACTTTTACATGCTGACTATTAAAGCAAGCTTATTTAGAAGCTTGGCTTTTACATGCTGATTATTAAAGCAAGCTTATTTGGGAGCTTGACTTTTACATGCTGATTATTAAAGCAAGCTTATTTGGGAGCTTGACTTTTACATGCTGATTATTAAAGCAAGCTTATTTGGGAGCTTGACTTTTACATGCTGATTATTAAAGCAAGCTTATTTAGAAGCTTGGCTTTTACATGCTGATTATTAAAGCAAGCTTATTTGGGAGCTTGACTTTTACATGCTGATTATCAAAGCAAGCTTATTTGGGAGCTTGGCTTTTACATGCTGATTATTAAAGCAAGCTTATTTAGAAGCTTGGCTTTTACATGCTGATTATTAAAGCAAGCTTATTTAGAAGCTTGGCTTTTACATGCTGATTATTAAAGCAAGCTTATTTGGGAGCTTGACTTTTACATGCTGATTATTAAAGCAAGCTTATTTGGGAGCTTGACTTTTACATGCTGATTATTAAAGCAAGCTTATTTGGGAGCTTGGCCTTTACATGCTGATTATTAAAGCAAGCTTATTTAGAAGCTTGGCTTTTACATGCTGATTATTAAAGCAAGCTTATTTAGAAGCTTGGCTTTTACATGCTGATTATTAAAGCAAGCTTATTTGGGAGCTTGACTTTTACATGCTGACTATTAAAGCAAGCTTATTTAGAAGCTTGGCTTTTACATGCTGATTATTAAAGCAAGCTTATTTGGGAGCTTGGCTTTTACATGCTGATTATTAAAGCAAGCTTATTTGGGAGCTTGACTTTTACATGCTGATTATTAAAGCAAGCTTATTTGGGAGCTTGACTTTTACATGCTGATTATTAAAGCAAGCTTATTTGGGAGCTTGGCTTTTACATGCTGATTATTAAAGCAAGCTTATTTAGAAGCTTGGCTTTTACATGCTGATTATTAAAGCAAGCTTATTTAGAAGCTTGGCTTTTACATGCTGATTATTAAAGCAAGCTTATTTGGGAGCTTGACTTTTACATGCTGATTATTAAAGCAAGCTTATTTAGAAGCTTGGCTTTTACATGCTGATTATTAAAGCAAGCTTATTTAGAAGCTTGGCTTTTACATGCTGATTATTAAAGCAAGCTTATTTGGGAGCTTGGCTTTTAAATGCTGATTATTAAAGCAAGCTTATTTAGAAGCTTGGCTTTTACATGCTGATTATTAAAGCAAGCTTATTTAGAAGCTTGGCTTTTACATGCTGATTATTAAAGCAAGCTTATTTGGGAGCTTGACTTTTACATGCTGATTATTAAAGCAAGCTTATTTGGGAGCTTGACTTTTACATGCTGATTATTAAAGCAAGCTTATTTGGGAGCTTGACTTTTACATGCTGATTATTAAAGCAAGCTTATTTAGAAGCTTGGCTTTTACATGCTGATTATTAAAGCAAGCTTATTTGGGAGCTTGGCTTTTAAATGCTGATTATTAAAGCAAGCTTATTTGGGAACTTGGCTTTTACATGCTGATTATTAAAGCAAGCTTATTTGGGAGCTTGGCTTTTACATGCTGATTATTAAAGCAAGCTTATTTGGGAGCTTGGCTTTTAAATGCTGATTATTAAAGCAAGCTTATTTGGGAGCTTGGCTTTTACATGCTGATAATTAAAGCAAGCTTATTTGGGAGCTTGACTTTTACATGCTGATTATTAAAGCAAGCTTATTTAGAAGCTTGGCTTTTACATGCTGATTATTAAAGCAAGCTTATTTGGGAGCTTGACTTTTACATGCTGATTATTAAAGCAAGCTTATTTAGAAGCTTGGCTTTTACATGCTGATTATTAAAGCAAGCTTATTTGGGAGCTTGGCTTTTACATGCTGATTATTAAATCAAGCTTATTTAGAAGTTTGGCTTTTACATGCTGATTATTAAAGCAAGCTTATTTAGAAGCTTGGCTTTTACATGCTGATTATTAAAGCAAGCTTATTTGGGAGCTTGGCTTTTACATGCTGATTATTAAAGCAAGCTTATTTAAAAGCTTGGCTTTTACATGCTGATTATTAAAGCAAGCTTATTTAGAAGCTTGGCTTTTACATGCTGATTATTAAAGCAAACTTATTTGGGAGCTTGACTTTTACACGCTGATTATTAAAGCAAGCTTATTTGGGAGCTTGGCTTTTACATGCTGATTATTAAAGCAAGCTTATTTAGAAGCTTGGTTTTTCAGTTGCTAACTGGGTAGCTTTGTTTGTAATTGCTGATAATTAAATTAATCTAATTTGGAAGGTTTGTTTGTAAATGTTGATAATTAAAGCTAGCTAATTATAGAGCTTGGCTTTTAGATGCTTATAATTGAAGTAAGTTGTTTTGAGAGCTTTGCTTTTTGATACTGATAATTAAAGCAAACTGTTTTGACTTTTCTGCAAATTCTGGTATTTCCTGTATGTCTACAGTTTTCAAGTACAGTTTTTTTCATTAATTCTTTTTATCACTTTTGTTTCATAAGATTTTAATATTACTTTTTAGTTGAACATAACCATTTTTTTAATTCAAGCTACCAATGTAGTTTACTAGTACTTGAATTATTATCATTTTTCAAGAGTTACATTTTTTTTTATAGTCTTATAAAAGTAAAAATAATATACATTCTTTCCGTGTGATCTGTGATAGACATGACGGTCAAGAACTTGAATCCAATAATAAAGACAGGAATGGCTTACCTTATCGCTGCCATAAAAGAGCTCGTCTTTGTTTGGTGTGCAGAGCTTTAATGTAAGGAGAAAACAAGTATGCGCTTGAACTGCAATGTCGATGCATATTGACCACGTGTGACGAGTGTACTTTGCCAACTATAAAAGAAGGGTGTAGTGAGGGTTGGCAGAAGACTCTTTGCACTCGAGGGATAGAGAGTACTATCAGATATTGTGTCATCAGTGAATAATACGAAAGACTATTGGACTTCGTCCTGGAGAAACTGTTGATGAATTTTTGATTGATTTGCATCGGTTGGCTTGGAGAACCGCTACCTGATTGATGGATGTTATATGCATTCATGTTAGACAGCTTCTCAGGGCCTTGTCAGACAATGGAAGGTGCAAGGTGTCAGTTGCTGCATCTGTTGAATAACCGCGCTCAGACGCAGAAGTTCCCTCTGCTATTCAGCACAGCAGTACAGTTATCTGTTACAAGTGCCCTGGGCCTAACCATATGGTGAGAAACAGTATGGCCAGAGGGGTCAGATGAAACATGGAGAGTCAGCCACAAACAACAGTGTAGTGCTAGGGAAATGTTGAAGGGGAGAAGGCGTCAGTGCCAGGTCTCTTCCAAAGCAAGTGAAAAACCAGCAATTGCCTGTTGTAAAATTGCACATTGACTTCCAAGAGTGCTGAACTTGATACAGTGATTAAAGGAGTTAATCTGGCTCTTGAATGGCAGGCACGAGTGTTGCATGTAGACACCGACTCAGCATGCATGCATCGGTGGGTGTCCAACACCCTAACAGGGAAGGCTTGTGTCAACACAAAGGCGGCTCGCAAGATGCTGCTAGCTTTGATAGAGGTGTATATGCTGACAATGGACGTAACATTGGTGAAATCCTGTCAAAACCACACTGACAACCTCACTAGAGTGTCACAAAGGTGGCTAAATCTGTACAAGAAAGGAGGAGAACCAATGTTGGAAAGTTGTGCTGCTGTAATGAGCCATTTAAGCAAAAATCAGGTGACTGACATCCACAAAAAGAGTGGCCACCCGGGCATTAAGAGGACGCTATACTTTGCGAGGATCATTGACCCAACAGTGTCCAAAGAACTTGTTAAATCTGTTGTCAGAGCCTGTGAAGCCTGCCAATCGATTGATCCAGCTCCAATTCATTGGGGAAAAAGGGTATCTAAACATGATTTAATGCTTATTGATTGTGGTTCCTTCCATTTTGCAGTACAATGGCCACTGCGACAGCAAGACTCCATCATCGTCATTCGTCAGCTGGAGGTGATTTTTTATGAATGAGGGCCACCTGCTGAAATATTGACTGACAATGACACTACATTCACTTGCAGGCAGCTGGGGCATGCATTTGAGGTTCTGGTGCACTCACGTACCAGCCAGGAATGGTATTGTGGAACACAGTCACAGAAGCATGAAAACCATTACAGCCAGGAAGAATTGTCCTGCGCTAGAAGTGATCTACTGTTACAACCTGACACCCAAGGACAACCTCTCATCTTCTATGTTGCTGACTAACATGCTACATAGGTACCACATCCGAGTGAGAGACATTGATGCCATGCCCCTGTCTGAACCACAAATAACTGGAGGGAGAATTGAAAAAGTGGGTGTTGTATGGATTAAGACCCCGTTAGGTGCATGACAAAGATCAGAACCGTATGCATAACTGAGGTGATCAGTCAGCAGTCAGTACAGGTCAATGGAACACCTCGTCATGTTAAAGATCTACGCCCTTTTCGAGGAGGAAATCCAAATGATCCCTCTTCGGAGGAGTACCCGAAACAAAAGACCACACCCATACTATCATTTGTGTGATCTGGAGATCAGGGGACGATGTCGTAGATGTGACGGTCAAGAACTTGAATCCAATAATAAAGACAGTAATGACTTACCTTATCGCCGCCATAAAAAAGTTCATCTTTGTTTGGTGTGCAGAGCTTTAATGTAAGGAGAAAACAAGTATGTTCTGGAATCGCAGTATTTATGCATATTGACCACATATGACCAACGTGCTTTGCCAACTATAAAAGAAGGGCATAGTAAGGGTTGGCAGAAGACTATTTGCACTTGTGGGATAGAGAGTACTATCAAAGACGGTGTCGTCAGTGAATAATATGGTAGACTATTGGATACAGTGTCACCTGGAGAAGGATTCAGCAAGTAACTGAGTTCCAGTCACCGATTACCTCTCTCTCTTTGGTGTTGCTCTGTTGGTTTTTTCTTTTTTTTTTCTCTCTTCATTCTTCATAATCCTACTAATTTTTTTTTTATGTATTGTGTTTCTATGTTTTGTTTTTATTTGACTTTGTCAGTATTCTGCAAAATTCCCCAGTATAATATCTCTATTAAAATTTGTTGTTGCTTTTATATTTGTTATTGTTATAGTTAAATCTTTTTATTTGAGCAGATATTTTTATATTTGTCAACAGTATTGGAATGTATTAGACATTTTAAATTCCTTCAGATGTGATGTAGGTGACATAGTTTTTTTTTTTTTTCAGTTTGTGTATTTTGTTATGAAAATGCTTTGTGGGTATAATTACAATATAGGGTAAAACATTTTGCTCTTTTGATTAAAAAATGTCATATCCCAGTTAATTTGATCTAAATGTTGTTCATAATTTATTTTTGTTTAAAGAATAATGAATACTGAATTTCATATTGAATATCATTATATTTATTTTTTATACAATCATCTTTATCTCGCAATAGCCTGATCAATTTCTACACAACTTTATCATGTCATCTCTTTAATTAAAATGTTTTAAATGCATCATGGACAAAGAAAAGTTGTGAACTAGTTTACAAAATTACTATGTATTTGCTATCCATTTAATTTTTTTAACTTTTATTCTATGTGTTGTTTTATTTTTATTAAGATAATGGATGTACTGTACAATTGTAGGTTTAACTACTGATTATTTATAACTGAAATATGATAAAGTAAATTGCCTATGATAAAAATCTAGAAAGAGTTCTTTTAAGAATCTGTTGATCTATTTTAAGAGATTTTTCTCATAGATTAAGATAAAATTTAGGTTAAATTTTTTTGTACTGTTTTATTGTTAATTTTATGAAGTGACTGATAAATATATTACAAATACAAAATTACTTACTGATCATAAGTTTATTAACTTAAAACAATGTATGAATCATTTTTTTCTAAAATAAAAGCCAAAAATGAATTTTTATGATTTTTCTTTGAATATGATTATAATGAAGAGTATTTATGTATTCTGAAATTACAATTTTGTTAATGTTTAGAATGCATCTAATATTATTTGTTTTTATTTTATAAATATCAAAATATTAAAATGAATTTTGTTTAAATTTGTAATAGGTTCTGTGTTTTAGTGTATAGAATTGTTGAAAATGGCTGTCAGCCTGTAATTAGAGCTGTGAATAGAAACTCAAGCACAGACTATCCACAAATAAGAATTTGAATTTCAAAGTAAGATTCAAGCAATTCAAAGAATGTATACTATGTTGTCTGTTACATTTCTGGTTCAAAATTCCAATTGAGCTTTTTGAAAAGTAAATCACATTTTCAAGAAGATATATTTATGGATGCAAATATAATAAAGTTAAAGCTAATTTTCCATTCCCTACTTGTAAAGTTTTTGTTATGACTGAATTGAATCTGTCTTATTTCTAAATGTCCTAGCACCAAGAAAATATTTTAGTGACTGAAATAAGATAATCAGCTAGTGTAAGGTGCAGTAAGTATATAGGGGCTAAGGCAAAACTTTCTAGCCTAATTACTTTTACTCCTGAGTGAAGCTTTACATTTTTATAATGGTGTTTGATACCATGTTACTGAAGTCATGCATTTCCAGTATAATGCAACATTGACATATTCAAGTTGTTTTGCAATAATGTTAATGGTTGATTCATTGTAAACAATACTTCATGCACTCCATTAAATTTTTTGAAGATAAAATTTTGATATCCTTTTGTTAAATTTTTGCTACTTTAATAAAGATGTGTTTCTTCCAGAGATCTTTTGAAAAAGATCATTGTTCAAAGTGATTGGTCTTCAAAAATTAATCTTATCAGAAAATTCACACTTTTTTGAATCTTTAAACCATTCATAACATTTATACACATTAATCCTTGCATTTTGGTTTACAGCATATTGTGGAATTACGGTCTTTACGACAGTCATGGACTGCAGCTTGCAGGACATATCTGACCCACAGTGCTTTTTCAATGACCCTCCTAAGATTTCAATTTTTATGGAAGAGAAAAAAATTAACTTTTCCCTATTTCTAAGGCAGATGTTTATGCATATGGTTTCTAAAAGTGAAAATGGTTGAGTCACCTTCAACATATAAAATTACCTTGAATTTTTTTAGTTGTGCAACCTGCCTAATGATGAGCCGTATCTCTTCATGTGGCCCACTTCATGAAAAAGGTTGCCCATGATTTGAGACACATTTCTTACATTGTAGATAAAGCTATAAATTTGTTCACTTTCTTTTAGGATATACTTCATATGTAACTCTTTTTCTTATTCACAAAAACATGATGTCAAATTTGCACTCATGTAATTTGTATAACAAATGAAAAACATTGATAACATCGCAAACATGCTCACATAACTAAGGTTTGTTAATTAATATATATATGAATGGATTTTCATTATATATACATTAGCTAAGGTTTTAAACTTTAGAGCCCTCAGTCAACTGGAGATAAGACCCACACAAAAGCATCTTGAATACTACACTAAACTGCATCCAATGTTGAGATGTTATTTCTCAGGGAACTTAGGGAAGAGTGGAATCACTTAGTTGCCACTTTGACCCAGAGATGTAGTATCTATTAGGATTCAAATAGATATATTTGATAATTATTAGTATTAGATAGTAATACCATTTAACTGTGCAAATTATTTTTATTGAATAGGAATACTTGAAACTAATGTGTTCAGACAAATGATGATGATGGTAATAGATTCTTGAAACCATATAATTGAATGAATTATTAATATTAGAAATTAGATGAAGAAATTTGAGTTGTGAATATATAATTCAAGTAATAGGAGATTTAGAGTAACCAAATGTTTTTTTGTAACTTGGGGATGTCAAGGGTAGATATATTCAACTCAGTGAGTGTGATTTTAAAAATAAGAAATGACTTGCTAGATGTAAATAGGGAAATAAAATAAGTTATAATTTTTAACAATTTGTTAAAAACAATGTTTTTTTTTTTTTTCAAGTATAACTTTTACAGTGAAGATTTAAGGTCAAGATTAGACTCAATGTTTAGGGATAAGAATAGTCATATTTATTTAATTTCAGAAATTTTATCACAAGTAAATTTTAGTCTCATGCCTAAATATCATTATTTAAAAAGATTAAATAGAAATAATGGTAAATTCTAAGAGTTTATTTGAATGTTAACCCTTACCCCAACAATTACCCCTAATACTCTTAATAAAGGAGATGAAAGTTCAGGATCAGATTAGAGGTATTTGTAGGGGTAGGCTAAGCAATATTGTATTAAAAATGATTATTAAGAAGAAATCTCAATTGTTTACTTGTGTGTGTATGCACAAAAAGCATAAACCTCATTTTCCAAGATAAAAGGTTATACATAAAAAATTTAGCCAAGCCACCTGTTGTCTTATTTTATCGACCACTGGTAATTTTAGTTTTTTTATCAGTAAAGTAAATGAATATCATTTTTGTTGTGTCGTGAAATAAGTAAGGTTGATGCATATATAAAATAAGAGATACTTTATTTTGGAGAGAATATAGTATAAAGTTTGTTACATCGACTAATGTATATAACCTTAGTAATATTTGCTTACTGACACAATCTTGAGCAAGCTCCACACTGAATAGTCCTCAGACCAGTCCATCCTGTGGGGAGCTCTAGTCACTCCACAATCATTTTTTTTTTTTTTTGTTATAAGAACTGCATTTCTTCAAAAAATGTGTTTTATCACCTTAGAAAATATAGATAGTAAGATTTCAACATTTCTTTTTTGCTATTTGAATTATGTTCCATTTTGCCTTAAAAGTCTTTGTCTTTTTTCTGTTGAAGTAACAAGTAGAGTTTATTTTCTTTGAACTTGATTATTAGAGTAAAACAAGGCATTGTTATATGAATGAGGCATGATATGCCCAATCTTTTTTTTTTTTTTTTTTTTTTTTTCAGTAAAATATATTCAAAATGTTTTCTCCTCTCAAAATCAACCCTTTCACTTTGAATTAGAAATGTCTACTCACACGTTTTTACAACAGTCCCCTTGATGTTATGGCTAATGTGCTGGATTGTGGACTCAAATGAGTTTGCTTTCCATTTGTGCTATCACATTCACTTTCAGACTAATACTCTTTGGAAAAATATGAACGCCCTTATTCCCGCAGCAATGGGTTAAATAGTATCACTATTGTTCTTCTACAACGATGGCTTTGGCATTAAATAACCCACAAAGGTTGATATACCATGAAATAGATATACCATATCATATGATACCATACATTTTCAGAAGATTTTATCCTTTATTTTATATGCCACATATGGCTCTCAAACATGTTCCTGGAAACACTAAGCTCAGTATGTGACTTTCAAAACAATGAAAGGGCTAAGTACTGTTTCTTCAACATTTTTCAACTCAGTGAAATTTTGATATGCCAGTAGTTAATTAATACTTAGTCACATGACTCTTAAATTTATGTCTGGGTTTTATAAAAATCTCTTTAAAAGCTTATTTCATTTGAAGGTGTGATTTTTTTTTTACATATATATTAAATATCAAAATCAAAATTACAATATTTGTAATTACTACCTTTACCAGCCAGTAAATTTTATAAAATCATTGTTAACGTATAATTTTCAGTGTTACAGGTGCTACAGTTTTTGTTCCCTAAACATTTTTCTACAGATTTTTTTCTTTAATGATTTATTATAAAACCTACTGAAAATAGAGTTACTACAAGACTGATTATAAAAAGGATATTATTAAAGATATCCCAAGGCTTCAATTTTTGAATTCTCCAACTGAATCTTGAAATATTATTTCTACTGTCCCTTTATATAGTTGACCATTTTTATTCTGACATGATTGATGGTTCTATATTGATGATGTTCAGCTGACTGTCATTTTAGTCTGCTACTTTATCCACTCTGAATATTTTAAAACCAACCAAAGATGTTTATTTATAGTATAGCCAGATTCATTCACTTGAAATATTTTATCTATTGGTTTGGTTTTCTATAAAAGCAATCATTTTAATAAAGCTTCTATTCACCAATTTTGGCAAAGAAGTAATCAACCTAATGTACTATGATCCTAGCCATTTGTTACCTCACTCTTCTGTATATAAAATTTAAAATATCTTAGCTTTTTTTTTCATCACTTATTTGGTAAACAGGTAAAGATACATTGAAAGGTACTAGAATGAGGCATCTGTAAATGAAACAAATACTATTCCTCTTGTAGTTTTCATCAATTAATAGATTTGCAAAAACAAATTTTAAAATTTCAAAATTATTTCTTGTCTATAAATGATGATTGATTGTTTTTTTTGTTTTATTTGAACTGTTTTTATCTTTGTAAAGAGTGTTAACTGCTTATCATGACTGACTTAACTTTATTATCATTTCAAAAACTGAGTCCTTGTCTTATTTTGAGATTTAAAATTTTGCTATAGGAAGAGCATTAGATTTTTAAGTAGTAAATAAAAATAATTATTGGATTTTAATTAGATTTTTCGATGTATTGAAAGGGCAAAATACTTTATCAAAATTTCCATCCCAAATGAATTATCATTTTATTATTTGATTACATAACCCCTTAATCTAAATAACTTTTATGTAAAATCTATACCATTTTTGAAACTAAAATAAATGTACTTTACCTGAGTTGAATCTCTTAACAATCTTTTTATATTGGCATTCAATGGAAGAAGTACTATATGCCCGGAAGCACTGTCATTTTAAGTGACTAAATTATTTATTTTAGTTTGATCATTAGAATATTTTTCAGTAATAGTTACTTTTCATGTATAAATAATCATTTTTTGTTGTTTTTTTGGAGGCACTAATTGTGTCGTGGTTATTAGAGGCATTGATTGTGTTATGATTATTAGAAACACCAATTGTGTTATGATTATTAGAGTCATTAATTGTGTAATGATTATCAATTTAATTGAACATGGCAAACCAAGTTCATATTCTAGACAAAGCTGTTTGGGTTTCATTTCATTCTCCTGGGGAAAGTATGTATCTATCTCTTCTACCCACCCCCAGCTATTAGCAAAATAATAGGGCAAACTGGGCTCTTTATCTTGGTAGGGCAACCACTTTAGAAGAAGAAAAAACTGTGTGCTCACTAGTGTACTAATTTTCTGCTATCAGCTAATCTAAATAATGTAGGTGGTTCTACATGAGCCGTCGTCACTGTAAAAAAAAAATGGCAGTGCCAATAGATGAATTTTATTGGAGTTTTTTTTTCTGTTGCATAAGAAGAAATATATTTAAGTACATATCTTAACATTGTTGCTGTAATATTTTCTGTGTCCAGTACCTTGTATAACTGCTAGTGATAATATACTTTCAATTCTTACTGTATTTTTAGATAAAATTTTTTCATTGCTTAGTAAAATTTTAAAAACAAAAATGACTTATATTTTTTTGAAAGAATTTAACCATTCCTCTTACATATCACATGTTCACTGTAACTACGAAGGAGTGCTCTGTTTAATTTACCATCATTTTAGATAGACTGAAAACAAATATTTCTGTGAGATTAGAATAACATTTGTTATACACCAATTTCAATAAAATGCAGAGTTAACATTTTTGGAAAAAAATTCTGAAAATAATGCATCTTGCTTTTTACAAAAAAATTCTTATCTATTGAATGACCCTCATACATAGTCGGTGTCTCTGGCATTCATTTTCTTGGAAGTAATTTAGGGCAGATTGACTTATATTTTGTTGACTTAGATCAAAAAGATGTCCTTGGCATGTCATTGTATTGCATCTAGTGATGAGGATTCAGTTTCAGAGTGGGGAAACAGGACCACTGCTTTACCTACTCCCAGGTCTTTTATGAATAGTTACTTGAAGTTCTAATTGATTACAAATGATTATTATCATTAGTGCCCGTGGTGTAATGGTTATTGTCGTAGGAAATGGACATGGCGACATGAGTTCAAATCCTGGACCAGGCTAATTGCATTTCACATAGCACTAATACCCTTGGGAAAGGTATGAATCCAATTATTCTCCCTCCAGCTATGGGTAAATAGTAAGGCAGACTAGGTTCTTCAGCCTTGGGGAGACAACTAGTCTAGGAGAAGGAAAACTCTGAATTCAAACCTGTTAAACTCCGCTTAAAAATTGACCTTGTGTCATATCCTGCCCGAGTGGAGGGGTTGGTAAATATGATTATTATCATTAGTTACTTGAAAGTGTATAATTGTTTGCATAAATAAAAACTGACTTTGGTACCAAGTAACTAAACAAAGGTTGACATTCTGTAAACCAAGCAGCCAAGCAACTCGATTAAGTGCAGTTTAATCAAACATCATTTTGAACTCCTCTTAATGAAAAATGTTGATAAATATTACAAATAACTTAAGTTAATCATTGGCTTTTCTGCCTATTCCCTATCATTTTCAAGCTTACAAATTGTTTAGCATTGTTTTAGTCTTTTTATAGCAACATGAGAAATCAAATTTGTTATTTTTGAGAATTTTCATACTGTAGCACAAAATGTTTAGAAAGAAAAAAAGTTCTGCATCTTTTCATAGATTAGAATCTGTCTGTGTGTCTCTCTATGTACCATATCCCTTCAGAATGTGGGCAATTATGGCTCTCTACAGCCTCTTTCTTTTATTAATTTTTTTTTTAGCAATCAGTCTTTTTTTTTTTTTTTTTTTTTTTTGTCAACCTCTCTTTGTGCAATTTGTTTCTCTGCCCATTTGTTCAAAACTTCTTTTCTTCTCTTGCTTTCAATCCACACAATCTGTGTTAAGTTCAATCATAATAATGCACAGTGTTTTGCAACGAGACCCAATAAATCCTGTTATTCAGCTCTTCAGTATTTTGTTCCTAAACTGGTGTTACAGGTTAATTTATTATCATATATTCGTGGGTGGGAGGCAAACCCATCGCTGTAGATACAATTCAAATATTTCCCTAGGGAATAATATTTCAGAATATAAAATATTTCTTCTGAAGTAACAAGAGTAAATATAAATGGGTACCATTAAAATATTCAATTTAATTTATTATTGCTCAGCTTAAAATGAATATTTTTTGTTTTATTATGCATTTTTTAGTTTGTTTTAGAAAACTGTTTACTGATAGTTTTTCTTTTATTTGTAAATTGCTGCTACGATATCATTTACTTAGAATTCATATATTTTTCATTAATGACAACTAATGCATCTTTCTATCCTTGATGCAAAGATATTTTTATATGTACACAAACACAGAGAAATATTCACACTTTATTCTATAATAATATTGTAGTCATAAAGTCAAGGAATTTTTTATAAATAAGACAGTAAAAGAATGATATGACCAATATTTTTCTTAAATAAGAACCACCATCATCATGACATGCCAGTAGCACGGATTTCCCTGACCCTCTCCTGTCACTTGTCCCTATCACCCATTGCTCTTGGTAGGTCTTCCATGCTACATCCTGTATCAGTACAGAGCTGTTGTTGATAGGTTCTTGCTGGTCGCCCTACCCTTGCTCATCCGTGTGTGGGGGGTCCACTGGAGTACATCGCTCATGTGCTCGATCTTACTTCTTCAGCAGTGTCCTGCATGTCTAGCTTGTCTAATTTGGATGGTTTTCGAGATGGGTGGTAGGTGTCCATACTGCTGCTGCTTTGTGGGATGTTGCCTCCAGGACTTATTCAATATAGCTTGCAGCATTCTTGTGCAATTGCTGTTGAGCTTTCTCTCCATACACTTAGTCAGCGTCCATGTGGTTAGAATAAATAAAAATTGTTTATCTAAATAT
Organism: Sepioteuthis lessoniana; assembly: GCA_963585895.1. Taxonomy (NCBI): domain Eukaryota; kingdom Metazoa; phylum Mollusca; class Cephalopoda; order Myopsida; family Loliginidae; genus Sepioteuthis; species Sepioteuthis lessoniana. The sequence continues at coordinate 128,017,045 of OY757912.1, forward strand.
TTTTTGTTCATATTTTTCACTTCAACCATTGCTGCTAGATCTCTTTGTATTCTTATTGAGTAATAACAGTTTGGATCTCTGTTTCTAATTTGCCTATTATTGCATGTGAATTTTTATTTATTTTTTTTCTTAATGATTTTGAAATGTATCCAGATTCATCTTTTATTTAAATGCCTAAATATTGCTTTATTTTTCTTTTTTTCACCAAATTTACTAATTTTGCATGATAGGGTCTAATTTTACTGTAATGATCATTAGTTTTCATTCACATTTAATAATTAACTGTTAATTAATTACCTTTATATATAAGATACTGGCTCATAAGCCAAGTGGGTAGAGTATTTGCCAATGGTCCGGGAGACCTGGGTTCAATCCCAGGTTGTGTCATACCAAAGACTTTAAAAATGGTGCTTGATACCTCCTTGCTTAACACTCAGCAATATAAGGTACATATCAAGGTTAAAGTGGAGCAATCCAGGGAAAGGAGTAGCACCCTCCGCTACACCTCAGAGTAGTAGCTATTGAAAAGGGAATCTTCGGGTTGCCCTCAACTACGGTTGCTAACTTTACTTACTTATATATAAGTTTCTTACATCATTTGTGCTAATGGTGTCCTTTTTAAATTAGGTTGTAACTCTATAACTTCTTACAGTATATGTAAATAAAGAAATTTAATACCAGAAATGATAAAAATGCAACTTTATCCTCCCAAACTTTGATGCCACATAAATTAAACAAGATAATTTTCTATTTATCCATACCTAATACCATTCATCACTTTAAATTTATATTAACTCCTACCCAATTTGCTTCCATAAAATTTGTCCGCAATCCAGTTTGTATGTGAGAAAGTTTCTATAATAATTAATGGTGCCATGTTTGTTAAATTCCATACAGTCTGCACCAGACAATAAAAGCTTCTTTGTCACAAGTACTGAAAAACTGTTGTTTAACATTATTGTAAATTTGTAACATATTACTGTAACCAACATTGCTGAATAATGACCCCTTTTTCTGGGCTTCATCTCCTGATTAAAAAAAAACAAATAAAATATTTGCTTTCACAATGCAAAAATTCTAATTTATATCTGAAAATATTTTTCTTAAACACTAAAAAATCAACAAGTTTTATTTGTGGCAGTAAATTGTGTTGTAGAGAACTCTAATTTTGAAAATGAAATTATATGCATCATTTTTAAAAACTAGATATGCTATTTATATATCAGAGAATTTTGAATATAGATAATTCTCTATAGATTCATATCCTTGAATCATATAGCATTGTATTTATCAACATTGCTAGATAGAATTGTTTATATCTCAGATGTATAATTCAGAATTGTATTTATAGAACTACATAGAATCGGTTGTAAATTAGGTCTTTCTTGCATATGTGGAGCATCTTAAACTTTGTAGGTTCAGAAATAAAAATAACTGTAGACAAAAAGTAGTTCCGTGTTATGCTGGTAAATTTGTATTGAGCTAGTCACAGATAAGAAAATTCATCTTGTTATTTTTATGCTGTCTACTTTGTTGTTACTTGTAAATGCTAAGCTGCAGGTATTTTACCAAAGCAATAAATCATGATTCTCTTCTGCAAAATGTGCTATAATTGATGTGTAGATAAGTTTAGCCAGAAAGAAGTAGCAGCATGTATAAGAATATTCCTGCCTCTTTATAGCAATTTCTTGAAATAGAATTTCCATTAACTATAGAAGATAAAAATATTTCTCTACCAACAACTTTGTAATATTTGAAAGAATTACAAAATAATTATTATCCTTTTCAGTTTTCTATTTATTTTTTCTTCTTTTACTGTCAATTATTTGCATCATAAATTCATACAAATTCTTGTTTTATTGATTTAGTACATTTTATTTTTCTGTTCCACTTATTAGTTTAGTAGATATTAACTCCACAAAATATTGTCAACTTAGTTGCTGCTTAACGTAAATGAACTAACCATTTTTGAATATTATTTTCTCAAACACTCATCAATATTTGATCCTTTAATTAGATGAAACAAAATTATTGATACTGTTGAGTCTTTATTTCCAGATTAAAAGTGAATGACTACCTGCAGTGTGAGATATATATGCATGTTGTTTGAATTTCCCTGTTCATGTAATGCTAATCACATCGTTTTTCTTTTAGATCATTCAAGCATTTTCCCATTTGTAAAGCTTTCAGATTTTTAATTTTTTTTTCTTTTTCTGGAACATTTCAAATTCATTATTTTACTTCCATTCTTTTAACTGATTTTCATGGTCCTCTTATTTCTGAACTTTTTTTTTTCTTTAATTGGTACAATTCTTCTGCTCTTCTGCAATAATTCTTTTGATACTACTTATTCTATTCATATATATTTACAATATATTGCATCTCTGATAGCATTTTATCTGAGCATAAATAATTTAGAGTCATAGAAACCATATGGTTGAACTCAGAAAAATTCAAAATTGTCTTAATCTAAAATATTCAAAATGTACTATTTTGAAAAAAAAATAATCCAAAAATATACCAGTTTTACATCAGATGAACTAATATGTTGACCTCATTTTGCTTAAGCAATAAATAGTAAAGTTAGCTTCCAACTCTAAATAAAGTGGATATTGAAAAAGAAAAAAAACTGAAACCAATTGGAATAAACCATTCAATGATATGTTCTATAATTTTGAAATTAGTCATTATCATTCCAATAGTTGTTTGGACTATTTATCTTTTTGTTTTGTTGCTTTTGATATCATGATGTTTCAGGTAATCCATCCTGTGGCCTTTTTCAGATATACAACTCAAATAGAAAGGGAATTTGTATATAAATACTGTAAAAAGAAAAAATGTGACCAAACAAAAAAACATAACAACAAATATATACCGATTGTACTCATATCAATTATGCCTAATGTCATAAGAATACATGTGATGTAGATGGTTCCATGTTTAATACATATTTACTCTCCAATTCTTTCCTTGTTATGCAAAGAAGCTCACACTGTGTCATGGTTTATACATTTATTCATACAGTTAATATAGGCTGGGTTTTTCAGGATTTTTTTTTTTTTTACTTAGTTCTTATCCTATAAAGAATAATGTGATATCTTCCCCTTCCTGTTATGTTTTACCATATCAGACATTTTTTTATTTCACATTTGGATATACAAATTCTAAGCCTCTCCAAGAAAGAAGAGCCATAGCTGAACATTTTTATATTGGCAACACACTGCCACTTGTTATAAAACTAGAAAAACTAATTCAGATTTCTGTCTTAATTTCTGTGCAGGTAAAGGTGAGAAGTGGACAACAAATCTAAAATCTGAGGGAAACTTACAACTTTTTCAATGACCCTTGTAGCTTTTTTCTGTTCTTTGAGTTATTTTAATGGGTTGACTGACTTTTTTCATATATTATGCTATTATTAGACTTAAAATATGTATAGTCAGTACTCTTCAAAGGACTAATATAAAAACTGAAATGGTAAATAGAATGATTCACTTTGGAGATATTTACTTTATAGCTTTCTATAGAGAGCAGCTAAATGAATTCCAAAATTGCTAAGTTTTTTACTCATAAAAGAAAAAAATTCAGTCAGTTATCCAGTTTTGAAACTATATTAGTGATATAAACAAGAAAATATTTACTTTAACAGTTTAGACCACTAAAAGGAAAGACTTTCAGGAATATCATACACATTTGAGGAAAATATGTATAATTTTAGGTAAAGATATTTTAGAAATTGTTTATTCATTTTTACTCTTCAAGGACCTGAAAAATTGTCGCATGTTCTAACATGGATTAAAGATTCTTTTATGGAAATAAATAGATAACAATAAAATTTAAGTCCGTCTCTTTGTCAAATTGAACTCAGAATTGAATGTGTTTTCAAGCATGTGGTACTACATGATTTGCAAAAGTCTTGATATTTCATATTTAATAATTAATTTTTGAATTATTCTTCTTTTTATATATGTCTGTGGATTTTTACTGAAATTAATAAGTTGTCATTCAATAAATGTTGAGTAAACAGCATAAAAGAAAAAGTATATTCTTCCTGCAAGATTTGAACATCCGTCCATAAAAATATAGAGATATAATTTTATTTAAAGTTTATAGATTTTTCTTTAGCTTTGCATAATAAACCTCCTAAAAACATACAACTATTTAATTATATTTTATTCCATAAAAAGCAAAAATTATTTTTCTAACATAATAATAAAAATGTTTTTTTATATTTTCATATCTCAGTCTTACTGAAAATTTCGCATTATAATTATCATATTATTGAGAACAAGAATATATTCTTTTGTTTTTGAAATATTTGTTTACCCACTTTCTTGCCAAAAATCATTTTGTTTTATATATTTTTATTGCTTATATTTAAAAAAAAAAAAACTGAAATATGTAAAGTATTATTTTTGAATATTCATTAAAGAATTTTTGCTTTTTAAATGCTTTAAGATTTGAAAAATAAATTTGGATATTTATGAATATTTACTTTCATAAGTACACATGTAAACGAAATTTATAGTAGATTTAAAAAAGCACATCAGTATCTGTGCTTTTTCTGTTGTTTTATTCATTGTTTACCAAAGGTTCTACAGAATATGTTTGTTTATCTTTTTATTTAACCAAAAATATTTTCTAATTGTTATACAGATATAATTCAACAGTGTATCTATTTTGAGAAATAGGTATTTGATAACATCCTGAATAGATAACTTTAATTATTCAAAATCATAAATCCCTATCTGATTGTTAAAAGATCATCTGCAAACTGTAATTTTATCTTTTTTTGTTCTAATACAGAAAAACCCACTAATATTCAGACATTTTTGAAGCTTCATATTTACATGATAAAATAGTTTTAATTTTCATTTCACTTAAAATGTATCAAATGAATTGACTAACTTCAGTTGACAGAAAATAGCATTCATTTAAAAAGAATATATACAAATATAAGTAATTGATTTAATGAAATATTTTCTATGTTGATTTTTTTCTTTAAATGCATAAAAAGTATAATAAAAATATCAAAATAAGTTACCAGAAAAATAGTTATAACCTTAAAACTGATTTTAGTTTGTTTCTCATAAGATTTAATTATATATGTTGAGTAAATTGATCGGATAATATTGTTATCCTGATAAAATCATTTTGTTTATATTAATGCATAATTGTTAATTATCTGCCTAAAAGAAATTATTAGATATCCATAGATCCATCAAAATATATCATCTATAACTTTACAAAATCTTTGTAACATTCCAAATTTTGTTTTTATTGTTGATTTTGTTAATATGATATTATCAACTAATCAGATTGATATATTAATAACCTCTGGTTTTCTGTCACTATTTTTCTGAAGAATTAAAGTTCTGTCAACATTCTTCTGAAGAAGTGAAGACTTTTTCTTCTTTTCTTGTCGATTGTATACCTATCTGATAAAAATTGAAGAAGGAATCATGTTAGAAACCTCAAGAACACTAAGAATTGTTCAAGTAAAATTTAGATCCACATTCTTGTTTAGTTAATTCTTATTAATTAGGAATATAAAGATATCCTGTCCTTTCTCCCTTTTTTCCAAACTTCTCAAATTGCTTTTATCAATTTCAATGTTTTATCTTATAATAAGATAATGCTTTGTATTATTTGGTCCTCATTACTAGTATTATGTAACCCAGTACAAGCTGTCATATTACTTGAAGAGATGATCACCATTACCAAGTGATCCCCTCATTGCTCTGAGAGAGTTATGAAATAGTATTCAAAGACCTGAAAACTTATGTGACAAAAACATAATATCATATAAGTATTTTAGTTTGATGTTGAATTCATTAAGAAATTATCTTCTTTAGAGCAAATGTTCTTTATTTAAGTTACTATTTGTGGCTTTTGTTCTAGATCTTTTTGATATGAGGCATTATTCTACATATCAGTAATATCCATATGAATTTTTTTTTATTGCCATAGCATTTCACTTTACTTCATTTCTTATTTTATTCTGAACTTATAAGAAGTCAACACTAAAGACAATGTTTTTATTTTCTCTTTTGATCCATTTTTGAAATTGCTTGAATTCTAACTGGTAATAGAACAGTAACTATTTTAGTTCTGTCACATAATTTATCATAGTCATTGTTCCACTCAGTAAATTGATATTTTCAATAATTATAGGATTCAAACCAGAAAAGTCCTTCCTAATTAAATATCTTATTCTGAACTTGTTATTTATGACTATTTATTTTAGTTTGCAACTTATTAACTGAAAAGTATTTTTAACTTTGTCTTTCAGTAATTTGTTGCACTCAAACTTGACTGGTGAGCTATGTCAACTGGCTTAGTCATCATTATTAAATTCCTATGGCTTTACTAACAATTTTCTTTAATATAATTTTAGACTCTTCTCTACTTGTTGAAGGATTTGTCTTTGTATTTGATGGAAGAAAAGGAAGACAAATATAATCCAGAAATTTGGCTGAAATATTGTTTGGATAGCTTCTTATTGGACAAAGTTCCTTTTATTTGTTTCCTCAAAAGTAAAATATAATCATACTATTGTCTGTAAAAGAATGACTATTTGGCATAGACCACAGATATAGATGTTGAAAGTATTATACATGTTGATGAACATTTATAATATATTGCTTTATGTATACAAATTTTTTTGTTATACCATAAAGGATATATTTGGTTTATGTGAATAAAAAAAAAGTATTCAAAATGCTAATGAAGTTGTTACTTTATACATGCCACTATTTTGAAATATTTCTCTTTTATTTAAGTGTGACTTAATAAAAGTTTTTTCTTAAATTCTCCTCGTATTGGTTTGAGTCATGAATAGTAATGAATGTTTTAGTAAAATATAATTCATGAATAATTTAACAATGAATTAATTTCAATCCATAGTATATATGCCATTATTTTGAATCACCTCTTGCTATTTATCAACTTGTTGATTCCTCTTACATAAAAATCAGCTGGTTTCAAGCTCAATAATTTTTCACTAATGTTTTCACCTGATCTTGAGAAAATCTTTCATAATTCAGAGCATTTTAAAAAAAAACAAAAAAAAAAAACTGAAAATCACTTGGTGCAAGATCTAGTGAATTATATTGTGGTGATCCCACCACACACACAACATGACTATTCTTCCTTAAAGCTTCACCTTTAGAGTAGGCTGCAGAGATTCTTCCTCATCAATTCTCGTTGACTTATTCTTCTCACTTAAAGTACAAGGAACCTAGACATCCAGCTTGCTCACTTTTTCTTTCTTTTTTTTCAAGTGACAGCAGAGTGTGGAATAGTAATAATTCTAAAGTACTTTTACATGGGTTGCATTTTACTAATTCTCTTAAAGCATGTTGATCAAGTTCTGATGAGTGTCATGGTCTAGGTTCAGCTCTCAATGACATATCACCAGAACAGAACTTTGAAAAGCATTTTTGGACTGAGCTGTCAGTAATGACACCTTTGCTATAAACACTAAAAATTCTCTTTGCTGTTTCTGTAGGGTTTTTGTTATTCCTAAACTCTCACAACATTATATGTCAAATATGCACTTTCAGTTCCTCTATTTTAGGGCTATAGGATCATAGATTAAATTATGATGCACACTTTTTTTATTACTGAAATAAGAATGACTGATGAAGGCATTCTTTAATCAGGTTATTTCTGGTTGCATTGGAACTTTGAAATGTGTACTTACAGCTTGTTTTTGAAAAATGGAAATTATTTATAACTCAACCTATAACAACTGACAACTTTAGTCCTAATGAATCTATTCTAAATATTAATATATTCAATTTAAGCTTGAAAAGACACTACATAAAAAAATATTTGAAAATTTCTTATTTCATGTTTGATCATATATTCATGTAAAAACTTTCAGTCTGTATCATAAAATTTAAAGTTTCAAAAAATAAATATATATTATTTACCAGTTATAATCCAAAGTTTGAAGTAAATTTCAATTACTTTTCATTTAAAAAAACAAATCTTAACCAAGTTATTTTCTTAATGGAGCATTAACACTAAATGACCTGTTAGATTAGTTTACTAAATGTTGCTTTTCTTTTTTTATATACTGTATATATATATATATATATATATATATATATATATACACTAATAATATTGACTTTTATCTTTCTGCTACTTTCTTACATGTTATTCACAGCAAATAAGTTTTGTGTGTATATAAAAGTGTGGACTGAAAAATTCATAGGCTGATGTCATATTTGGTGTTGATGACATTTTTTTACCAATGGGATCTAAGCAATGTAACACTGATGGAAGAAGTGTGTGGAACACAAGAGGAACTATGTTGAGGAAAAGTAAACCTCATTTGGTCACATTTCATAAGAGTCTCAGTCAACCTATGAACTTTTCAGCTGACCTTTATTCATATCAGTATTGAGTGTCACCATTGTTTTAGCCAGAAATATACAAGATTGTATTAATCCATTTAAATTTTAGAAATCTGGCTTTTCTAATTGCAATATGAATATGTTAATGAATATGGTTAACTTTGATCATGCAGAAGGAGCATTCCTCAAAAGTATTTCTATTTATATACTTTTATATGGCTTAGTTGTAATTTTTAACTTATATGATTTCTAACCAATTTTTTGAAACATTAAATTAGATTTCATATGAATATATTATGGCATGGAATAAAGGTTCTTTTATTGAAATAAATTAATAACAATAAAATTTGAGTCAGTCTTCTTGTCAAATCAAACTCAAAATTGAACCTTTTCAAGCATATGGTACAATATGATTCTTTTTTTGCAAAAGTCTTGACATTTCATTTTAATTTTCAACTTGTACTCCTTTCAATTTATTTCTGTTGATTTTTACTGAAACAAATAAGTTCTCATTCAATAAATGTTGAGTAAACAGCACAAAAAAGAATATGTTTCCTGCAAGATTTGAAGTCCTATCACTTATATCTTTGGGAGCTTGTCTTACTATTACAGTACCTTACCAATTAGATTTGATAAGTACTGATTTGATTATTATTACATCCAGTAGTAATAACACTAACTGAATGTTGAACATGCAAGTAAATAGATTTTATTGATATAGGTAATTTCATTAAGAATCAGTCTTCCTTATTCCATTCTTATTGTGAGAAAATTAATTTTTAGCGTACACTCATATTTTTTATAATAATATAAACTAACAATTTTGATTTATTCCGATTTCATCAAAAATCAATTTAAGAATATTCTCTTTTTTTCTCAGTTTATTGTAAAAATGTCTAGAATTTGTGTGCATGTTAAGGGGAAAGAAATAGATTTGAAAAATTGACCTGAAATTTTACTCAACACAATTGCCATTAGAATGTTGTCTTAACAGATGAAATGTCATTTTCCTTGTATTTTCTAAAAATAATGTGAGTTAATATATTTAGTATTGGTTGTCAAAGAAAAATGTAATAATGATATAAAAATATATAAATCTAATACTTTACAAATATCTGCATACTCTATCATGCTTCATCTTGTCATCATTTTGTAAAAATTGCATTAAAAAAAGTTAATTAAATCATTGTTCTGTGTACCCAAGTGTTTTCACATATTTTTCATTTAACTAATTAAGAGTTTTGACATTTTCATCAGATTTCAGAAAAAGTTGTTAGCAAATATTTTCAGCCTTTCTTTTACAACAAAATATATGCAGGAAAATACTTATAGCTATTTTCTTTGTCCATTCATTCCTATTCCAATATTATTAATCAGCTGAGACAGTATTAAAACTAATTTGAACTTCTTATTGTTTATTTTGTATTTTTAATTACCTTTTCTTTTTTTTTTCTAGTTATTCATATTTTTGACACCAATTCTGGAAGACCAGTTGGAGATGGTAAACCAATTTCACATCAGGTTAGTAAAACATTTATTCCTCCTTGAAAGGCTAAAATAAACTCTGTATATGTATGGGACACATTTAAATATTTGTTTAATGGCAATCATATTCTGAAGTACTGATACAAAAATGTTAAGTTTAAAATCAAACAATTGGAGCAAATCTAATGAAATAGTTGAGAGTTCCAATCTCTTTAACAAGCTTGGTATTATAGAGTGCAAGATCAAAATTAAGATTATTGTGCATGTTTCTTTTAGACATGTTTAAAGTTACTAAAGCACGCAGTATAACTTACCAAACCTTGTTATTAAGACTATCAACCCTAAAGTTAGTTCAAGGAGAAAATAGAAGGTTAAAGTTGCTGTAAACTTATATCTTCAGTTAAAACAGGCTTTTTCTTTTATGACAGGACTGCATTTGCTTTCAAAATATTATCATGATTCAGAAAGAATCTAAAACATAGTAAAAGAATAAATTTGAAATTTTGAAGAGGGTAGACATCTTACTACAACCATTGCACAAACAAATCAAGAAAGAAGTAGGGTAAAATGTCAAGCAAAGATCTTAAATATGCAATGACCTTTGACAGATGAAAACAATGAGTTTTCTGTTAAAGGTTATGACCTACTTCTTACACCTGCAAATTTCAGACTGAAGTTGCAGACATCAAATTTGATGTTGTAGTTGTGAGAAAGTAATTTAAAGCATATTTTCACTAAATGTATAAGGTAATACCATTTATAAGTTGAGTATTAAGTGGTTCACTTTTTTAATTTCTATAGACCTTAATATCTTTGTCTTTAAAGCTATTTGTTTTCTCTCACTTGGTCTTTGAGTAACAAGTTTCTTCCATCTAAGTTAGGCTGATCGTACTGCCATTTCTTGAGGTACTATAAAAAGAAAAGGAACAGTTTTATACCACCTGTTTCAAAATATTAAATGTGATGCCACTATTACCTGAAGAGATCTTTACATCAAATTGCTTAAGAGTAGAGAAAAAAAAACTTTGATTCTGTATTAAAAGATAGAATGTTTAGGGGATACACTTTTCTCTTGACTATTCTCAGAAATCTTTGAGTTTTGAAATACTAGAAAATGCAGTCTTAATTTTACTACATTTGGGAACTGTGTTTGGTTGTCCACATTTAGTTTTAGGTCAGTTTGTGCAGTTTTTAACTATTGGAGAAGAAGAATTGATATTGCTTGAACAAGTATTACAGCTAATATTTAAACTTGTTTTTCTTTATACTGAGTAAAAGTGTTGATGGAAATGTATTGCTTTCTATTTATTCTGAAAATCTTTCTTTATTGATCTATGGTTGCTAATTTAGTTTGTTTCTCTTAGGTTCTTGGCTTTTAAGATCAAATTTGATCTTATCAGCAGAATTGGATATTTTCCTTAGATTAGATATTCTGCACTTCAAGAGTGTCTTTGTTAAGTTTGTGTGTTTCAAGACTTTCTACAAAATTTTCATTTTATTTTTATATAAGATTTAAACTTAATCTGATAATATTTTCCAGTTACATTTGTGTTGTTTTTTTTAATCTTTTACCAAAAAATGTTTAAGAGTTTCTCTTTTATTTTGAGAAATTAGTGCCAGTTGCTTCTATGACTAAACAAAACAGGTTTGTTGATGACTAGATGTGAGAGGTTTTTCTATTCCAAAAGTGTTATAACAGATAAACATACATGATAAGCATTACTATTCAGGTTTGTTGATGACTAGATGTGAGAGGTTTTTCTATGCCAAAAGTGTTATAACAGATAAACATACATGATAAGCATTACTATTTCAGGTTTAACTTTTTAATATCATTTTACCTTTGGCAGAAAATTCCTTTTTTGGTTTAGATTATCTCTGATGTTCCCTTTGTTTATAATCTTTGTGCTTACAAAATTCACTTGAGTCTTGGCTTTTAGTGTTTTTAAATAGGTATTAACAACTTGCATTTGACTATTTGCAACTCAGTGGCCATAACATTCTCTAACCATATGTCAGATTAACTTTTTGAAACAAGATGGTGTCTATGTGACTGATAGATACTTGTCAACTTGTTCAGCAGAAAAGATTTGGTCTCCTTTCTTAAATTAAATGAAAAATTGTATACCTGATGAATAATTCATCGTAAAGATATTTAACAGCAGGGGTTATTGGATTAAATAAAATTACAAGTTTTCATTTTTCTTTTTGTAATCAATTATGATTTCATGTGTTTCTCTGTTTGTGGATGAAGTTTTTGAGAACTATTTAAAATTTTGTTGTAATTTTACTGTATTTGATTACAGTGAAATAAAACTATTGTTTATTTTTTAAATTAAATACAGCAAAAGCCATATATATATATATATATATATATATATATATTCTTATATGATCCAAAGAGGAAATCCAAGGGGTAAGAGTATCCAATATCAGTGCTCAATACTAATGGCTATTGATGTATCATTTAATATCGGATTAATGATACAACACTCAACATGTAGAGCTAAAAATTCTTTTATATAAATACAAAAGGAAAAATAAATTCACTTTCTTGGTATCGTTATAAATTTATTTCGGGCTTTTATGAATTCTTTTAAGTTTAACTTATAAAAATATTCTTCTGAAAACATATTCAATAATAATAAGGATTCCTTCCTCTTTCGAGGGTGTGTCCACCGATCACCGAATAGTCACGGTGAAAATACGGCTAAGCCTACGAAAAAACGCCAAATGAACAGAGACCACCAAACACTATGACTGGGCCCTTTTGAACAACAGAGATATAAGAGATAAATACGTATTAGAATTAAGAAACAGATTCGAAACACTACAAGAAAAGACAGAAAAAAGTACACCAAACGGCGAATATGAAAATTTTGTCAATGTGCACCTCGAGGCAGCAGCGAAATGCATTCCAACAAAACTCAAAACTAAATATAGAGTCCCATGGGAAACTTTAGCGGTGAGAGAAAAACGTGCACTAGTAAAAACAGCCTCCAAAAACTATCGAAAAAACCCAACAAACACAAATGCCTTAAAACTAAAAATGGCACAATATCAATTAGCAGGCATATATATAAAGGAACAGACAGAATACATTCAAAATCAGATAGATAAGATTAGAGACTCGGTGGAAGTTAGACAATCTAGGATAGCCTGGCAAGCCTCCAAAAACTATCGAAAAAACCCAACAAACACAAATGCCTTAAAACTAAAAATGGCACAATATCAATTAGCAGGCATATATATAAAGGAACAGACAGAATACATTCAAAATCAGATAGATAAGATTAGAGACTCGGTGGAAGTTAGACAATCTAGGATAGCCTGGCAAACAATAAACGAAGTGAGTAGAAGAAAGAACACAGCCAAAGCAAAACTGAAAGCAGCAAACCAACAAGAAAGAATAAAACTGTGGAAACAGCACTTCGAAAACCTACTAGGAAACCCACCGAAAATAACACATGAACCAATCACCAGAATAATTAGTAAACAATTAGACATTAAACTAGGACCATTCACACAAGAACTCGACTCGGTTCTCAGAAAAATTAAAAATAGGAAAGCTGCAGGGCTGGACGAGATTCCCCCAGAAGTATGGAAGACCAGACAATTCGACGACATACTGCTCCGACACTGCAACGTAGTATACAATCAAAATCCGATAGATAGATGGATGAAGGGATGCATACTCCCCTTCCCTAAAAAGGGGGACCTCGGATTAGCCAAAAACATCCATAGCAGCCAAAATCTACCATGCCCTACTACTAAACTGCATAGAACCCCAAATCGACAACATACTTAGGAAAAACCAAAATGGCTTCCGAAGAAATAGATCCACGACCTCACAAATATTAACCATCCGTAGAATCCTTGAAGGTGTACGGGCAAAAAACCTACAAGCGACATTAATATTTGTCGACTTTACCAAGGCCTTCGATTCCATTCACAGAGGAAAGATGGAACAAATCCTACTAGCGTACGGCATACCTAAAGAAACCGTAGCAGCAATAACGATTCTCTATAGAAACACCAAAGTAAAAGTACGATCACCAGATGGAGACACAGAATACTTCGACATTGTAGCAGGAGTACTACAAGGGGACACGCTGGCTCCGTACCTCTTTATCATTTGTCTAGACTATGTACTTAGAACATCGATTGACAAAATCAGAGAGAATGGCTTCGAGCTCACGAAGAAAAGAAGCAGAAGGTACCCTGCAAAAACAATTACCGACGCCAACTACGCTGATGACATAGCGATACTGGCAAATACACCCAACCAAGCCGAAACACTACTGCATAGTTTGGAACGAGCAGCCCCAGGCATAGGCCTCTATGTTAATGCACACAAAACGGAATATATGTGCTATAATCAAACGGGGGACATCTCTACTCTAGAAGGAACCCCTCTTAAACTAGTAGACAAATTCACTTACCTAGGAAGCAGCATCGAATTAACCGAAAAGGACATCGAAACGAGGTTAACGAAAGCATGGACAGCTATCAATAGGCTATCGATTATATGGAAATCAGACTTAACCAATAAAATGAAACGTAGTTTCTTCCAGGCAGCGGTCACATCGATACTGCTATACGGGTGCACTACATGGACGCTAACAAAACGGCTGGAGAAGAAGCTAGACGGCAATTACACAAGAATGCTGTGTGCAATCTTGAACAAGTCCTGGCGGCAACACCCCACAAGACACCAACTGTACGGCCACCTGCCTCCTATCACGAAAACTATTCAAGTTAGGCGAACCAGACATGCAGGACACTGCTGGAGAAGCAGGGAGGAACTCATAAGAGATGTACTCTTATGGACCCCCACACATGGCCATGCAAAAGCAGGACGACGAGCATGAACATACATTCAGCAGCTATGTGAGGATACGGGATGTTGTCCTGAAGACCTACCTAGGGCGATGAACGATAGGGAGGAGTGGCGAGAGAGGGTCAGGGATATCCGTGCTACCAGCGCGACATGATGATGATGATAATATGGAATACTTTACAAACTTAAAAATATAAAACAACTACATTGTTAATACAGAAATTAACTATTGCATTTATAAAACTGAATAACATAACATAGACGATACCCTAAATCATAAACAATCAATAAACCTTTAATACAATAACCAATTTCATAGTAATTATAAGATAGATGAATATATACTAAAAACCTTATCCAAAAAAATGTTCTCCCTAAATGATAAGTCTTATTTTTTTGGTAGGATCTACCAAAAAAATAAGACTTATCATTTACTACAACAAATTTAAAACCTCCAATCTAATTATTTCCAATAACTCTTTCTCCTCCACTAAACTTCTTGATATGACAAATATGTATATATGTTCAAATGTCCCTTGGGAGACTGTGTTTCCAAAGAAAATAATACATATGTTGGTCTTGCCACTACAACTCTTTCAAGATGTCTTACTATGCACCTTAATGATTCTAGCTTCATAGCCTTACATCTTAAAACCTTTTCTATTCCCAAATCCAAATTTTGAAAAATTTTAGTTGAAAACACCACTATAACAGCAAGCGAAATTAATAAGACTACAAATCCTACATATGACAACAAAAAAGCCTAAAATCAATAGAATTAATTTTGAAAATAGTGACAATGTTTTGAAATGCCTTTAGTTTTCTTTTTGTTTTTCCAAATATTCTATATTTCTTGATAATATTCTATTTCCGTTGATAGTGTTCTGTTTTTTAAATTCATCAGCATCTCAGTTTTATCCAACTCTGTGTTTATGTAATTTTTTTATGTTATAAAGAACCAAAAAAACTCTTTCAAAAAATACTCTTTACACATGCAAGCAACTCCTGATGATGGCCCATGAAAGGTCTGAAAGTGCTCAGGACAATTTTGATAAGTTCATCCACCTATTCCAACCTGAAACCAAGACACTTATCAGGAAACTTGAAAGGATCTTAATCACATTATATAGACAAAATGTGTCTTTATTATTTAATCAAACATGCTTAAATGAAAGACTGCTGCCCAACTACACACACACACACACACACACACACACACATATATATATATATAATTACTATGTTTAAATAGTGTTTATACAAGCACACACACACACACACATATATATATATATATATATATATATATATATATATATATATATATATATATATTGCAGGTAATATTTTTCAATATCAAGCAAAAAATAAGTTTTTATTTGATTTGAATGATTAGAAACAGCAACTATTATTTAAAAACATAAAAAAATTGCTAATCTAGAATTCAGCTTTAGTCATTTTCAATACCAACTTATAAAATGCTGGAATATATTAAAATAATTTTTATAAAATTAAACATTGAGAGATATGAAAATAGTTTTTTATTATGCTTGTTATAATTTAACTATCACAATAGAATAAAAAATTCAACCTAAGAAATTCAAGAAATTTTAAACATTTTGGTGAATTAAAAATCACATGGAATTTTTGTAAAGACACCTTTATAAAGTCTATTGTTCTGTTATCATCTCAGGTCTTTTGTTATATAAATATGATGAAAACTTGAAAATCTTAATTGCAATTTGTAGTTTTAATTTCTGTCTCTTATACACACACACACACGTATATATATATATATATATATATATACACACACTTAATACACTGCTGAAATATATTTGCTACAGTAATCTTAATGAAATCTTCTGATAACTTTAGAGCCAAGCATTATTTGGTAACTGAAACATCATACTACCTATAAACTTGGTTTAAGTTGTACAGCTTACAAGATACCTTTCACTCCCAACCAGATGTAGCTTCAATCTAGAGTTTTGTTATGTATTTCCTTCTTTTGGAGTCATTAGTTCCTAGAAGCCACAGATATTTTGAAGTAGCTACAAAACTACCCGACCTTAACAGGAAATAGAATATACCATCTGCTCTTACCTTCACATTCACATTTTACACACATTTTTTCAACAGAAATTCATAGGCCCACTCTTATTATCATGATGTGCATAATTTTTGAACTTATCAACCAAATAACTAAATCTGAATGTTTGTTGGTTAAAGTGATTTCACTGGAAAATATAAAATGATGTTAAAAACTATATGTGTCAATCTGCTGTGGTGTAAAAAAAATAATTTTATGCATCATACTAAAAAAGACTTCTTTTAAGATTTTATCATTTTTATGAACTTCACTGAAACATCCATAGAATTATATGCACACACACACACACACACACACACACACACACACACACACACACACACACACTAATGAGGTGAGTCCAACTTTTAAAATAGTGCACCATTGAAAGTGTTCATAAATAAAATGTTACCATGATATTTTGTTAAAGAAATAACAACACTATGTTATATGGATTAACCCTAATTTGTGTTAGCTTCCTTTTTTTCCTCCAAATTTTGGGCAAAGCATAAAACATCTTTTTTCTATCAGTTTCCTTCCTTAAATTCCACTCATAAAGGTCATCAATTTCAGACAATAAAAGTGCTTGAAGCAAAGATCCTATAAGACCTGCACACAATTTCTGATTGATTTCCAGAAGAGGATTAGTATATTACACAAAAATAGGGACTATTTTCAAGGAAACAAATCAAACAAGAATCTGTCTGAGGTCATGCAGATTTTATAAATTTCAGTTAGTCAAAAAGTTCTTAAGCAATATTTTTCAAATTTTAGCTCCTGCATTTCCACCCTTAATCAAATATTCAACCTAATTTTCTATTAGTTTTTAAAGGTTTGAGATATTTAGAATTTATCAAAATAGACTGACTGAAGCTAGAATGCAGATTAAAGTAATATTTGTTTAAGATCTGTGAAACCTTTAAAAAAAACTATTTTTTCTTTTTGTCCATAATATATGTTGAAACATGGATAAAGGGGCAAATCTAACAACTGCTGAAAAACAGAAAATAACACAAAATTATTTAGTGATGGAATGATCACTTTGGAGATATCAAAGGATCTTTACAACAATCATCACATGATAAAAAAGACTTGAAAATATGATTAAGTTGAGAAGTCAAAGAATTTGCTTCCTCAAGATGAATGTAAACTAAAACAAGTTATAGTGAAACAACCATTTTTGACCAATGATCAGATGTTTAAAAAGGTTGGAATTAAGGGAGTCAAAAGACAAAAGGTGTTGAATACTTTATAAAAAAATCTCCAAAGAAACTTCCTCTCACTAAAGCAAATATTTTAAAGCATCAAGATTAGGCTAAGAAATACATGAAAATTGACTTTCTAAAGTAATTTTCATGGATGAATCTTGATTGACATTTGATGGATCCGATGTATAGGCCAAAGGATGAATTTTATCCAATTCAGAGATACTTGTGGCTAAAAGAAGGCAACAAGGAGAAGGTAGTATGATGATATGAGTGGGAATTGTCAACCAAATCATTATTGAACCATTCAAACTTAATGATAGAATTAAACTGAACCGTGTTAACTCTTGCGATTTTATGGACCAGACTTTCTTTGTATGGCACAAGTTGCAGTCTTGCAGTTTCAAAGTGAAGTGAAGTATTTATGCATGCTCCTTCTCATGTATGTAAGCTTACTTGTGAAGTCTTTGAACATAAAAGATTTGCAGGAGAGAAAATAATGGAATGGCCACCTTTCATTCTTGATCTGAATCCAATCAAAAATCTATGGTCAGTTGGGAAGATGAAATTATATGAAACTGAGAAGCAATTAAAACTACCATGTCGAGCTTTGAACCTGTTGTTGTAAAAAAAAAACATTAACAAAATCAATGGATAATAGATTACTATCAGTTATTGAGAAAAAGTGTCATATTATTGAAATGTAAAGGATTTAAAAATGTATCATAGACTAGGATCATGAAATAAGTTTCCAGACTTTTTCATCTGGGCACTTTTATTGATAGTACATACATGAAACTCTAGTCCCCTTCGAAGTAATCTCCTCCAGCTGCAATGCACTTGTACTGTTACAACAACTTCTGGAATGCCCTATGGAAGTCCTCTTGTGTAAGCGTGTCAATGACCTTCATCACAGCCTCTTTCATCTCCTCAATTGTCTCATAACCACAGCCTATGAGCTTAGGGAATAACCAAAAGTCACAGAGAGCAAGGTCTCGACTGTAGGGAAGCTGAGGAACTCTCTTGATGCCCATTTTGCTCAAATAGTCTGTGACAAGGATGGAGTTGTGGATGGTGCATTGTTCTGGTGGAAATGCCACTGACCCAATGTGAAGAGTGCTGGCCTCTTTTGAGGGAATCTCTTCCTGAACTCCCTTAAAACCTCAACATAGTAACCCTAACCCTTTGGTCAATCAACTTTGGTGTATCAACTTTGGTGTATTGACTTACTTACTCCTCCCACACCTCTCACCATCCCTCACAGACTGCCTGCCCTCCTTGAATCTCTTATGCCACTCAAAAACTGATGCTCGATTCATGCAAGATGGTCGAAAAGCAGTCTGAAGCATTCCATACATTTCTGTGGCACTTTTTCCAAGTTTAAAACAGAATTTTATTGCATATCGCTCTTCTAAAGTGTCCTCATGTCCAGATTGCATTTTTGAAATTCACCAGTTGTGACAATCAGGCTTTAGTAGGGTGTATTCCAATTTCTGCTGTAGATGTTCATTTGAAGCTGAAATCATAAAAATTGGTCGGTCATCTCATAAGATGCATAGCAATAACATACTGAATGTTCAAGAGTCTACGACAATTTTAAATGCCTGTACAAAAAAAAGTCTGGAAACTTATTGAAGGTACTACGTATATAACTTATTTGATTTCATTAGGCAGAATAGCATATTGATCCTTGATGTGTTATTCCAAGTCAAAACCAGTCACATTTGGTAAATTGAATAAAGAATAAAACCCACAAAAATATTGTTTGTTATTTGTTGTATTGATTAATTTTTGCTGATTTATAACCTTTTTATTGAAGAAAAATGTGATTATTTTGTTTTGCCTAATAACTTCAGACAGAACTTTTTTTTAGAAGACATTAAAATAACTTCAATAAAAACATTTTGGTAACGTTTAAATTTTCAACTCAGTATTTGTTTTGTCATCCATATTAATTGTTTAAAATTTTACTTTTTTTTTTTTTTTTTTCCGATCAGATTTGAATAATTGAAATTTATGTGATTTGTTTAATAACTTCAAGCAGGGTGTTAGTTATAGATAAAGTAATGCTCTTGTTTTTGGAAAAAAAATTTGCATTCCTTGTGCATATTTGTATATCTATAAATCATCGGATGATTACATGACACAATGCCATTGAAATCATTTGGTAAATTTATTAATTTAGTTAAAATAAAATAATCACTGAAAATATCTTGTATTATTCAGAATATTCATGTGTAATTCCTATTGTTTTCTTTGGATTATTTGAACTTGTTTCAATTAATAAATGTTGGTAGATTGAGTTTTTATTCATGTTGATTATAGTTTCCAGCTGCTTCAATGATTTTTCTTTTCTACCTTTATTATTACTGTTGCCCTGATGATTAATTTCTTGCTCACTAATTAACTAGGTTACTCTTCTCTTTATATGATCTCTACTATATAATGAAAGGTCTACATATTACTTGCTCTATTTACATGCTTAGTCTAATCAAATAGATTTTTCTCTTGTTTAGAATGAATAGTTTTGATTGTGTATTATTAAGAGCTGACTGATATATATTTAGACACAGTGGTTTATACATATGTTGCCATATAATTTAGATTTATATCATAAGTCACTTTTTCATATACATAAGATTTTAATATTAGATTTTGTTTTTGCCTTTTTTTTTTCTGATTATCATAAAATCCTTCGGCATGTATAATGCCAATGTTTTTTAAAATCATATATAGTTTGACAATCTTTCCTAATTTGTTTTATTGTTTTTCAAATGATATTTTTAATAAACGATTTGATTTTCATCATCTCATAAAGTTCTGATTTTTTTTTCATCATGAATTATAAAAAAACTTATATTTATGCAAAGTTTAATCTTTCTCCGAACAATTTAATAACTAGGCAATATTTCTTTCATCAAAAAATCAGAAACAGAAAGAAAGTCTGCTTTTTGAAAATTAAAATCTTAATTTAATTTATATTAACATTTTTTTTATTATAAATATTAACAAAATGTCTGATACTCTGACAATATTTAGTAAGTAACTTAAATATCATAACATCCTGCATTATGTACTTTGAAAAGAATCATTAAATATGGAAATTGATTTTATCTGTTGTATTACATTACAAATCAATCAATTATGAATTTGACTATTTTTTTATTTTAAGAGATTTCTTTTTTTTTTGCCCGTGTTTAAAACTATGAAATCTGCATTGAAAATTAACTTTCCAAAAAAAGAACAATATCACTGTATAAGAAGCACTTGAATGTCTCTTTTGTATACGATTAGTGATAAACTATTAAACTTTCAATTTATTCCAGTAGTTATAGTAATGCAACTGTAATCTATCTGTGCTGCTAATTTTCCAATTTTCTCTAGCTTCTGATGTTGCAGTTCCAGAAAAATATGACTGTTTCAAAAACTATTACTTTAAAACCTTTAAATTAGCATAAAATTTGAATATAATTGCACATGGCATGGGTTGCTAGCAGAACTGCATTTGGAGATTCCCCAATAAATGAAAATCATAGACGAGGAAATGGAATATAGTGTGAAATTCAACATTTGCATACAGCACATCATTAGGAATTTGCCTATTGTTGTGAATGGCACAGCTCTTGGAATTCAACTATTGAAGTGGAAGGGTTAATTTGTTTTCCTATTTTTTCTTCAAATCCTGAGACTAAAAATGTGTTAAATATGTTTTGTATTTGTTCAGAAAGAAAATAAAAACAGTTACCATGTGATATGTTGGTGCTGTTAAATTGACATATTGCTATATCAAATGAAATAATGCCATTGTGATGTTTGATAAAAAAATTAGACATTTTCTTTTGGCCTTCAAATATATCTACAACAGATGTGATGAAAAAATGCTAAGAAAATAACATTTTTGCTCTGTGTATTAAATCTGTAAGACCAGTAAGAGAAATAAACAAATGATGTTAAAAATGAAAATTCTAAAATGACATAGTTGAAATTTATAGTGTTTCAAAATGATTTTAGAATAAATAATGCTGTTTTTATTGTTAAACTTAAAATTTATCCCAGTTGTAATAGCAATGCAGCTGTAAACCATCTGTGCTATTAAAAGTAGATCTGTTTGAATTGCTGAAACCATATCAATTAAGACTAGAGAACAGGTGTATGTATATATATTTCTTGCAACACATTATATGTGTGTGTGTTATTAGAACTAAATGTCTGCAAAAAAACTTTTAACAATCTCTTGTTACACAAAACTTCAAAATTTCCTTTTCTAGCTTCCATCTTAGCCTGTTTTAAGTTATTATGTAAATCTTATGAAGTTCAGTTGGTCAAAAAGTTTTTAAGCAATATTTTTCAAATTTTAGCTCCTGCATTTCCACCCTTAATCAAATATTCAACCTAATTTTCTATTAGTTTTTAAAGGTTTGAGATATTTAGAATTTATCAAAATAGACTGACTGAAGCTAGAATGCAGATTAAAGTAATATTTGTTTAAGATCTGTGAAACCTTTAAAAAAAACTATTTTTTCTTTTTGTCCATAATATATGTTGAAACATGGATAAAGGGGCAAATCTAACAACTGCTGAAAAACAGAAAATAACACAAAATTATTTAGTGATGGAATGATCACTTTGGAGATATCAAAGGATCTTTACAACAATCATCACATGATAAAAAAGACTTGAAAATATGATTAAGTTGAGAAGTCAAAGAATTTGCTTCCTCAAGATGAATGTAAACTAAAACAAGTTATAGTGAAACAACCATTTTTGACCAGTGATCAGATGTTTAAAAAGGTTGGAATTAAGGGAGTCAAAAAGGACAAAAGGTGTTGAATACTTTATAAAAAAATCTCCAAAGAAACTTCCTCTCACTAAAGCAAATATTTTAAAGCATCAAGATTAGGCTAAGAAATACATGAAAATTGACTTTCTAAAGTAATTTTCATGGATGAATCTTGATTGACATTTGATGGATCCGATGTATAGGCCAAAGGATGAATTTTATCCAATTCAGAGATACTTGTGGCTAAAAGAAGGCAACAAGGAGAAGGTAGTATGATGATATGAGTGGGAATTGTCAACCAAATCATTATTGAACCATTCAAACTTAATGATAGAATTAAACTGAACCGTGTTAACTCTTGCGATTTTATGGACCAGACTTTCTTTGTATGGCACAAGTTGCAGTCTTGCAGTTTCAAAGTGAAGTGAAGTATTTATGCATGCTCCTTCTCATGTATGTAAGCTTACTTGTGAAGTCTTTGAACATAAAAGATTTGCAGGAGAGAAAATAATGGAATGGCCACCTTTCATTCTTGATCTGAATCCAATCAAAAATCTATGGTCAGTTGGGAAGATGAAATTATATGAAACTGGGAAGCTATTAAAACTTCCATGTTGAGCTTTGAACCTGTTGTTGTTAAAAAAAAAAACATTAACAAAATCAATGGATAATAGATTACTATCAGTTATTGAGAAAAAGTGTCATATTATTGAAATGTAAAGGATTTAAAGATTTATCATATATGTTTGTTATTTGTTGTATTGATTATTTTTGTTGATTTTCTAACCTTTTTATTGAAGTAAAATGTGATTATTTTGTTTTGCCTAATAACTTCAGACAGAACTTTTTTTTAGAAGACGATAAAATAACTTTAAGAAAACATTTTGATAATATCTACAATTTTTACTTAGGTTTTGTTTTGTCATCTGAATTGATGGCTTAAAATTTGAAATTTTTTTCCGACCAAATTTGAACGTTTATGTAATTTGTTTAATAACATCACACATTTTGTAAATTTACCAGGTTCTCATTCATTATATGTAAGTCTCTTCTTATTGGCTACATACTTTTGTTCCTACCAGAGTATTATACAAGTATGGTTTTTGATAGGGTAGAAAACAACTTTATTTTTATTCGAGGTTGAGAAATTCTTTCATTTTTTTAGAATAAAAATATTATGTACTGGTTTCTTCCAATCTAATGTTTTAGATTAGTTTGTAAAAGGTTAATTATTAAGTGTTTTTCTTTCTGTTGTAGCTGCAAAATAAATTAGATTTACTGATCTGACACTTAAGATGGCATGTAGATACTTTTATTTACAATTCTTTACACTCGTATTGATTTATATGTTTAAGTATCTCTGGTTCTCTCTCTCTCTCTCTCATATATATCATATATATATATATATATATATATATATATATATATATCAGTGGTGACTCTAGCCTACTTTTGCTACTCGTGCCCCCCCACCCTCTGTCAACTTCAGTTCCCAACCCGTGGTCCGTGGACCCAAAGTAAGTCATCATAGTTGCTATTGCGGGATTCTCCATTATATAGCACAGATTGACAAACGTACCTTGCATGGTGTTTTTTTTTGTAAACAATCAAGATACTATATAATTTGTAGTCTTGTTAATACAGTAGATAAGATAATTTTTTTTTCCTTTCAAAAGTATAGAAGAAAAAAGATGTTCATTACTATGACGAGAAAAATATGTTTATTAGAATAAAGAAACTGATGACAATATACACAGACACAGCTAGTAGTTTCAATTTCGCTTAAAATAAAGATTATTTGTTGAAAATGTATTCAAATAAACAAATTTTAGTTACAGAATGTAATATATGCAACATTCATTAAAGAAATAGACATCTGTTAGTGAAAAAACAAATTAAAACACGCCGTTTAACCAACATTTACCATAGCGATGATGATGATGACGTCGGCGAAGGCTATAATCTGCTATCCCCCCCTCTCTCTCTCTCTCTCGGTCCCCCTCCCTCTTCCCAAGACAGCTGTCAGCAGTCACATTGTGCTAATATTTTTGATCATGGTGTTTTGAGTTGCTTTTGCTATTGGCTACAGCCAAAAGCAGATTTCTCTAACATTACTGTTTTTATAAGGGTCTAGTGCCTGGCACGGATTACGGGTGTTCAACATTATAGCCGATTTTATGGGATGTTCAATGGATATGACGGTGGCCGGACAAAGACCATCCGTTCAAAACAGCATCGTTGTATTATTCCCAGATATATTTCTGAACTTTTGGCTACTTAGTTATCGAAACTTGAATAGATATGTAATTTAATTGAGATCAGACTAAGTATGTTTTCTTGAAATTGATGGATGATTTTTAATCCATTTTGAATAACATTGACCGAGTTAGTGGTCGTGCCAGGCATGAGTAGCACTAGTCCCGTCCCCCTGATATATATATATATATATATATATATATACACTCACACACTCAGAGACAGCCTAGTGGGTAGAGTGTTCACCAATGGTCCGGGAGACCTGGGTTCAATCCCAGGTCGTGTCATACCAAAGACTTTAAAAATGGTAACTGATACCTCCTTGCTTAACACTCAGCAATATAAGGTATGTATCGAGGGTAAAGTGGAGCAATCCAGGGAAAGAACTAGCGCCTTCCCCTACACCTCGGTGTAGTAGCTATTGAAAAGGGAGCCTTCTGGTTGCCTTTGACTACGGTCACCAACTTTACTTATAAAACCGGCTCATTGGTCTAGTTGGTAGAGTGTTCACTAATGAACCAGGAGACTGGGCTTCAATCCCAGGTCAGGTTATACCAAAAACTTTAAAAATGATAATTGATACCTCCTTGCTTAACTCTCAGCAATATAAGATACATATCAAGGGTAAAGTGGAGCAATCCTGGGAAAGGAGTAGTGCCCCCTCACACACACTTTGGTGTATTAGCTATTGAAAAGGGAGCCTTCAGGTCACCAACTTTACTTATATATATATATATATACACACACATACACTACCAGTCAAAAGTATTTGTTCACCCTCAAGAATTTTCATTCCTCATCCTAAAAATGTTATTTTTAATGAAACAAATTAAGCACCACAATGGTTTTATTTATTATGCTAGATACAAGTTTTCCTCAGTAAACTAATATTTAAATGCAGCCATAAAAATAGATTTAAATTCATATGAAAAAGGTTAATAATAGAAAAACTGATTGTGATAACAATAGCAAGATAAAATTAATGATATCAGTATTATTATTGATATTATTGGTAATGTAATGTCGGTAACAATAATGATAAATTAGCAATAATTGTAATAATAGTTTTTTTATTATTAATAAAAAAATATTCAAGATTAATAATTATTATAATAATATTAACAATGATTAGAATGACAGTATTCAGCATAAAAAATATTTTAGAATATTGAATTAGATAAAGACTAAATTTTAATATTAAATGGAACTCAAAGAAAACCTATAAAATTTTTTTAACTAAACAAGATAAGTTAGATATTTGTAATAGTGTTAATCATCATGTTTTCCTTAATAAATAAATAGAGAGATTTCTTCTTAAAATAGAATAGGTTGATTTATTAACAAGATTTTAGTTGCTGAAGGTTTTGTGAGTTGTGGTAAAAAATGTTTTGATACATAAGGATATAAGACTCTTGATGATGATATTACATCCAGTTTTGACACCAACTTCTTGCCCATATCTTTTTGTCCCCACCCTGTTGTTTTTGTTTTTTTTAATGAGTAAAAATCCATTGAAAAAATATTTTTAATTTAGAAAACTTTTTCTCTCTGTTGTGTGACGGTTATCTGAAAAAGTTGGTTTCTCTTATGAAATGGCCAACTGAAATAGATTTATAATAACCAAACAGGGAGGTAACTCTTCAGCCCTCTTCTACCCCCTACCACCCTTCCCTCCTGTGTCTATTCTGTATGTCATTTAATTTATCCATTGGATCTGAAGAAGTCCTGTTTTTTTGTTTTTTTTTGGTATTTTGATATTTATCAATACCCATAACAGGATGGAAATAAATTTATAATCCTAATGTGACCGATTTTTGTTTTTCTAAAAGAAATATATATATATATATATATATATATATATATATGTGAATGAAAGTATAGACATAAATGTTCACTGGAAAAAAATTTACACATATAAATTTGTTAATCCTGACCAGTTGCAGTCATCAGGAAAAAGATATTTTTCATGGCTGCTTCCATTTCAAAAGGGAAGATTTATGAATATCATAGGATTGGCTCTGTGTGTGATTGAAACTATGAATATTCAGTGTTGTAAGATTTGAATTAACTGACAAGATGACATCATTATATTGAACATTAATGATATAATTAATATAACAGTGATAAATAATGTAACAACAATTATATATATGATTATATTTTGTTCTCGGGAATAGATCTTATATAAAAACAAAATATAAGTTATAAATATAAAAACAAAAATAACAAACTTCTGACTTTATTTTATGGCTGTAGAATTTAATTAAGTAAAGTCTTCTCTCATATGAACAAAATTTCACAGTAATTGTAAATATCTTATAAGTATTTTTTGTACTTCACAATTAAAAAAAAAAAATGTTTTTGTGGAATCATATCCAAAGGTCCTATTTTTTCTTGAATATGTTTATTTTTTATAGGAAATTCTTTTGCAGAAAAAATACAAGGAAGTTATAAAAGATATATATGGCTTCCTCCTACAAGTTTTGTAGTTGTCATGAATAAAAATGTCTATAGAAAAGATGTGTAATGTAGCAAAAAGAAAACAAGGGAAAGAAATTAGGATAATTGCCAGCATTGAAAATTTTCTTAGAAATATGTTCATGTGTGATGGTGACAAAAATAAGATAAAGTCATTAGGTTAGTGACATTATTATTATGAAAAAGATAGCTGTTTTCTACTTTAACTGTTTTCAAGTTTCTGCTTAACAATAGAATGGAAGTGTTAATTCATAAGAAGTATGTATATTGTGCAAAAACAAATCTGAAAAAGTTCACTGGGTTATATTTTGAGTAAAAGATGTCAATGTTAGAAAATCTATATCTTATTTGAAAAAAGAATGAAATAAACAAAAATAACAGAACTTGAAGATTGAACTATATTTATATCAACGTTAAAGTTAGAACTGGGAAAATTGCTTTTAAGAAGAGTATGTGTATTGCAGAGAAAGTATGATAAAAATATAAAGATTATGATTATATGAACAGTGTGTGGGTTCTAAAAATGTTCTGTGTAAATAATCTTGTTATATTTTTTTATTAATAAGAATGACTGCTATTTATATATGTTTCAGGATTTCTGCCTGTGATCCAAGTAGCACTCCATAGCATTTTTACCTCAGATCAGAGTACAATATTTGTGCACTGTATTAAAAATACAATATATATATATATATATATATATACTGCTACTGCTTTATAGAATTAGGCCATGTTAATCCAGCAAAAAGCACCTGTGGGAATGCATATGCTTCCTCAAGTTAACCTCCCCTTGTAAGCCCTGCCACATATATGACAAACAAAACGTCTTTGCCATTGAAATTAACCCTGTACACTCTTATATGGCTTCTTGGACCTGCTCCAGAATCACATATTTTGTCATAGAATTGACACAAATTAATGAGAAAGAACCTGTGTAAAATCAGCCTGCGATTGTTTGCTATCATAAGATCTCATATAACAATCAAGTATGCTTTTATACAAACAGACCCAACAGCAGATGAACATGTCTAGGCTGAATAGTATCTAGAACTAAGGTTATGTCCTGTTTCTGAAGTTTTCGTTCTAAAATAAAATATTCAATTCTCCTTTCTTCAAATGCTTTACACCCATTGTAGATCATTTTTTTCCCTAACTAATCAATTTTTCTGTCATCTGCTCCTCGTCTTCAACATCTACACTAATTGCTCTTAGGTTTTTTTGGCAACATTTTTAAAACATTTCTTAAGTTTGTTTCAGACGTTTACAATGTTTTAGCTCTTTATAAAACAGCTGCTTAGATTACCTAACATTAGAAATATGACTGAAAAATTAAAGTAGTTGTTGCCAAGTTTGATAGTAATTTTAAGGGTCTACTCCTTTTTTTCTTTTTAGGTCTTGTTTTCATAGTATTTTATGTGTATGAAAGAAATATGATAGTGAGGTAGTTTAAAGCTGTTTTCACTGTATCTTTTTTATCTACACAATGAGCACAAAAACACTCCTTGATCACACTGGATATTGCTATAAAGTTACATTTTATATATTTTTGATATCAAGGAATCTAAATTTTTATCATTCAGGGTTTTCAGACTATTGTCTTCATCTTTATTATTATATTCGCAATGTTTTGGCCAATATGTCTTCTGGCCTTCTGGTGTTTGTCAAACTTGGGAGCCTACATGGAACTTTGAACCATGTCCTTTATTTAATCCATGGCGGCCACTTGTTCTGATTTCGTTAACCATAATCGGGTGTAAGTACTAAGTATTCCTGTATTGTTACTCAGAATATGAGCTCAGGTAAAAAATCATACCTAATAGTAGTAATCATAGTGAGGTAAGAACATTAGGTTTATATGCCCCAAAAATTCACTCTGAATTATCCAGTGAGACACATAGCATAATGATTATAGGCATTGGTTCCCTGAGCTTCTAAAGAGACTCATCTGGAAGTAGCAGGTTCAATCCTGACTGCAGGCGAGTAACAATACCAGAATACTTAACATATATACCCAGTTATTGTTAACAGAATCAAAACAAGTGACCCCCATGGATTAAATAAAGGACGTGGTCTGAAATACCATATAGGCTTTTGACTTCAACAAACATCTGAAGAAAGCCAGAGGACATATCAACACTGAAATATTGTGAATACAACAATAAAGATGAAGACAATAGCCCAAAAACCCTGAATGATAAAAATCCTTAAGCTTTTTCGCAGAAATTCAGACAACTGATTTGATAAATATTTAAAAAAATATTACCACTATCATTCTAAGCAATATATGTCTACTTTTCATCACAATGTTCATGTGTAATTAATTTTTTCATAAAATTTACATAGTAGTTTCAGACTTTTCTCTATAGAAAATCAACTAGTTGTTCTTATGTTCTGTTTCTTTTTACACAGTACATTTCCAATAACATCTTAAAATCATAAAGTTATTAATTCAAGATATTTTCCAATTCAAACCTGAAAGCAATAACATGAATATATAATAAACTTGGGGAATATTACATTGGTTTGGTACTACCAGTATAAAAAATATTTAATATGTTGACCCATTTAACTTAGAATTTACAAGTGTCTCTATAAAAGCACCATGCCTTAATTCATTTTGAATTATTAATGCATGTGAATGTTTTTAGGTTATGCTGAAATTCTCGGTTACCTTGCTCTGATGATTTTTAAATATGACGCACAGTGAATTCTTACTTAGTTGCATAACTTTTAATTTGATTTTCATCAGATATTTTTACAAAAATGAGTTGTAATACTCTACTTATAAAAATTTTTCATAAAATTATCTTAGATATTAATTATTCAGTTTAATTGAAAAAGGAAAGATCTAGATTGAATCTGATTTTTCCTTATGATATATCTGTCTGCATTGAAGATAAAGATTACAGACCAACATTTGTGATATAGACTATTTTTATTGAACAATAGATAAGCCTATTAATTTTGGTCCTTTGGATCTTATCATAAAATTGATTGCATCTTCATTTTTACAGAATGTAATATAATTACAAAGTAATAAGATTTTGTTGGTGCAGAGTGGTATAACCAATAAAGAAAACAGTTATTAAAGGGAATTTGAATTGTAACTAAGGCTTGTTTGTATTCACTTTGGACTAATGCCATTTACAATGCATTAATCCACTTCTTGTCCTTGATAACTTGACTAAATCTTTCATCCTTGGCATGTCGATGTGGTTGATAGAAAAGAACTAGTCAGTAAATTCTAATGCAGACCTATCTCCGATGATTATCTTAATTTTCCAATCATTTGCACCAAATGGCTGTTACTTTTATTATCTGTTTGAATAGAAACCAATCAATAAAATCTCTCCGAAATGATGCAAACCATTTATAATCATTTAAGAATAAAATAGTGAAAGCTAATAAAAGGGAACCTGTAGAAACAGAATTAAAAAATGAAAAAACTGGAAATTTTGTGTATTTTTAGGGTTGTGGGTGTTAAAACATAGCTATTTTAAGAGAATAAAGGAAATTAGAAAAGAACTGAAAAAAAATTACTTTTAGTAATCTATACGCCTGCTTCATTTGATTAGGAAATGTATATTAGAGACCTCGACGAGAAGAGATTCACAAGTTTTTCATATAATTTATCAATTTGGTTATCATTGCCAATATCAAAGTTCAAATAAGTAAAAAAAAAAAATATATATATATAAAAAGCCAAAACTAAATCTTTTGAATGTTAATAATTCAGGAAGAGAATCTATAAAAAATATATATCTTTATATTTATGATGTTATCAAATTTAAAATATTGGTTTGAACTTTACTTCTATGAACTCAGTGTAAAGAAACTTTGCTTGTTCTGTTTATCATTTGTGGAATTGTTTGACTTGCAAATGAAGAAATACTTTTATGTTGAGTGCAGTGTTTACTGTTTGAAGAAATAAACATAATACCAATAATAATTTTGTAGCTTACATTAAAATTACAGAGTTGTGGTAATTTGATATATTTCAATAGAATTATTAAAGGAATAGATTCATAATTATTTCTAAAATGGAACTCATTATATTTTTTATATAAGTAGCAAAACAAAGATTAAACATTTGCCTTGCAAAATTTCCATGTTCTTTTTTCTATTCAATAAGGAACATATATTATAGTTTATAAATATTAACATAAAAATGTAATAGCTGTTGGAAAAAGGTGATTATGAGAAATTTTCCTTGTAGGTAGAGTGTTCACCAATGGTCCAGTAGACTGGGCATTAATCCCTGGTTGAGTCATACCAAAGATTCAAAAAATCATACTTGATATTGCCTTGCATAATTCTCTGCATTATAAGGTATGGATCAAGGGTAAAATGGAGCAATCCCGGGAAAGGAGTAGTGCCCTCCTCTACACCTCAGTGTAGTAGCTATTGAAAGGACAGTGTTTGGGTCACCTCAACTACAGTCGCCAACTTTACTTTTTTATATTTATAGCAATATTTTGGAGTCATCTTCTCTTGAGCCACATTGACAAATATTTGAAAGTTAGATACTCTTTCTACTGCAATTTGATAATCACAGAATTATCTCTTGATATTTCAATTCTTCAAGCTTTCAGAAACAGCACTTGACAAATTATAGATAACACTATCAATATGTTCTTTGATTTTATGATGACACTAAATGTAATATAATAAGGGATTTTGGTTGATTGTTTTAGTAGTAAGTTGTTTCCCCACTATATTTAGAGGTCAACCAGAGGACAGTGGAAAAGGAGGGACATATTTGAGAAAAAGATTAGAGGCAGTAAGTGAGAGAGAGCCACAATGAAAAGGGAGAAATGAATAGGAAAGTGAAGGGTAGGTTTCCAAAATCCAGATCATGCTAACTGCAGATGCACAAGTTAAAAATGTATCTGCAGCAAATTGGCCAGAGGCTCTGATTGACTGAATGAAACTCAAACGGAAAAGTTGTTAGAATGGACACAGAATAGAAAACAAGAAAAGAAAATCAGTTGAAGGCCAGCTGTGGAGATGTGAAGATGGGCCTAAAATCATGGCACACACTTTGTGTGAGCTCTGCAAAGGAGTCCCACACCAGCTACGAAGAATAGTATCAAGGTCTGTGTTTACCTCTTTCATCCTGCCACTGTTTTTTTCTCTCTGTCTATCTAAAGCAATTGATTCAGTTCCTACTCTGCTTCTCTCTTATTGACAGCCATCAGGAAAGGGTTGTAGTGAATAAACTTGGTATCAACCGAAGCAACAGACTGTGTTTTGTGTATACATCACTTTTTCTCATGATAAAGCTACACTGGTGGAGGTCTGTTGTAGCATTGCATAAACTCTAAGAAGTTTCCAGTTATGTAAATTAAACGTTTTTTAAAATTGGAAAATTTAGCAAATTTTCTGAATTAAGTAAATGAAAATCTGAAGGTATCTTTAATGGAATATTTAAAGAAATCAAACACATAGCTGCACATAGGTATGTAGTACATGTATGTTTCACACACACACACACACACACAAAAATCAAACAAGTGGAGTACTGGTCATATTAGAGTATCTTGAAATATAGAATTAATTCATAGGTATGATTGCTATTATTTCATATAAAAATTTTGATTTATAAATACACATTAACAACATCACTGTAGTAACAACTTTTGCCTGTTTCACCAAAAAGATGTGTGAAGTAAGTAACATCATCTTAATGAAATATTATGCTCTTTCTTTTAAATAATTCTATATACTTATCATCAATTGCTGCTTATATGAAAATTGCCCACCAACTAACATAGCCAAGCCAATAAAACTGATATTAAGTGTTTAATTCAGATGTTTTGAATATGTTGGGTACTTCTGAATCATAAAATGTTGATTAGTCTCAAGTAATATCTTGATTTAATTGTTATCAATCTCAAGTGTTTTCCCGAATCTTAGAATTGTTTAGTGAGAAATCTCCAGCACAAAACTTTGCCGACCAGTTTTGATATATTTGCTCATTGACTATCTTTATACCATACATCTTAGTTGATGCTTCGGGATGGGTCGTCAGTGATGTTTCCTTTGGGATCATGGGGGGTTTCGGGTCTTTCAACATCAGACCCCCTTACCTAAATGACCCAGTTGGCATCGATCTAACTCCAACTCCCATCCCGGCAGCCAACCTGCGCATCCACACAAGGAGAAAACAAAAAGAAAAATGACCACAGAAAAGGCTCTATATATAATTTTGCAACGGCCAATAAGAGCTAAGCTCTACTGATGACTTCTAAATCTTTTCTTTAAAAATCCGGAGGCCACTTTACTCTGCATTTTTTTGCTACAATGGGGTCGTTATTCGGTTATTTGTTCATTCCGGTATGTATTCCTTCCTTTCCCCCCCTTTTTTTTTTAAATTAATTTTTACTTAAAGAAAAAAAAAACTTAAATAAAAAAAAATAATAAATAAATAAAAAAAATAAAAAAATAAAAACTGTACATAACTAAAGAATTGCGATTAAAACAACAAACTCGTATATAAAATGACATACGTTTAGTTTTAAAACTTATCTCCATTAAACACTGTACATAAATATACAATTACGAACTAAATCAGATGCCGCGCATTACTATACGTTAAAACATCCTAATCGAACGGTTTACGAATGAGAAAAGACGAAAAAAAAAAAAAACTTAATAAAAAATAAAAAAATCTGTACATAAATATCAATTGCGATTAAAACAACAAACTCCTATATAAAATTGACATACGTTTAGTTTTAAAAATTATTTTCATTAAAAACTGTACATAAATATACAATTACGAACTAAAAGAGACGCTGCGCATTACTATACGTTGCAACTCATTGAAAGGTTTACGAATGAGAAAAGACGAAATAAAATAAAATTAGAAAAAAAACAAAAAAAAAACGAGGAGTACGTTGAAATCTTCACAAAAACATTGTCGTTTAAAATGCTATATTTACAAAATGGCTAAAACGTCTAAGATATTAATCAATTAAATGAACCGGTTTCAAATGAACGCTTAAAGCCTAATACAACCACACTCCTTCGCGCGCAAAAAATAAATAGATAAAACTAAAAAAATAACAGATAAAAAACTAAATAAATCATACGTGTATATATCGTTTTAAATTAGACGATCTTTTTTTTCCTTCCTTTTTAACCCCCCTTCTAATAATCACCTATCTACAACCCCAACTATCCGCCCTTCTGATCCACAACCAGTTTGTTGCTCTTTCAGCTGCAGTGGTAATATTTTTCAGGGCCTTACGTTTTCCCACACCTGAAATGCCGATGCTTGACAACGCTTTACTCATCAACCTTGCGTTAAATCCGCGACACCCCACTTCGACTGCCTGGCATATTGCCTGCCAACCATTCATTCGACATTGCTCTACTAGCGGCTCATATTTGGCTATCTTTCTTATCTTTAATAAACTGCATAGATCTCATTTTGTATTTGAATATTTTTACTTCTCTTAAAATTAAAAACAAACAAACTGTGATATGCCAAAAGTGTTGCTCATTTTCTTCTTACATCTTCATTTTGAAAACTAAAAACCAAAATATGCCAGTTTTGACAAACATTTGAAAATGCATACTGATATGTTAACTGTCTCACTAAAAAGTGATTTCTTTTTAAATGAAAATTGCAACTACATGCTGTTAATGTCATCTAATGACAAATAGAATAAATTTTAAGGAAACTCAATTTTATACTTGGCACAAATACCTATTGCATCAATAAAATAGATGATTATATCATATTATTAGTGAACTTATTTATCTTTTATCTATGATTCTATCCCACTTTCAATGAAGAAAAATGAGTGATGATATTCATGTCTATCTTTTATATCATATGTATTGATGCATAATGTACGATTACTCTAACTGTAAAGTACAAGTTTAAGTACAGTTAGACTTAATGTTTTATATCTTCCCTATTTTAATATGTAATGTAAATTTTCAAGTTTTAGCTTATGCTAATTAAGCCTTTTCTCTCACTTACTTTGGTTTAAGTTTTTCCTTTGTAATTTTTGCACAATTTCACTGATACATAACCTTTTATTAGTGTCAAGTGCTTTACTCCATTAATCTCATACAAAACAGCCAAGTTAGCTGGGAGAGCTGATGGTGTGGCTTCAGTCCTGGACCTTTGGGGAATGTGGAGTACCCCTTCATTATCATTACTTCAGGTCCACTCTGAATTGGAATGGTAGTATCTGTTAGGGTCCTATCTATTGGTCAGGTAGAACTGTTTAACCATTTAACTGTATGTGAACAACTGATTGATATTAGATAGAATTATTAGTGTTTAATAGCAATACTTGAAACCATATAACTCGATGCAAACAAATGAGCATTGGCTTGTTTAAAATGTTACTTACAATCTATTCAATAACAAGTAATATATATATATATATATATATAGGATTTGGCATTAGATAACCTACAAGGATTGATATGCCATAGAACCCAACCAACCAACCTCATACAAGAATAGTAAAGAAGAAAATAACTTATTTCGGTGATGTTTTATCAGTACACTCATTTGTTGGTACTATTTATAGTCCATTGTCTCTGCTTTATCCAGATTAAATACAATCTATAGAAATCATACTAATAATTATGATGAGAATTTGAAATCATCTTTAAGCTTTTACTAAAATGTTCAAAATGAGTTATGGTAGTCATATAGTAATAATATTCACAATGAATTATTATAAGAATGAGAACCTTTAACATTATAATGATCAAATTTCCATAATGATTTTGAATATTTAATGTACCATAGTCCTAGCATATAGGTTATTTGGTTTAATGACATATCACCTCTTCATTATGTCACACCATCAGCCTGGATCTCCCTGACCCTCTCCCACCACCCTTCTCTATCGTCCATCACTTCCAGTAGGTCTTTAAGGCTATGTCCTGTATCGGCACAGAGCTGCTGTATGTAGGTTCTAGCTAGTCGTCCTGCCTTTGCTTGTCCATGTGAAGGGGTCCATTGGAGTATGTCACTTATGAGTTCATCCCTACTTCTCCAGCAGTGTCCTGCATGTCTGATTCGTCTAACTTGGATAGTTTTCATGATGGGTGGTAAGTGGCCGTACAGCTGCTGCTTTGTTGAGTGTTGCCTCCAGGATTTGTTTGATATTGCTCGCAGCATTCTTGTATAGTTGCCTTCAAGCTTAGTTAGGGTCTATGTAGTGCGTCCACACGGCAGTATTGACCTGACCGCTGCTGTAAAAAACTGCATTTCATTTTATCGGTCTGGTTTGACTTATATATGACCGATAGTCTATTGATAGCTGTCCATGCTTTGCAAGTTGTGTGTTGATGTCTTTCTCAGTTGATGAAACACAACTTGTCTACTAGTTTCAGAGAACTACCCTTAATAGTTATTTAATACCAAATCCTGTTTATATATGATTTTTAAGTGAATAGTTTGCAGGTGACATTTTTTAAATGACTCAGAACTCCTTTGTTTGTTCACAGTCAAATGGTTTCAATTATTGCTATTTATTGTTTGTACACAGTTAAATGGTTTCAAGTATTGCTATTTATTGTTTGTACACGGTTAAATGGTTTCAAGTATTGCTATTTATTGTTTGCACACAGTTAAATGGTTTCAAGTATTGCTATTTATTGTTTGCACACAGTTAAATGGTTTCAAGTATTGCTATTTTTTCTTTGCACGCAGTCAAATGTTTTCAAGTATTGCTATTTATTATTTGCACACAGTTAAATGGTTTCAAGTATTGCTATTGAAGTATAATAGTTCAATTTGCTTCCGTTAAATGGTTTCAAGCATTGTTATTGATTATTAATAATTCAATTTAATATTAATCATTTGTTTGCACCTAGTTAGATGGTTTCAAGTAGATGATTAAACAGTTCTATCTGACACATAGTTGAGATCCTAACAGGTACTACCACTCCGGGTCAGTGCTGACCTGGGAGTAATGCCAATGAAGAGATACTCTACATTCCCCAAAGCTTCAAGACTGGAACCTCACTATTAGATTGTTTAGTTTCATATCCAGAACATTCATTGGCGTGGGGGCGCTTACTTCTCTGTTGAGATGCAGTCAGCATATTCTCCAGCCCTAGCCAACTGGGTTCCAGCATATAGGATACATGAAATTTATTATGAGATATTTTGGAAAAAATTTCCAGGCACATTTCTTGAGTTTACTCTTGATTCCACTGAAGAAGATTCATTGGTTTTAAGCTTGACTGAAAGCTTTCTATCATCAAGTGAGTTAGCTGTCTTTATAAAACAAAACGTCGAATGTCCTGAATATTAACTCACCTGAGGATTAAAACCATGAAACTCTCAGTTGTGAGTTTTTGTTTTTTTTATTCTTATTCTATACAACTGAAATATATTTGGATATTGCTCTGTATTTTTGTTCATTGAGCACTCTAAATATTTTATGGATTAAAAATGCTTTTAGCATTAAATTATAATCATAATTCTAATTGTTTTGATGGGTAATTATTATTTCATGTGTGCACTTTATTTGTTTCAGGTTTTATCTACTATGCTGCAAACTAGAGTTAGTTGGGCACTGTCTGTGAGAAAAGCAGCATTAATTTTCTATTCACCCTGCTAGAATTAGAAAAGGGCATGCTGTACTGCTTGGCATTCATGTCAAGAGTTCTAATACAAAGATTTGGGTGTCAGTCTGAGGTAAAATTTATATTGATGAAAACTAAAACTCTGTTATCATGGTATTTGAGGAGCTCACTAGCAATGGTGATGTTATGCCTCCATTCATCTTCCCACATAGCCTCACACTCAACATGGAAGCCTACATCAAGTGCCTGAAGTTGGTATTGCTGCTCTGAATTGGGAGGGTAGCTGTTGGAAAGGTATATCTGGCAACCGGATTTTGCACCATACCACACAAGTAGGAGAACTCTATCTTGGTTGTCTGAAAATTTCTGTGACTACATCATCTCTAACATCTGACCACCTAACTCCCCTGATCATAATCCTCTTGATTATTAAGTGTTGGGTACCAGTTAAATAAGAGACTAAAAAACTCTGTGCAGTACCAAAAATGAACTGAAGGTAAAGATAATGGCAGAATTTACCAATTTACACAAGGAGACTTTCAGAAAGGCTTACAGGAAATTCTGAAGTCATCTGGAGGCCTTGATTGAAGCTCATAGCAATTTCTTTGAATAAATTGAATCTATTGTATTAGAAGATATTTTCATGTAATTTTGGTAAATATATCTGATAAAGTGAGATGTCAGTGTTGTTTTCATTTTTGCATATTTTAGATAACAATTCTCCTATCACACCCTCTGTGTGTGTGTGTATATATATATATATATATATATATATATATATATAACCTTTATCTTTGTTCAAATTCTAGTTATAAACTATTATAATGAATGCTGCACAGTGCATCATTACTGTTGAAGATATTCTTTAATTATTGATGTTTAATGCCTGATTGCCTTTGTCATTTGTTATCTTACATTTGTATAAAAGTTTCCTTTGTTTTATTGTGAAATTTTTTTATATGTTTTATTTGAATTTTAATAAAATGTTTCATGTAATTAGTTACAGATGTTTTTCATACATTGTGTTGAGTTATCTATTAGTTGTTACTTTTAATGTACCAGTGTATCTATTTGATAAGCTTACAGTTATAATTATACCGGATGGAACGATAAAATTGTCGTCCTAAAGAAAACAACACTACAACTTTATTTTAAAATTTTTATTGAAAAAATCGATTCAGGTAACTTGATTATGTAGTAGAGCTGACATCTCCAGGGTGGAACAATAAAATTGTCATCTGAAAGAAAACAACACTGTAGCTTTATTTTAAAACTTTTATCGAAAAAATCAATTCAGATAACTTGATTATGTTGTAGAGCTGACATCTATTCAATGTAGCCACCTTCAGCCTCAATCACCGCCTCGATACGGATCCGGAACTGGGAGCATGCCTTTTCCACAAGCGCCGGCGGGAGCTCGGCGAATACTCGGCGGATGGTGGCAATCAGGCTGGCTTTGGTGTTGTGGGAGGTCATGTTGGTGATGTTCTCGACGTATGACCAAATGAAGTAGTCCAGTGGGTTCAGGTTAGGGGAGGAGGGTGGCCAGTGAGAGAAAGGTGCAAAGTCGTAGCACTCCTTCTAAAGCCAAGCCTGGGTCTCTTTGGACTTGTGGGCCAGCACCGAGTCCTGCTGCCACACCCAGGGTCTGCCACCAGCCATCTGATTGCACCAGGGGATCACCACACTCTTCAGCACATCCAAGTACACTTTGGTGTTGACTTTCAAGCTGACTTCGAAGATGTGAGGTGGTATGATGTGGCCCTCACTTGAAACCATACCAAAGACCATAACCATAGCCGGAAACTTTGTTTTCATCACCCTGGGCACGTTGAACTGTCCAGATTTGCATTTTGAGGGTGCTGACTATGGTCCTGTTGTCATAAGTTGGATCGGTAGAGAGCATGCGTTGTACAGCGGTGCATCTCCGATCTCGCTCATTGAACATTGTGTCGCTTTCAGACATGATAGAAGGCTCCTATCGCTCTTGAGATTGGTACACAACTGGCCAACTAGTAATGGAAATGGAATCATGCCGTCTTTTCTAGGGTGACAATTTTATCGTTCCACCCTGGATTTGCCAGCAAATGAACTTGGAAGACTAATCTTGCTTATCTGGTACTTACTTTTCATAGAAAAAATTAATATTTTCAAAGTGTCGACTTGTCCTATGAACTAGCTAGCTAAGTATTTGATTATTCATAAAATCACATAACATACAACTTTCATGCAAAATAGGTTTTATTATAATTTCTGAAAAGGTGTAATTTTTCTATATTTTTTCCTTTATTAAAGTTGTTGTTAACTAAATTTGATTTTGAGCACTGTCACTTTCAATGAGATTTTATCTCAAGCAAATAAGTCATTTATTTCTCTTATCTGTTACCAAAAAGAAAATCTTATGAATTCAGGGGAAATCTTGTCTGAAATATGATAAAATCTATTGATGTTTATTCCTAAAGATTTTCTAGTCATTTTTAGCAATCAAAGGATATATGAAAATCTGATTTGATATTTTTATAATTCAATTACAAATTCTTGTATTTTAAAATGTATAATTTTTCTTTTTTTTCTTTCTTTCTAGTCAGAGGTGGTAGAAGTGGCTCTTGATCAGTCAGGACCATCCAATGAAAGGCGACTTGCAATTGTTGATAAAAACAGAGACCTTTATTTGACTACAGTCAGAGTTTTTGGAACAGGCTTTAAATTCTTGAAACTTGGTAATGTTCTATATTTTTTTCTTTTGATTAATTCAAATTATTTATCAGAAAAGCTGAATCAATATTCAAAATTATGTTTAGATTTCAAACTTATGTTCCCTAATCTTTATAAATTTAAAATCCAGCTAGAAAAATATTTATCTTCAAAAGAAAATTATTTTAAAGATTTCTGACTAATAGCATAATTATAAACAAGTTGGCTAATCATAATGAGAATGGACACTACTATTTAATCAGTATTGTATACAGCTTTATGTTTGTTAAATATATCTAATAGTTCCTCAACCACTTTTGGATAACATGACTAATACAATGATCATAAAAAAGTTAAAATATTACTAAGTATTGGAAATTCAATTAAAATATAATGAATCCTTTTGCTTCTAGTATTATTTTTTAAACATGATTATGCTACAAAGATCAATACTAAGATTAGAAAAGGGTTGTCTTTGTGGTGTAATGGTTAAAGCAATGGACTGCGGAATTGTAGTAAGCGAGTTCGTACTCCAGTTGTGCTATTACGTTCACTTTCGAGCAAATACCCTTGGGAAAGGTATGAACCCCCTTATCCTCCCAGCTATAGGTTAAATAGTACCACTACTGTTCTTCTAGGAGAATGGCTTTGGCATTAAATAACCTACAAAGATTTATATACCATTAAACAAAGAAACCAACCATAAGATTAGAAAAGCTAATGAAGCCTTTTTTTATGTAGAAGCAGATCTGGAAAGCGATTGACTTCAACATCCTCATGAAGATTTGTGTTTTCAAGAGTAACATCCTCAGTTTCCTCATTCATTTCTGAATGCTGGGAAACCACTGTTTCCACTGAGTGAAAATTATAGGTTTTTCAGAACAACTACTTTCAATTGGTACTTTGAATCTTCTTGCTAAACATTATGTTTAAAGATGATCCTCATGCACTAAGGGAAATAGTTTGTATACATTTGTTACATGTCACCTAATTATTTATCCAGCAAAGCTTTCTAGAGAAACAAAAAAGTAGGGATGGTCAAAACAGACATGGTACAGACCAGT
Organism: Sepioteuthis lessoniana; assembly: GCA_963585895.1. Lineage (NCBI taxonomy): Eukaryota > Metazoa > Mollusca > Cephalopoda > Myopsida > Loliginidae > Sepioteuthis > Sepioteuthis lessoniana. The sequence goes on from OY757912.1 coordinate 128,058,871, forward strand.
AGAGAGAGAGCAAGAAAGAGAGCTGAACTGCAAAGAAATGACACTCAAAACAAACTCCAGAGCTGTAGCAGACAGATCACAATCCCTTGCTATCACCTCAAGTGTCAGTCAACACTGTAAGGATTAATCAATAATTATATGCAACAAAGTACAGGTTATTTTTCTTTGGTGATTTTTCTTCATCTGTGCATCATTTATCAATTTGAAATACTAAGTTGTAATTGGAAGGTCTCTTTCTGAATTTTTGAGGTGAGTATCATTCTCTTACGTCAAGCCTTCTTCAGATGTCTGCTGTATTTGGCAACTTTCTAGGAATTTAAAACCAAACACTCTATTTAATTCACATTAGTGAATTGTTCTTATTCCACTGTTGATACTGGAAGATATCTTGTATCAATTATATTTTCCTTTTGAGGTTTTCCCCCACCCAAACCAGTATAGATGACTACCAGTTAACTAGATGCACTATGATCAAAAGCTTCAAATAGTCAGAGCATGCCAGATATGGAGACTACAGAAGTTGAAAGATTTTGATATGTCATAAAATGTTCAGTATCAACAATATGAAAGCACATCAACATTAGTAAACACCAATTAAGTGGCTCTCTAGAAACATTGTTAAACAAAGGTCTCAACTTTGCAATAACTATCAAGTGAGTTCTATTGTTGGACATGATAACTTAATCAAAGAGGTTACCTTAAAAATTAAGAGTCAGAGATAAGTTAATATAGTGTAATAGACTCTTGAGAAATCCAGGCTTCTTAAATGAAAGATCACTGGAAAGAAAGAAATAGCTATGAAAATCCTGCAGAGCAATACCAACCACATCATACTGCTAGCAAACACCTGTAATGCAATGACAATGAATAGATAAGATGTAATATTCTGAAAAATTGATAAACCTCATTGGAGGTTTTGGCTATTATAAACAAAAGAAGGATCTGAGCCTGAAAGCAGAGTGGATACTATCACAGATCTTGAATATATGTAACATGGTGGTTCAACTCTATAGTGGATCTCTTGCAAAATTGTCACTTGATCCCTGGCAATAAAAAATGGATAAATACACATTTACAGTTTGATCCCCATGATTATTCATCTTCTAATAATTTGGGCTGGCCATCTTACTGAGTTTCCTAACCATCTTTCATAGCAAGAAAGGAAATCTTTGTGAAGGTAATGGACGCAACGTACCTGGGCATTTAATGAGTGCTACGTCAATTGTCAGTCTATACTCCGCCGCTAATTCTTGGAGCGTACTCAGTCGCCATCTTATTAACATCTCCGATGCCACCTTAGTCCGCACCCTTGCTTTCCCGGACAGGGTGTCAGAAATCCACCGGTGCACGCAGGCCAAGCCTGTCCGCAGGTGAATCACACTCGCCTTCCAGTGCAGCGCCAGATTAATGCCCCTCAACACTGCGTCAAGCTCTGCCAGGTTGATGTGCTTATCTGCGTGCACCGGTCGTAGCCAACTTGCGTCTTCAATGATGGCTCCGTCATATTCAATAGCCACCCCGGTGGCCAGGGAGCTGGCATCCACCCACACAGTGACTTCCTGACCATTCGCGCACCAGTCACCACGTCGTGGATCAGTTTGTGACGATCTCATCACAATTTCGTCAAGCATCCGACGCAACATGGGGTCTTGTGTTTCGTCGTCCCATCCAGTTGTCACAGCGTTAGCTCTCCATTTCACAAATGCAACTGCAACACAGAGCCAGCCGGACATCCCCCGTGGGCCGGGGGAACAGGCCCCGCTCCGCCGCAGGAGGACACAGACAGAATCCCTCGCCAGACCCAAAGTGTCACAAATAGCTTGGTTTCCACATGTCATTAAATATATCAAGTCGTCTCGCACCAGACACGTTCGTGCGCGCTTCGAATGCCCAGGTACGTTGCGTCCATTACCTTCACATTTTCTAAAGCTTATATAAAAGCCCTATAAAAGGAGCTTTTAAAACATTAAAAAAAACACCTCTGCTCTGTAATACTTTTGAAATCTGACTGCTAAAACTCAAAATACAAACTTTCTCATTGCTTGCTTTGATCAAAATGACTTGTATTTATTATATGCATCCATACATCTACTGGAGTGGTGTTGCTAGTGGACATAACACAAAGAACTTGGATTACTTCATCAGTATTGAATACAAACAGCTAAATCAACAAGACCACTCTGAATTTCACCCAAGACACTATTCTTTTAAAACCTACTGTTGTCAGGACTCAGCATGTCCTTTTTTCAGCAGATTTTTGATATTGTTAATCTATTTACAGGTAAGTCTTTGTATTATGTAATGAAATCTTTCCATTTTGTAGAGGCAATTAATGATGATCGCATTAATTTCCCAGTTGAAATTTCCATTTACTTTAATGCCATTATGTAAAAAAAGAACATTTAAGAGCCTCAGACACTGAAAAAAAACTAATTCAATTATAGAATTTTCATTCTTTTGAAAAATTCTCATTTTTCATGGCTAGCATTAAATATCAAAGAGAATTAATAGACTATATTTTTCCTTGACATTTAATACAAATGAGAATTTTTCTACATCATCAAAAAAAAAATCATCAAATTTTACAAGATTACAATCATTCCTTGGATTCATAAATTATGACAACCAATACATTTCAAAAATGCCTGCATTATCTATCTCATTTAATACATTAATAAAAAAAGAATTCTAAATGGAAATGATCAGCTGACTGCCAGAAATTATTTGACAATTAAATAAAAAAAAAAAATATTAATTGCTCATTTTGATTTAAATTTGGAAATAATTGTTGCTGCTTGGAATGTAGAATTGGCTACAGTCGTATTGTTTAAATTTAACAGCTCATGGCAAGCAATTAGACTGTCTATACACTGATTTCAGCTGAAAGAAATTATTGCCAAATCAAAATTAAAGAAAGTAAGAATTATATTTACTATTAAAGATTTCAAAAAATGATGAATGAAGCAAAAGTTACGTTTCAAATTTATCATAACCATTTACCAGCTATATTCAGTGAAAAAAAACCCAACAAAGCTTTCCTGTTCACTCAACAACTAGGTTGTGGCAATGGGCTTCATTTTTAATTGGCTATTATTTCACATTCAAGTACTTACCTTTGAAAATTGGCCATAATAATTACTAATCATCTTAATTTGTATGGAATTTTTCTCGGCCAAGAAAGGAAGTAGTAGTTTTAAGCAAAGTTGATAGAAATTAAAAATATATATTGAGAAATGTATTAAGGTCATTGAAATACTAAGATGAATTTTGCCAAAAAAGTTGGCAATAGGATGTACTATTAACAATTGCACCTTTTTCTGTAACAGAGAGTCAGTGTTTCTACTCCAGGGACTGTCTTTTTGACTCAGATTTTCAGTGGTAAAGTCATGTTTATCTCATTTATAAACATTTTTTTTACTAAAACATTCTTCTCCATATTTTTCAGGAAATTTCACATGGTTTGCATTTTTCAGTGACCAAAAATTTTTTGACAGACCTCTGTTCAAGCCTTAGAGTACTCTGTTTGATTTACCATCATTTTGAATAGCCTCATAATTAAGAAAGTTACTCAATTTTTGATGAATGATTTGCAGAACAAGTTGTCATTTCAAAACAGAGTCCCAGTCATGAACAAAATCTAAAAGAATATGTACAATTACCATTTTTGGATAAAGACATAAAAAAAAATTGTAACATGTTATCACAAATGTTGGCAGCTAAGTCACACTCTTAAGCAGAAATAAATGCTGCTTCCAAAACATATTCTATGGTCAAGAATCCATATTAACTATTCATAACATATAGAATATTAATTAGTTGAGGTTAATTCCCATTTCAAGTTGCCAGAGATTTCCATGTGTCACAAACTAACTTCTTACAATCCCTTTTTTTCCCCCTATAATCATCTACTTGATTTTTCATTAACAATAGAGATATTAGCAATAAATATACAGTAATTGTAAAAAACAAATTCAATGATCTTCTGGAGATATATGAAACACTTACTCTGAATGATGAATATCAACACTCACATAGAAGCAGCAGAATGCATACCCACCAAACCAAGAGCCAAGTGTACAGTTCTATGGGAGACACTAGCAGTTAAGAAAAAAGCAGATAATGTGTACAACATTCTTATGTATTGAAAGAAACCCAACTAATGCCAAAATGCAGAAACTTAAGAAGGCACAAAGAGAACTAACTCATACTGAAAAAAATGAAAAGAGTACAATCAAGGTCAGATCAAGAAAATAAGAAACTCTGTAGAAGATAGACAATCACTAATAGCATGGCAGTTAATTAAGTGAATAAAAGAAAGAGCACCTCCAGACCAAAACTAAAAGCAGCCAGCCAACAAGTACAAATAGAGATGTGGAAAGAACATTTCAAGAATCTACTTGGAAACTCCCATAAAGTCACTGATAGAACAATCACAAAAATTATTAATAACCAACTAGATATCAAAAAAAGGACAGTTTACTCAAGAAGAACTCAACATAGTATTGACAAAAATTGAAAGCAGAAAAGCTGCCAGCCTCAATGAAATACTCTCTAGAAGTATGGGAGACAAGAACATTTGATGACTTGCTCCTTCAATTTTGTAATGCCAAATATAACCAGAATGCAATAGAGAGATGGACAAAAAATTGCATCCTCCCCTTCCCTAACAAAGGTGACTTCAGAAACGCCAAGAATTACAGAGGCATGACTCTTACCTCTATAGTGACCAAGGTATATAATGCTGTGCTTCTCAATCACATCAAATCAGATATTAAGAAAATTGTTATAAAAAATTGGAATCATTTTCAGAGAAATCTATCCACAACATCACAGATTCTAACCATCTGTCTTATCATAGAAGGAGTTTGTGTCAAAAACCTCAAGGTGACACTTTTGTTTGTAGATTTCTCCTTGGCATTTGATTCCATACACAAAGAGAAGATAGAGCAAATACTTCTAGTATATAATCTCTCTAAGAAACTGTTATTTGATTGCATATCACAGTCAACATATTTGTGTTCTTTTTAGTGAAGGTCTTTTAAAATGTTGATGGCTTTCAACAAATGCCTAGCCAAGTTTGAAACATGCAAATTTTATCTGAGCTTTGCTCGTTCACCCCTGACACAAGTTGAGTTAATCATTCAAGTAGCTTCCATAAATAAATGCTCAACTTTCAAGCAAAACTTGATACATATTTACTGTGAATTTGACAATTATACAATACACATCTTCAATCAATGGATTCTCACTGTCAACTGAGTAACCCCATGGAAGAGTGTATGTTTATATGTATATGTACAGTAATTTCTTCCAAATGATTTTTCACTTATATCATCATTGTACAACTGATCCTGAAAATATTCAAAATGACAAGATACTTTCTAGATAGATTTTGTGAGTTTGTGTGTGTGTACAATCTTGTGCAAAAGTTTTAACCCGATTTAATTTTTCACTTAAATTAAATAGTACGCTTTTGTAAGACAATATATTCAAAATCCAACCTACATGTTAATAGATATAATATCTAAGATTAATTTTTATCTCTATATTAGTTTAAAATTTCTTAAGTAAATCATATGAAGTTAAGTCAAAAATAGTCCAAAATTGTCATGCTAATGTTTTTAGCCCATCAGAAAAAATGATATATAATATCCAAATTTTCTTATTTTGATTAATATAATACATTGTACAATACATTATTTTCATTAATACTTTGTATGCTGACCTTTTGCAACAATAACAGCAGCTATTCGGTGACCCATCGAGTTATACAACTCAATTACTTGTTTTGTTGGGATTTTCCCCCTCTGTTGCTGGCAAATTTCCCAAAGATCTTGAACATTCTTTGGCTTTCTTGCCAAAACGTTCTTTTTCAGTACACCTCATAATGGTTCAATAATACTGAGATCTGGACTTTGTAGGGGATCAATTTTCCAGCTGATTCACACCATTTTCTGTTAAAGACATTTTTGTAGCTCTCAAGATATGGGAAGATGCGCCATCTTGTAAAAGATTTCACCATCAGCAATGCCAGGAAATAAATGCTTTCTCAAAATTGATATGTATTTTGACTATTCAAAGTGCCATCAATTTTTACCAACTTTCTCTCGCCATTTCCTTTGATGTAACCCCATAACACGATACTTTGTGCACCAAACTTGATAGTTTTTGTGGTGCATCTTGGATTATGAGCTTATCCACTGGGTTGTCTGACATACTCTTACCTATTAGGATGAAGTTCAGTCTTTGATTCATCACTGAACAAAACTTTCTTCCAGACATTTTCCTCCCACATCAAATGTTGTTTTGTTCATTTCAAGCAAATTTTGATATGTTGTTTGGACAAAGATGGTTTCTTAATGGCAACACCTCCTATGAGCCCAGCGTCTCTTAAAACTCTACTGTATCCATGGACACTGTCGTGGTGATAGCATTTTCATCAGGAACTTGTTGAGCTGTAAATTTGGGTTTAGCTGTTGACATTCTGACCAACTTTCTTTTGCTTTGAAGATCCAGCTTGCTCAGTCGACCATATTTTTGACAATCTTGGACACTGTTGGTTAGCTGCATTTTTCTGGCATTCCTATATACTGCTCCATATGAAATTTCTGATTTTTAAGAGAAACTTTATCCATGGTTCAATTTTAATTGGTTAAATTATTTATTTCATAGTTTCTATAATTTTAGACATATTTACTATGAAAAAGGGAAAATGCTGAGTTTTTTTTCTTTTAAATTTTGATATTTGGTTCAAAACATTTGCATATACCACTTTTAAATTAAGTTAAATTGTGCAGCTATTTTATCTTATATATTAATAGGATTTTGATATCATTTTATATATTATTTTACTTTACTATTAGTACTACTTACTGATAAAAATGAAAAGTCTTTATCTATTTGAAAAATAATTGATTGGGTTAAAAATTTTGCATGGGACTATATATATATATATATATACACACATGATGAAAATCAGTGGAAAAGTGGATAAACCAAACACTTATAACGGATTTAGTAGTAATATTTTGTACTTTAATCACAAAAGAACTTCTTCAGTCTAAATATTTTGTACGTTTTTCTATATTTTAGTAATTCCCTCCTTTTATACCTTTTTTACATTCTCTATTAGTTCATCTATTTCCTCAGTTGCTAAAATGCTGAAAAATGCAAAAAATGCTTAGTCTGAAAAAGTTCTGTGAATAAAGAATGAAAAATATTACTACAAAACCTGTTGTTAGTGTTTGGTTTATCCACTTTCCACTTATTTTTATCATCTTGTCAGATTTACCAAAATCTTCCATTTCTCTCTCTCTCTCTCTCTCTCTATATATATATATATATATATATGTGTGTGTGTGTGTGTAAAATAAAACATTATCAAGACTCCTTCCTATTTTATCAAAACTCAATTTGATCTATTAAAAAAAAGTACTAATAATTTCTTTGATATTAGTATGGGAAGTTTTTGCCGTACTGAAACTTGTGAATCTGTAGCTATATTTTTACTATCGAAAATAGTCTATGAATTCAATATAGAAAGCATCTGACTTTACCTTGATGATGTGTTGATATGTTTAAATAACTGTAATGGCCATAAAGTAGTTTGTACAAGGAAAAAGTAGATAAAATTTTCAAAAACCATCACATAATTTTGATGTAGCATCTATGTTAAAAACTGTTAATTTTCTTGATGTCACATTCGATTTGAACGTGGCAACCTTACAGAAAACATAAAAAACATCCGTTGTACATCAATATCAAATCAGATTATCCAACCATTATTACAAAATATATTTACAAATCAATAGCACATACACTAGCAACAAATTCTAACAATATTAATATTCTTACAAAGGTAAAATGGATTATGAAACAGCCTTAGAAAATAACAGGATATGCACCAAACTGAATTACAAACAAAATAACAATAGTAATAACAATAGAATGAGAAATAGAAACATTATATTGTTCAACCTTCATCATATAAAATAGACATGGTGACCTGAGTTCACACACTGAACAAGGCTGTTTGCACTTAACATGGCACTAATACTCTTGGTAAAGGTATACATCCTACTATGACCTCTTTAACCTTGGTATAGCAACCAGTCTAGGAGAAGGAAAGCTCTAAATTCAGACCTGTTAAACTTTACTAAAAAGAAATTGTGTAGAGGGGTTGGTATGAAGGTCATTCAAAATGTTCTTAGCTTCACCCATTTGATAAAGGGCTTTTAGATTTGTTGTACACCTTTGTATGGGCCTCATCTGTGTAGAAATTTAGACAGATATCTGAATTAGTTTTTCTAGTTTTATAAAATATTGTAGTGTGTTGCTCTAACAAAAATATTTAGCTATGCCTCTTCTTTTTTAGTGAGGCTTAGAACTTTTTAAACAACCCTCATAAATACATATGTGGTTCAAACTACCCCCACTACCACAGCAAAACTATTGGGGGTGTCTTCGTGGTGTAATGGTTAAAGCGATGAACTGCGGAATCGTAGTACACGAGTTCGTACTCCAGTCGCGCTATTACGTTCACTTTCGGCCAAATACCCTTGGGAAAGGTATGAACCCCCTTATTCTCCCTCCAGCTATGGGTAAATAGTAGGACGGACTAGGTTCTTCAGCCTTGGTGAGGCAACTAGTCTAGGAGAAGGAAAACTCTGAATTCAAACCTGTTAAACTCCGCTTAAAAATTGACCTTGTGTCATACCCTGCCCGAGCAGAGGGGTTGGTAAATAGTACCACAGCAAAACTATTAAATGCAAATATGGTTCCAATTCCCTTCACACACACACACACACAGGAAAACCGTCAAAATGAACATAGGTAAAATATTTTTCCAATTAATAAAAAATACTTTGAAAAATCTATTACTCTGAACAAACTGTTAAACAAAAATAATTCAAAACTTTGTTATTGTTGCATGAACAATATCAAAAACATTATTAACAGGCATAATTTTGAAATAACAAATATAAAGGATAATAATCAGAATGTCAGATGCAACTGCAGAGATAAAGATAGATGCCCCTTGAATGATAATTGTTTGATTAACAATGTAATATACAAGGCAACCATCAAAGAAGAAAATAATAACGATGATGAAAAGATATATCTTAGAGCCATTAAACTGAATTAGAAAAATAGACGGGACAGCCATAATGGCCAAATCTCCAGTTATAAAAATGGACATTGTGATAAAAAGGCCAAACTAATAAGGGTGGTGACTGCTATTTCAGATTATGTATGGAAGAAAAAATATGCATCCTAGAACATGCTGAAACAAATAGCTGAACAAGAGAAGTGAATTAATGTTTAAATGTAGATTGTTAACAAATTTCCCACCCAACCCGGACTGATCCCATAATTCATACTCCTCTATTTTAGAATGCCAGAAAAAAAAATGAAGAAATTTTTTTTTCATTTAAATATCATGTAATATCACATAATCATGTTTTTTTTTTCTTTTTTATCACATGATTATACCTCATAATGTTTAGAAGTTTGATTTTTTTTTTTTTTCACATTTCCATCTGAAGATTGTATAAAACAAATGAAACTTAAAGTAATGCACTTCTGCTCTGCTATTATAGCATTGAGCACATTTTTATTTGCAGTTCTTCTGTCATTTTTAGATATCTATTTCTGATGTAATGGTTATAATTATTGGAAATAGACATGGCAACTTGAGTTCAAATCCTAGACAAGGCTGTTTGTATTTCACATAGCACTGATACCCTTAGGAAATCTATGCATCCAACTATTCTTCCTCCAGCTATGAGTAAATAATAGGACAGGTTAATCTCTTTAACCTTGGTATGGCACTCAGTCTAGGAGAAAGAAAACTCTGCATTCAAACCTCTTAAACTCTGCTTAGAATTGACTTTGTGTTGCATCATGCTCATGCAGATGGGTTGGTATATATATATATATATATATATATATACACACACACATGAGGTGTTTCACTATTAGTGAAAGTCTTTCAAGATTATTTAAGCAAGATACAGAAGGAAGTTCAATTTCAACATTTTTCCAAACAGGAGTCAGATTTTCAAATTAGTCCAGAACTTTGAAATTCATAGCTCTCATGAAGATTGTAGGGTAATGGGTTCCTCGCTATCTGAGCCTCTAATAAAAATCCAAACACCCTAGAATTTCACCAGTGTTTAAGAATCATTCAGCCAGAGTCTGTTCAGATCATTCATACAAAAGATTTTCTTCTCCACCATTCAATGCATGATTTCACTATATTTGGTCAAATATATCAAAATGTTAACTATTTCCCAGCAATAATCTGAAAAGAAAAAAAGAATAAAGTCAACAGGGAAGATCTCAAAGACCATTGCTTTGTTTCAACACCTTGTGTGTGTATGTATATATATATATATATATATATATTGGTTTACATCAGAAACACAAAACAGGATGGAAATAAATCTATAATCCTAAAGTAACCGGTCTTTGGTTTTTTCTTTAAAGAAAGTATATATATATATATATATATATATATATGTTGTTGGCGACCATAGTTGAGGGCAACCAGAAGGCTCCCTTTTCAATAGCTACTACACCAAAGTGTCAGGGAGGGCGCTACTCCTTTCCCTGGATTGCTCCACTTTACCCTTGATACATACCTTACATTGCTGAGTGTTGAGCAAGGAGGTATCAAGTACCATTTTTAAAGTCTTTGCTATGACGTGACCTGGGATTGAACCCTCCTGGACTATTAGCAAACACTCTACTCACTTGGCCAATGAACCGGGTCTATATATATATATATATATATATATATATATATATATATATATATATACTTACTGAATATATTGTATTCAACAAGAAAATATCATTCAAATTCTTAGAACAATTTGTATGTATTTTGTCTAATTACAGTGGAGGTTTATCAGTTTTCTCAATGTTTCAATTCTTGTATTCTTTCAATTTGGTTATATTACTTTTTTTTGCCTTTTTTCCCTCACTAAACAATATACAACACAGATGCAATGCAATATTAAGTAACACATATTCTAAAACAATAATGGCATTAGTTTTTATTACATTCTCTTTGTTATATATGTTATCTAGCTGTAGGCATGATGGTTAGAGTGTTCGCCAATGGCCCGAGAGACTGTGGTTCAATCTCAGGTCAAGTCATACCAAAGACTAAAAAAAATGGTACTTGATGCCTCCTTGCTTAACTCTCAGCAATATAAGGTAGCGATCAGGGGTAAAGTAGAGCAATCCAGGGAAAGGAGTACCACCCTCCCCTACACCTTGGTGTAGTAGCTATCAAAAAGGGAGCCTTCAGGTCACCCTTGACTAAGGTCGCCAACTTTACTTTACTTACTTATGTGTGTTCTGATTTATTGCTGGAATGTTTTCGTAGATCAATGCATGTCTGAAAAAGAAAGTCATTATTATTAATCTGGTCAAATGAATATATTCATTCAATAATGATATTTACTCAAATACAGAAAACAAAATGGAATTATGTTATTTTCAATTTCAAGATTCTTTTTTCTTTAACAAATGCAACCAGTGCATATTATAACCATCAAATATATGGTTAAGGCATTCTGAAAGGTCTCATTTTTTTATAATTACCATCTGTGGAAAGAGAATTGTAAAAATTGAATGATGTGTGTCCTACTTATGCAGCTTATTTCATTAACATTACAATTTAAAGAGAAAATGGACATTCTCCCACTCATTAAAGAGATTTTCTTTTACTTGAATTAGTTTTAATGGACAGGGATACTTCTTTTCTATCATACTAATTATCTCTTTTCATCATCTATTGACTCCAACTTTAAGAACCCTATAGAACTACTAACACTCTTGATATTTATACTCAGCTTCTTCATTACTTTATGTAATAGGCTTGTCAGTCAGTTATCAAGTGTCATTGTTCATTTTCTTTTATTTAACTACTTATTTCACTATGACTTACAGTCAGACTTAGTTTATTGACACTGACTTCAAAGTGTAAAAACGGTCAAGTATTCATGTGAGATCAGATAATTATTTTATTGCTGTTAGTATAAAGGCTTAACAAGTGGAAGATAGTTTTTTAAATAATTATATAATTTTTTTAAAGAACTTCTTTTTATTAGTTTAAAATCAGGAATAAAAAAAAGTTGCTTTCAATGAGATTTGATCTTAAATCCTACTTATTGGAGATAATCTTTTATAAAGCTTCAAAGATTAAATAAAACATAATTCTGCCCTCAAATTTTTTCTAGTTTTACTTTATTTTAATTCTTTCTGTTTCTCACAATAATGAAGGGAAATTTATGTCAGAAGTTGTATTTCCATTGTGAAAATGATGAAGTCAGCATTTACAATAGATGGACTCCTGATGTATGAGATATTAAAGTTCAATCATTGAAGCAATGTCTTTATTTCTACTTTTATGTTATTTACTCTTGTGATTACATTTTTATATTTGTGCTGATTTTTGTGATAAAAACAAAACAAAACAAGATGAAACAAAGTTTGTTATGATTATAAAAAATATCTCATCTAAAATTTTCAACAATGACAACTTCTTTTATTTGATAAAATATTTTTTTAAAATTCTAATCTATAAATAAAACTCAGTAAAATGACTAGTCAGATGGAACCACTTATTTATTGTCTGTTATCTACCTTGAACCTATTTGCTTAAGCAACCCTTCATTGTTATGAAGCCTTAATAAATAACATTACCTATCCTTTTGTTATTTGAGTTACAACAATAAAAACAAGAAAAATCTTATCAATTGTTTATCTTGGCACTTTATGTTTCTTCACTGTTGCTTATCTCCTAGTGTTTTCACCAAAACTTCTTGTAAAACATATGATAACTATGTTTATCTTGATTGTTATAATGACCACTTGCCCCCGTAAACAGGACAGAGGTACTTCACTTGACTTTGCAAGCCGATCCTTTTCCCAGGTTATACACTTTTGTTCTGATAGATAGTACCCTTAATCAAGGTAGAGCTGGCTTAAACCATTTGATACAGGTCAAACATTCATTTCCCTCAAAAAAGGGGAGGACAGACATTTTTTTTTCTACTAATATGAAATTCACTGAGACAATAGCTTTTAGAATGTAATCCTACAAGTAATGGCTGATATGAATATTTTACTATCACTTTATATATAAACCTAAGTAAACATTTTGGCTTCTTGCTATATTAACAGTTTGAGCATATTCAAGCTTCAAATTATATTAAAAACTAGGATGAAGAAAACAATTCAAGAATTAATAATGAAAATACTTAATTTAAAAAATTCAAATAATTAAAAACATTTTTCTTTACTTTTATCAAAATCAGCAACTTGAGTATACACTTTTGCAAAAGTTTGTTATAAATATCATCTGAAATTCAGAGCTGAGTCATCGTCATTAATCTACATGTTGTTACTAATATCCTCATCCTTACTCTTTTTATTAGTTTTTGCTGATTCTGTAATGTGATTGAACAGCTTATGGAAAATCAAAGTTAGAAAGAGAACAGGAAAATAATTTCTGGGGAAAGAGAAAAAGAAAAAAGCAGACAGTGTCTATAGAACAGCCAGTTGACCTGAGTGAGTCAGGCCAAAGCACTCGTTGTAGGTCAGCCAGTTACAGGTTAATGACTATGGTAATTAAAAATGAAAAAACTGATGGGAGGGTCTCAAATCTTCTGTGCAGGTGTGGAACCTGTGGAAACGGATATGTGCCTCCGTCAAACACAAGGTAGAAGCAAGGGGATGACATGGGTTTGAAAGTTAGTTGACAGGGAGATTGGACAAGGCGAAAACAGAGTTGAAAACTAGATGTGGCAATGTGAAGATGACCAAGGGTTGTGGTCCCCATTTTGGAATGAGCTCTGAAAGGGGGTCTCACACCAAATATGCAGCTATAGAAACAAAACCAGCCAACAAGTATGTCAGAAGTTCAACCGAAAACAGACAGAAAATTCAAGGTCTGTGTCAGCTCTCTCTCTCGCTCCTCATGACATGTTGTTTCTCTTTGTCCTGTTAATGCAATTGACTAAGTTTTCCTACTCTGTTTCTTTCTCCGCAACAACTACTTAAAAAGTGTTGTAGCAAACAAACTTTTGTATTAGTGAACAAAGACAGAGTTTTGTGTGTTTGTCACTTTTCTCACGGCAAGGTTCCTATTAACACTTAAGACGCAGTGCTACACGTATGAACCTATTCACCATATGGTGGTAAAAATGGCTATGCATAGTAGTAGTACAAATGTTTATCAGGACCGCTCTAGCACTAACTTCCATTTGAACATCATAGCATTGTAAGCATCTATTTGTACTGTGCAATGTTACAACCGTACATTTGGTGTATAATGGTACAACTTCTTATTTGGTGAACAGTACAACCTTTTATTTGAGACTCATAGTAGTACAATACTTTCATGAATTATATAATTCACTTGAGTTGAACGGGCTCCTACTGTAGATGATTTTACATTTGGCAATCAGTGATGTGATGATATAAAGATCTAGAAATAGAATTGTTGGAGAAAGAAAGTCAAAGAATGGATTGTCAAAACCATTGTAATGAAACTAAAATCAATGAGAATATTAGTCTAAACAACTCTTGGATTATTGTCTTCAAATATTGTTTTTTTTTATTGAAGAATTTTGTCTTTTTTCAGGAACAATGATTCAGTCTCTCGCATGGAATGACTCTTGTAATATGCTTGCTGCATTGTCTGATGACCAGTTCCTCATTTATTGCTACCCTAATGCTATCTATGCTGATAAAGATCTATTACCAAGAGTGATTTATCAAAGGGATTCAAGGTGAGTCTAAATGCTTTCAGATATTGAGATCAAATAAACAAATATCTATACTTAATGAAAACTTACTACAGAACTTTTTATTTATCTAATTATTCTTGTTAGTTTTTATATTTAAAATATTTCAATATCAGTAAATTAGAACTGCAGTTAATTTATTTGAGTCGTTATCATCATTAATTTGAGTCAATCTTATCAGATGGATTCTTTGACTTTATTTGCCTTGATTAATAAATGTATGTCAAATATGATAACTGAAGATTTGTGTGGGTGACAAAAAGATTAAAATAGATACTGCAGAAATGAATAAGGTTCATGTAAAGTTTTGAAACTTTACTGATCATCTTAAATTGAGCATTAGTGTAACAAATAATCAATATTGACAGAACTTTAATATAACATCAAATGATAAGACTGAATGAAGATAAATTCTGTAAATCATTCATGTTAACTAAACAGGAAGTTTTTTTTATGTATATTTGATTCTCATATGACATATTAAAGAGTTATAGTTCTTAGATAGTTTTGTCCTCTTATTCTAATATGGTAAGAATGAGTTTAAGCTAAGAAATATATATATTCTTATAGCCAACCTAGAAAAAAACACTGAAAAACTTTTCTCAAAGCAATTATTATTTTTCATGAATTATCATTCAAGGAAAAAAGAATCTAAACTATACATTGATTGTTTTGATGTCTCTGTTTTCAAATGCAATCAAAGTTCTGTTTCTGTCATTCATTAATTTTAACTTAGACATTCAGGATGTATTTATGTACCTGCATTATGATTCAATATTAAGTTAAAGAAGATGATGTCATCCTGGCTTCATAATCTTTTAATAACAGACTTGCTTTTTGTTGATGGCTCTACAACTGTTGCGTATGATGAAGACAAGCTTTGTGAGCTGATTTTGCATCAGTCTGCGACAATTCACTGTTTCTATTACAAAGAAAATCAATATTTGTCATGATCATATGCAGTTCTATTTTGTTATGGCTTTTACTCATGACTGATTCACTTCCAGTATAAGTCAGACACCCAACATTATCTACTCACCTACCTAGGTGAATCATCCTACAAATACTTATAAAGATTGCATTGTATAACTAGGAGTTTCTCTCTCTTATCATAATGTACTTTTAAATCAGTGCAACTGATGGTATGCAAAGGAAATTTTATTGTTAACAATAATTTATGCAGACTTTTATAAGCTTTCTTGATTATTTTTGAGCTAAGACATCTAATGTTACGCATCATTCTAACTTTCATAATGAAATAGTGTGCTCATGCAAAATACTAATTGCAAAATGTCTAAGCACCATTTAAATAAATATTATGTAAATTGGAGAATTCATAAAAGATTGCACAACTTTTATGTAGGACATATTTTTTACCCAGTGTGTATGATTTTCTTATTAGAGGACAGCAGAAACTAATAAGATTTCACCTGCAATCCCCAATTAAAAGAAAGGCAAACAGATGAATTTTTATTGCTTTCTCTGTTAAATTTTAAGAAACTAAATATTTCTTCTTTAACCAACAAAATAAGAATGTATAATATTGATAAACTCATTATTTAAACTTACTCATAATAATTAGAATCCATCCAAATTTTATTAATTTTTAAGGTTTCACTTAAATGCTTATGAAATCATTTGTATTAAATGTGAATTATTGTAGCTTCATTAATTGGTCTTTATAGCAAATTATTTAAACCAAATAAAATAATTAAAAGTTTGGTTTAATGTATGTGAGTTCATCTTCTCACCATTTTTATAATGTTTCATTATTATGATTTTAAGAAATATAGCAAATCATAGTTCCATCTTCTTAGGGCAGGGTTAGGGTTATATTCTTATATAAACAAACTTTCATTCATTTAGAGAATCCTATATTAATCAATATGTAATGTTTTGTAATAGTACTTAGGAAACATATCTCTAGGTTTTGCCTTTCTAGATTATAAAGGTAATATTTCTATTTAATAATTATCTCTTATCTTTAAAAGCAAACAGTATATTTAAGTTGAGAATGGATCTCTATATTAGAAGAGTTGTCTGCAACCAGACATTGTTCCTTTGTCAAAAGCAAATCTTAAAATCATCATGGTAGAACTATCAATACCATATGAAAGCCAGATAGATTAAAGCCACGAGTATAAAAACAGCAAATACAAAGATCTTAAAAAAGAGCTGAAAAGGAAGGTTACAGTGTGATCATGAAAGCTGTAGAAATAGGAGCGAGAGGTTTCGTAGAAGGCACTCTTTATCAATTTCTGAATCAAAAGGCGTAATAGAGCCAAATGTTTAAAACGCTTCATAGAAATAACTGAAAATAGTTCCACGTGGATATGAAACAAAAGAAATATTCCGTGGAACAATCGCGAATGCATAACAAGATTCACATAATATTCTCATAATGTACACAGTTATTTTTCAAATCCCATTTCACCGTTACACTTCTGAGTCAACATCTAAGCTAAGTTTAGTAAATAACTAATAGGGCCTCAGTGACATTTATATTCAGCGAGGTGGGCCAGTGTGTAAATAAAACCATTGAGAGGAAGGCCCTGAAATAGTGCACATTCTCTTTTGATGACCCAATTCAACTTTTTGATAAGAAAAGGATTAAGGCTAAAACTTTGATTCAACAAAGAAAATCCCATTATGTAGAGTTACTGTGTGGAATGGTAATGACAAGAGAAGCATCTGCTTGTCCGCTCACTTTTTGGTGAGTATCAATTACTTATTAAGTAATTTCCTTCTGAGAGGAAAAGAAGTACTGATCTATTTATCATAAATGGTTTACTGGTGTTTTTTTTTGCATCTGTTGAATTAGAAAATTTCACATGAAGCGTGTATGATAATAAATGTTAATCTCTTAATGAAGCAATTTTAAATACAAAGAACTTATAAAGTTTTAAACTATTATGTTGATATTAAATTTTTTTTCTTTTCTCACCCAATGAATATTAATGTTTTAAATGAGTAACATATCTCTACAACTTGTTAATCTTTAGTTAGAAATTATTCTTCCTAATATTTGAAATAACAATATCTGATATAGATACAATTACTTTTGACTAAATTTCTGATTTCTAAAGGTGGGTTACACCCCACAAACGAGTGTCCTGGATGTGACACTAAACCATCTGATGGCAAGGCTCCAGCCTTGGAGCTTTGGGAAATGTAGATTACCTCTTCATTGCCATTGCTCCCAGGTCCACTCTAACTTGGAGTGGTGGCACCTGATAGGGCCATATCTGTGACCCATTTAAACTGTGTGCAAATGATTATGTTAAATTGAATTGTTAGAAATAGAACTCTTTGACCATTTGACTTTGTGTAAAAAAATCAAATGAATAATGTTGAACAGCAATACTTTAAACTCAACTGTATGTTCTTATTGAATTATTTTATTATATAGCAATACTTGGAACTGTTGCGGAGTTGATAAATATATGAATCCCTCAAACTTTTGTAAATAATGTGATTAACAACAAACTTGTCCAGGATGACCAAAACAATGGGGTAAATTCAAGTGCCAAGCATTTATTTGGTGAATCATTTGAGGAAATGATGGTCGGTTAGCTCAAGGACCAAAGTTCAGTCTGAGTTGTCATACTTGACTTGTCTGCATTCAGAGTGGATGCTGTTGCTTGTCTGTAGACATCAACATGTTCAGATACAGGAACTGAGCTGTCGTAGTTTTGGTGGTGTCAATGTACTCAGGTGCAGGAACTGGTCTGCTGCAAGTGTGGTGAGACAGGAACTGCTGTTCTGCAGGTCCAGTGGTTGTCTTCAGGAGACTTTCTGAATAGCTCTGATAAGAGCAGTTTTGAAAGCTCTTAAAAGATCTGGTGTTGACTTTCATGATTAGCTTAGCCTATAGAAAGGCTGCAAAAGTGATCTTCAGAATTTTTAACTCTGAAAAGAGCTCATTGAGATTGAGGTTGTTGATTGGTTGTATCCTGCATCCGCTAGAAGCTATGTGTCATCGACTGTTGCAGGTAAGGCTTTGGTCAGTATTCAGTGACCAGAGAGATAATGTATATCTCTTGCCTTGTGGCCAGATTGTGGCCAAGTGATTTTGTGTCATCAGCAATTGCTGAGTTTATATAGTGGAAAGGAGTGGACTCATAGGGTTTTGCTCATATTTACTGTGGATGGGGGCTTTCTCTTTACTTTATCTCTAATAATGGAATGTTATTATACTGATAAGAGACATTTTCAAATGCAGTCTATTCTGCTAAGAAGTTGAGATTTATTTTCAGGATGATCTGTAGAATTCATTTTTCTTGAAAATAATCTCTGTGTTGCTGGTTGGAATTCTAGTAATTAGCTCTGGTATTTTTGTTGGTATCAGGTTTCGCTTCCTATAGCTGTTGTCATGGATGACTTTATGGTTTAACCATTAAACTCTGCAAATGAATAGTGTTAAATAGCAATACCACTTCACTGTGTGCCAACAAATGATTAATATTGTATACAATTATTTGTGTTAGATAGTAATAAATAAAATCATTTAACTGTGTAAAAACAATAACAATACTAGTGTTCTAACTCATTTAAAAATGAAATTAACTACAAACTATTCACTTACAAATCATATATGTATATCAATTTAAATATGTGCAAACAAATGACTGATGTTAAATTTTTACTGGTTACATAGCCATACTTGAAGCCATTTAACTGTGTGCAAACAAATGTTTAATAATAAGTAGAATTATCTGTGTTCAATAGAAATACTTGAAACCATTTAACTGTGTGCAAATCAATGAGCTCAGGCTCATTTAAAAATGTTATCAACAAAATGTGTTTACAAATCATATATACTTAATATATAGAAGTAAATAATGGAAAATAACCCGACAATGTGTTGAAAAATATTGAAAAACGAAGTAATCCATGGTGGAGAATTTAATACAAAAGAAAGTCGATGTTATAACATTTCAGTTTCAACAAACCATCATCAACTTTTCGAAAAGATTTTATGAAGTGTCATCAAATCCCGGATGGAAACGTTATAACGTCGACATTCTTTCATCTTAAATTCTTCACCTTGGATTACTTTGCTTTTTTAATATTTTTCTCCATATTTAATATATGTATAAAGAGGATTTGGCATTAAATAACCTACAATAGTTGATATGCCATCAAACCCAACCAACTAAATTTCTGATAATGATTTTAATTATTCAAAAAGAAGACACATTCTAATTTTACTTAAATGCTAATTATTTCATATGAACAAATAAATGTTTTTTATGTGTTTATTCTGACATTCATAAAGGAATATGGCATAAGTAGACACAAAGTTTTACTCGTATTTGACATTTGATAATGACAATTACTCAATTTGCTATAAAACCTCAGAGAAATAACTTTGCAATCACTTCAGAGTATCTTGTTAACTAAGCATCAGCCATGTCAGATTTTTTAAAAAAAGCAATTGTTGGTAAACAGAGAGAATCAAAATTGAAAATTTAGTTTTCAACTGTGAATAATAAAAGAAAGGAAACCATTCATCAATATCTTATGATGTAAAATCCTTGTTGACAGATGTAGCAGTGTGTATTCAAAGCAACAGAACATTATCTTCTTCAAATGAGTAATTATGTCAGATCAACTAGAAGGAAGCCATTTCTTATACTAGTTAATATTTTCCATGACCTGCTGCTTATTTTTGGACGTGAAGTTTTAATTTGTAACTGTAGTTATTCAAAGCTTTTTTAAGTTCTGAAAAATATATTTTTTTCCAAGATAAATTTATCTCTGTATTCATTGTTATTTGAACAAAAGCTGCACCATTTTTATGATGAGTGCCACTACATGCTGCATTATAAAAATGACTCTAAAATCCCACTGAATATGTCCAGGCTATTTTGTTTCAAGAATTTTTTTTTTATTTAGAAAAATTAAAGTAAAAAAATAAATAGATAAACAAAACTGAAATAAAAATAGAAAAAAAAGACTTATGTTTAGAATGCTGTTTGGTAAGATATTTCATGAGAAATTAACTGATCTAAATAAATTATTCAAATGAGTAAAAATTTTCAACTCTGGTAATTTTTGTTTTGTTTTTTTAAATATTCTTCAGTTGTTTAGATTATTGGATAAAAGTTTTTGTTTGAAAAAAACTATTTACTTTTGTCTCTGTATAAACCTGCGCACACACACACTGCTAAATATATTTTTTAAAAAACCATTAAAATGATTTCATGATTTTTTTTTTTTTTCAGATTAGTATATGAATCATAGTTGTTTTCATTACAATGCTTTGGCTAGTATACTCTATGCTTTACTGAGGTGTATGTTGTATTCAGTAGCCATTATGAATGCAGTGTGATGAAAATAAAAATAGGAAGGCTAATCTGAAAGAATCCTTTAATAGGAACAATACCTCATCCTGGAAATTCTGACAAATTATTTTTAATGAAACTTGATCCGTACTATTAAAAGGTATCAGACACATCCAATAGTTCTTTTTTTTTATCACACTTTTATGAATATTTCTGCTTTTCATAACTTAATTAAAGTTCTATACGTCTAATATGTGAGCTATTTGTTATTATCTGTGAATGTATGGATTATGATGAGTATAAAAGAATAGAAAACCAAAATAGGCATAACTGAACACATGAATGGACAGCACTGTTATTAATTATAATGATACTTCCCATTTTATGTTTATTTTGGGGATAGAATTATTTTTCCTTTCAACAAAAGCCACTAGATTTACATTATAGAAACTGAATAAAAAAAAATCATCCAGAAAATGATAATTCCTGTAACTGTATTGTCAGAATTTCTTAATTACCATTAATCTAGAGAAAATACAAACAAAAAGTAACTTATTTTTCAGCTATTTAAAAAAAAAGACTAAAACTAACCTAATCTATAAATATCCTATAACATATTTATACAAAGAAACCATGATGGCAAGATGACATGTTCCTAATTTCTTGCCAAAAGCTTATAATCATTTGATTATCTCTGATTCAATTTGCCTTCAATCTACATCATCTTCATTAAGAAAAAGGAATTACTGGATCTAAATAATTGATCCCGATAGAGAAGAATGATCATCTTAATAAAGAAAATGGTGAGCAGGATTACTGTTGAATGCAGAGAAGTATTGATTAGGCATTGGCTGAATACCAACCATCAAATGAGTTCTTTCTGAAGAAATAGGGATAATAGAACAAAAGATTAGAAATGTGCAGCAAAAAGTGTTTTCATTAAAACAATAAAAGACTAGAATCATTTTATTTAGCTTCAACAAACCTGATTATTGAATTATCACAATACTTGTCTTTCATTCTTGTTTATATGAAAGAAATTCATATATACTCTCCTCATATTTTGTGAATATTTTGTTCTGAAAAAATTGTCTTATTGTTATACATATGCTTTGCTAAAAAATAGTTTGATCAAGAAACCAGAGTTCATGAAGGACCATATTTTTCTAAGGTTGAGAAAGAGATTAATAAAAGTATAAAGTATGACATTTTCATCCTGGTCTTGAAATTAAACAAGTATTGTCTAAATTATATTTACTCATTGTTAGATTTTAATAAAGAAAAGTAAACATCAACTCTCACTAAAACGTATTTGATCCGTTCAAAATTCTGCAACAAAAATTTCTTTGCTATAATGATGTTCTAAAGATTAATAATACTACTTTTATTAATTCAAGAATATTTGTTGAGAATTTTTTTGTTTTTCTCCTCATTTTGATTGTTCATTTCATTTCAAAGTAAATTTGGGTAAATACTTAGAATTATTAACTGCAATAACATTTACTAGTGCTTTTATCTTAAAAGCTATTATATGAAGATGATCATTTAAAACTATTTTTTTCTTTTAGTATCTTATTTTCAGATATATTTACTCTTTAGATTCTCTTTATTTTTACTTAACTTTTTAAAATATCATACAGATTAATTTTATATTATATATTAAGCCATCTTTTAAAATATGCAGAAGCCTTATTCTCTTATCTTACACACAACAACAGCAGAAGTAACTACATTACTCTGTATATGAGATGTGATAAAAAAGTATCAAAACTAAATCTTTAAATTTTTGAAATTTTAGGATTCCAAATTTGGATGAAGATGTGTGCAAAGTTTAACTACTTATATTATAAATTGATATTGCAGTGTATTGACTGCTGTTTGATGAATTGGTGCCTTTTTTTTCTTTTTTTTTAATTAATGAAGTCAATCTCAATACTTTTTGAACAAGTTTTTTTTATAAAACCCAAAATAGTGCAAGTACAGCACCCTCCATATTTACCAGACCTTAAGCTCTTTGCAATTATATCTTGATTCCTAAACTGAAAATTCATTTCAAGGGAAAGATTGGAAGATGTGGAGGACATTAGAATATAACTGTACAGTTTTGCACTACATGAAAAGAGTAGAATTTAAAATTTAAAGAATTTTAAAGATGAAATGAAAAACTTTCTGGTATATAATAGAGTAGTTGTGTCTATTATTTAAGAGGTAATGTTGAATTTGAATTTGTGTATTAAGAATTGTACTCCAAAACCAGTGGGTCATTTTGTTTGAATGACAAGGTGTGACCCTCCAATCACTTTGAGAGCTTGGTAGGGATTGAAAAGTCTCAGTCATTTGATCAAAAAGTTCTAAAATTTAGAAAAATTGTTTAAAATTTAATCAATTGCTTCCTAGGTGCTGAGATGCTCGCATGTGAAAAATGGTGTCTACTTTTAGAATGTAGTTGGGTTATATGTAAGGAAATGTAGACAGAGCTCAGAAGTAATAAAATAAGTGTGCACACAAAAGTGACTTAGTGTTTATTCTTCCAAACAAGAGATTTTTCTGTATTTATTCCTAACAATGAAACATAAAAAAGAAAGGACATAGGCCATTGAACAGAACACATCATGAGAGTCAAAGTGATCATCACCATCATCTAAAGAAGATAGCAGAAGGCTTTCCAATAACTGTATTGGATGCTAATAAGGACTATTGTTTTAAAAAATTAACATTTCATTCTTTGTTCATTTCTGTTTTGGTACATATAGCTTTATCTTGATACTTTTTAGACAAGTTGCCTTAAATTATCATAAGTTGGAATAAACAGCGACTATATATAACTCTTGTATTCAAAATGAATTTTTAGTATTAATAGAAAACAATGTAAAAAAATTTTGATGGATTATTGTTATTGTTACTTAGTTAAGTGTAAAAAAAACTGATGTTAGTTGAATATTTAAGATTTTGTTATATATTATATAAAAACAACATTGATTTAGTGTTACAGTAATGTATGTATGGCTCCATTGACCTGCCAGTTTTTATTTTTTCAGTTTAAAAGCCTTTTTTTAATGTGCTTATATTTTAGATACAGTTTTTAAATGTAACCAAGAGGTGAATGCATTCCTAAATTCTTTTAGATTTAGGATAATGTTTATGCTTGATAAAAATTGCATTGTAATTTCTTAGAAATATTATGTATTACAATATAGATGTAAATAAATCCCTTTCATTTGTCTATTTATGAATTAAAAAAAAAATTATGTATTTCAGCATTAGCAAAATTAAAACCTTTACTCATTTTGACAAATGACTTGATCGTATTCTGCATTAAAAATTTCCTTTTAATTTTTTTCTGTGTGAATGATATATGTCTTTCTGTGTGTGTGTATGTGATGAAAAAAAAAAGAATTAAGTTAACAGAAAATGGGATTTCAGATAGTCATATACACTTGTAATAAATATCAATCTGAAGCATGTATTCCTTTAGAGCAGAGGAGATGCCATGACATTAGAGATTTTTTACTCATTATGCTAGGTAATACTTGCACCTGATGTTCTTACAGTTATCTTTCAATCTTCACTTATATGTCAAAAACCAATAGTGTGTGTGTCTGTCTGTCTCTCTCTCTCTCTATATATATATATATATATATATATATATATACAAGGAGCACACAATAAATTTCCCGACTTTTTTCGTATGGGCACTTTTATTGATAGTGCACACATGAAACTCTAGTCCCCTTTGAAGTAACCTCCTCCAGCTGCAATGCACTTGTTGTACCATTCCAACAACTTCTGGAAGGCTCTATGGAAGTCCTCTTGTGTAAGCATGTCAATGACCTTCGTCACAGACTCTTTCATCTCCTCAGTTGTCTCATCATGACAGCCTCTGAGCTTAGGGAATAACCAAAAGTCACAGGGAGCAAGGTCTCGACTATAGGGAGGGTGAGGAACTGTCTTGATGCCCATCTTGGTCAAATAATCTGTGACAAGGATAGAGTTGTGGACTGGTGCATTGTCCCGGTGGAAATGCCACTGACACAATTTGAAGATTGCTGGCCTCTTCTGACGGAATCTCTTCCTGAACTCCCTTAAACCCTCAACAGAGTATTCCTTGTTGAAATTCACCAGCTGTGACAATTAGGCTTTAGTAGGGTGTATTCCAATTCCTGCTGTAGCTGTTCATTTGAAGCTGAAATCATAAAAATTGGTCAGTCATTTCATAAGATGTATAACAATAACATACTGAATTTTCAAGAGTCTACAACAATTTTAAATGCCTGTACAAAAAAATGCCTAGAAACCTATTGAAGGCACCTTGTATATATATATATATATATATATATATATATATATATATATATATGTAAAACATTGCCCAACCTCTAATAACTTGAATTATAAAAAAGAATTAAGGTGATGAGGCAGTATATCTAATCAGTAGCAAATCAATATTTTCCCAAACTTTCTAGCTTACTTGTGTACAAACAGAACTAGTGCACAAAATATATAAAAATGTATTGAAAAAAATTATGTATTAAAAATATATTACATTGGCTGAATTTAATGCCCATTTTTATAAAAACTGAATATTATTTATCTCAGAAAATATTGAAATAATTATCTTTATTTTATCCTTTTACAAGCAGCATACACAATAAGTCTATGAAATTTTTGGAAATATTGTTTCATAGGTTTTTCCATTTAGAATGTCTTTCACTTTTCATTTGATTTTGAACTTTGATTATAACTTTAAGTGCAATTAGGTCAAGTTTAGTTTGTAAATTTGTTTTGAATCTCAGGAAGTTAGGGAAACTATTTTTTTTGTAGAAATTCTTTGATGCAATTGTTAGTAAGTATTAACTTGTAAAAATTGATATAATGGAATTTATATGCACATTCTACTTAGTTAAATATATTTTCAACATGCTACTTGCAACAGTCTGTTGAGCATCCTTTTTGGTTAGTTGAAGTGCATACATTGTGATTTGATATGCTATTCTAAACTAGCAAAGAAAATGAGTCACAATTTCTATGAATTATTTTAAGCAATCTTTGATAAGTGATAATTGCATTAAAACCAAACAAATCACCTGCTTTTCTACAATGACAGTTTTATTATTGAGAATATACTCATCTATATAAATGTCACTGTCTATTCTTTGCATTGTCTTTATACATTTTATATGTAGTATTACACTTGTCTTGATTTAAACAGTGTAAATCTCTCCTGATCTTGTCTATTTATTTTTTACATGCAGAAACCTTTTATATCATCTCTTTTACAGTTTATATTTTTCTGAGTTAATCACTTCATTACCATTAATCTATGTAGATGATAACTATGAAATATGATCTTGAAAAAGGAATATTTGAGCCCAAAAACATGCTTTTTCATATTAAAAGAAAAATGAATTTCATGAATATTTTGAAGCCTGTCTAAGAAAAAATTACAAATATTGAAAAGATATTCCAAGGTAATCTCATCTGTACTCATATGATTAATTTTTGATCATGTGATTAAACTTATTTGCATATTGATTAATATCTCCTGTAATTTCTTTAGAAAAACTAAGTTATCAAATAATTAATGTTAAAACAAATATGAAATGAAAAATAGTTGAGACAAATAAATTTTGATTTTTCCTCACTATAAAAGTTTAACTTAAAAATCATATTTAAGAAAATGTTTTCTCTTTTTACAATATTTATTTCATCAATTTTTATTTCTTATAATTCATATTTCAATATTAATGATCACTTTTCTTAACTATCTCTAATCATTATCAGTATATTGTAACTAAAATAATATAAGGATTATAAATCATAGCTAATACTCTTTAATTCACTCTGATTATTGTCCAATAAACTTGCAAGACATAAAATTACCAAATTAATGACTTATTACTATTCCTGACATAAAATGTCAAAAACTGCAATAAGTAATTAATAGTAATTTTCCTAAACAAAAAAAATCATTGGTCTTAATTAATCTTTATTGACCTAATTTAAAATTTAATATTGACTTTAATCTTAAGACATTAGTAACAAACTATTGTATTTGTGAAAAAAAAAAACATTTTGATTTTTAAAAAATAAAGGAAATCTTTAAGAAGTATATACTTGTTGAGGGCTGAAGAATGGATCTGCCATAATATTTTGTTGACAATATCAAGAATAGAAATAATTTCTGTTATGTTAATGACTCTTCTCATAGTTACTGAAAATATTTTTGGAAGATGTTTCTAAAATTTTTCATCCAAACTGTAATGTTTTTAATACTTAAACTAATGCAAACATTTTTTTTTCATGTTTTGAATGTACTAATAAATTTAAACTAAAGGGAAATACTAATTTTATTTACTTTTTTTTTCAATAATGGCACAATCTAGAATATTCACTTTTAATTCCAAGAAACATAATATTCTAATTTGTGGATCCTTCCTGGTTCTTTTTGAAATATAATGATCAATCTTTTTTCTATAGTTTTAGTTTTTGCTGATATCAAGATTGAATGGTTTCTCCACTGAAGTTATATTCATTACCTATCACCATCTAGCTACAAAAAATGTTTAGTTTTTTTTTTGTTTTTCACAGCAGTGAGAAGAAAGACAGAGATTATTACTTTCTCTCTCTTATAACAATGTGTGTAATGAATAGACATGCCAAATTGGGAACAAAGGTTAAGAAGTCTATCCGTTCTTTTCATGTGTCCTATGTTGATTGATTACACTGTTAGTTAGGATCAGCTTGAATAGTTTTTGCAACCAGTCACTTGCTACTTTTGCATTAAACAACAAATTCTGTTCACCAATCCCATGACTTGCCCTGAGATTACCACTCAATTGCTTATACACCAAGATACACTTAGCAACAACTAATTAATAGAAAGGTTATATAAATCTCTCATTGAATACCATAATTGATCTAACAAGAAGACTATTGCAATTATAGGGTTACAAATTTTTTTTTTTTTTTTTTTCTTTCATAAAAGCTTTTTGATCATTCATAGAAAATTTTGATTGAAAGATTTTTCTTTTTTGTCTTTCAAAGAGAATATTTGCCCACTTTACATGCATTTAGCAATTTATATCCCCCTGTGTTTTTTATCGATGATAATTCTTCAGAAAATTTTACAAAGAGAATAATTACAAGCTTTTTTATTCTTTTTTCTTTTATTTAGAGTTGCACCATTGAAATTTTCTTTTCAAAATCCTAAATCTCATTTCAAATACAGTTCTTATTTATATACATCAAATTATATTTATGTAAATGATTAATAAACATTTATATTTTTGATAAATGGCTGATTTGACAACACTGAACTCTACCAATTTTTTTCTTTAATGTATTCAGTAAATTTTTTGGCTTTATACACCTATGTATATGTTGAGATCTTGTGGCTATTTTTTGGCAAAATGCTTAATGTCAACCTATGTATGGATTATAGTTTTAACTTTAATTCTCTACACAATAAGAATGACTGAGTAACTCTTAGTTTCAGATATTTTTTTAAAAATATTTACCAGTTAGTCATGAAAAGCTTTACTGTTCCTTCGTTGACTAATTTACAATATAATAAAATTATTTCAATAGTTTATCAATTCTCAAAATTTATATTGAATATGATATCACAGCTATTAGTAAATAGTAGGTTAGTTTGGGCTCTGTAAGCTTGGTAAGGGCAGCCGGTCTAGTAGAAAGAAATCTCTGAATTGAAACTCCCTACCATCTTGGCAGGGTAACTTATCACTATGAAATAAATAGTAAAATGAGTAGATGGAGTCTTTAAGGCTGTTTGACATGATATTCAACCTCATTTTATCCAGTGTCATACAGTGACATGATATTCAACCTCATTTTATCCAGTGTCATACAGTGACCACCTGCAGCATGAGCAACTACCAATCTTCTCTACAGTCTTGCCAAGACCAGTGCTGAGATCCAAACTCCGATCCGAGACTTATATCTTATGAGACTATGGATCCGTATCTTAGTATACATGCCATAACGTGGTATCGTACTATGATAAAAACCTTTTGAAATATTTTTTCTCTTAATGTTATAATTCATATTGACTTTGTATCATTTTCTTGAATTATTCAAAATTATTTTCAATCAAAATATAGTTATATATATACATCCCTTCTTACTTTCAAAAGATTCTTTTAAAACATTTACTGAAATTATTTGTCCCCCAAATTTTTTACATTTATATAAAGTCTTGTATTGAATATTTTAGTATAATTCAAGATTGACAAAAATTTCTACATTTGCGGAAATTATTTTGAACAGTATTTTTAGTAATAACAATTTTGAAGTAAGTTTTTTTAGCTGTAGAAGTACTTGTAATGTTGGATATTTTTTATGATAAGAACTAAAACCTTCAAAAATTATCTACATATTAGACAAATTGATATACAGTCAGTATAAGTGATTTTAGTGTCAATACAAAACATCTCAAGATAGATTATATATCATTTCCAATCTTGTCAAAAGAACTTTTTAAAAATATTTCTTTTAAAAATGGCTAAAGTGCTGGACTGTGGCCTTAGAAGTAAGCAAGTTCAAACTCCAGTTGTGTTTTTGCATTTACTTTTGGACTAATGCCCTTGGGAAAGGTATAAATCCCCTTATTCCCTCAGTTATGAGTTAACTAGTACCACTGCTGTTTTTCTGCAAGGATGGCTTTGGCATTAAATAACCAATGAAGACTGATATGCCATTAAAAAAGGAAATCAAATCAAACCAAACCTTAAAAATGCTGTAAAAACAATATTAATTTTATAAGAGTATATTATGTATATGAAACGAAAGTGGCAAATGTTTTACTTATTTTGTATACATTGAACATTAAGCTTATTCTGTTTTGTGAATTTTCATTGAAATTATTCTTCCTTGAAGAAGATGATAATTCTTTAAAGTGAACTTTATATATTCAAACTCCTATCATTCTTGTGATCAACTCTGAGTTTGAAAAATATCCACCAAGCATTTTATATATCACAAGCAAAATATGAGAAAATTTGAATTGTCTCTTTTATTATCATTTTTCTTTGTTTTAATCTAAGCACAAACAGTTTGGAGATGACCAAATATAGAATTTGATTGATCACTTGCAAAAATATCAGCAGATCAGCCTCCAGGTTTACTGAGAATAATATCATTTCCTGATAAGGTCATAAAATACACAATGAATTTAAGGAATATCGTATTAAACTTATGCTATTGTTGCTTTATTCAACAATTTTTCTCTTTAAATCAACTTGCTTAAAGGACATTTTTGATGGCCATTAAGCTCAATGTTGAATCATATCCAATTTATAAAATTTATATTATAATTAGCTGCATAGAAATAGATAAGTTGTCTATAATTAGCATTTAATACTTGTCTCCCTTATGATTAGGCAGAGTGAAAACACTGACCTTACTCGATTATTAAGTTGCAAATGGCATTAGAACTAGTTTTATTTTTTAAGTTAGAGTATTTTAATGCCACTGCTCTTATAAAAAATTGACTATTATGTGTCAGTTTTGCTGTTATTGCAATATACCTACAAAAGATTTGATGATCATTAAATAGATATTGCCTTTTTTTAAGGATAAAATTTATTGTAGAAAGAATTAGTAAATTAGTCATGCTAAATGTACAATTGTATGTTTTATTCTTGGTTTTACAAGTTTTTGAATTTCATCTTGATAAAATGATTCTGGCTTTGACATAAGGAATTTGTCATTAAAATTTAAAACATCAAAGATATTAAGTTTTTGACCGAAACAAATGATAATCCTGTGGCAATCAAATCTGTTAAATATGTTGCATGTGAAAGGATTTTCTATGCAAATTTTGTGTTTTTCTAGTGGGGTCAACAAAACAACATGTGGATGAGCATTGTTATATTTTATTATGATTTTCTGGCTTTCCTACCAATATGAATAGTCTTTTTTTCTTCATTTACACCACTTAAACATCAAATGAGATAACCATATCACACGATTAGACTTCAACAATTCATAATAATTTACTATATTTGAAACCATTTGTGTATAAACAAATGAGCCCTGGTTCATTTTAAAAAAAAATGTTATCTACAAACTACTTGTTTACAAATCATATATTTAATATATATATATAAATAGGATTTGGCAACCTTCAAGGGTTGATATGTCTTAAAATATCAGCAACCAACAAATTAAAAGTGTTTGGTTTTGCTGCTGGTAAACATTTTGGATTATAATAACAATGTTTTACAGAAATTTTTTTTTTTTTTCACATTTGATATGAAGTGAAATGCAGGTAGTTAGATACTGTTCAATTCTTCCATATTCTGATAATTCATATGGAACCTATTTTTTTACTTTATGTATCTTCCTTGTACTTTGCAGATATTTTACAATCATTGAGTAAATCTGACTCAAGATTTTTAAGCCAATTCCAATGTTGATTGTTGGTTGTGGTGTGGTCATCATCCAAAAGAGCTTGAAGTCATTACTTCCAAATTTTTGTTGTCTATGGTTATATAGTTTGTCTTTTCCTTGAACTTCCCAAACCATTCAGGACACATTCTGATTCCTACTTGACTATCTTCATAAATTTCATCAATCATCTTCTTCAACTGCTTTCATGTTCTACTTGAAAAGAAACAACAATGCGCTGTTTCATGTATATCTTTCCTGCATCATTTCTTTCTCTCTCTCTCTCTCTCTCTCTCTCTCTCAAACCGGATATATGGTCAGTATTGAATACAAAATATTCAATACACAAGTTTTCTCTTGTGTATTGAGTCTCTAGTTTTCAAAGAAAAAGTGCTAGAAACATTGTACATAGCTAATATTTTTACTTATTTTTGTCATGTTCTGTGTAAGAGAGTTTATATAGAAAATATTTCAGGTTTGATGATTGTATCAGTTATTCTAGTTAACGATAACACTCTATCATAGTAAACTTAGGTTTGAATCTTTAAAGGGCTTTTTGTATTCAACTTACAATTTTAAGTGTTTTTTCAAAATTTTAAAGCAGTCAGAATTAATAAGAATGTATTAAAAAAACAAAAACAAAATATAACAAACTTTCTCTTTCTGTCAATAAAAAATGGTTTTATATTCTTGAATGAAATACAACTATTGGAATTCAGCAATTTTGAATGTTGCTTTGTAAATTTTATGTTTTATAGGAAACCTCTTAAATATATCGTTCTTAAAATAGAAATATGAAAATAACTGGATGTTAGTTTCTGAAAAGCTCTGCTTTTTTTTTTAGTACATTTGCCATACTGTAACATGCAAATAATAGAGCAATTCTTTGATAACCTACTCAGTACAGATGTCAATTCATTGCAAAGAGATATGATGTTTGGGGTTTGCTTTAACCTGGCGACAAGTTAGTCGAGCAAGTTCCAACATGACAGTCAGGCAGAGAAATAGAACAATCGCATTATATTTTGCATTAGTGGCTCAGTTATCTGAGAATCACTCTGAATTATTTTCAGCAATCTGCAGTCAGTATGAATTCTACTCAAAATATAAACTGGATAATTTTATTTGCATATGTTAAAAGGCAGAATGGCTTGACTCTGTGTAGAGAATTGATGATTTTTGATAGCAACAGCAATAATTCTAAAAATGCTGATAGTATCTGTATACAGTGTATTGAAGCCGTGCTAAGTCCTTGCTTGTCTCATTTCCTATCTATTTTTCTTTCTACAGAAGTTTTTTTTGTTTTTTCTACTGTTTTTATTGATTTTATATTCTTAAGAAGAAGAAAAAAAAGCAGTAACATAATAATACAAAGTAATAGAAAAAAAAATGGCAAGTATAAGATAAACTAGAGGAAAAAAATCTGAGAAAATTTCCACTTGATTATTTTTCATGCGACCACATCTAAACTTAAAACAATCCACATTTTTTTGTTGCGTTTTACACAGGACATTGTCAGTTTTCCCTGTAAATTTATTATTAATGATATTTTACTTCTTACACGACAATAATATTTTCAAATCCCTTTTATTGATTGCTGAACTATTATAAGAACAATTCTGATTTTTTTGTTGTTGTTTTAATTTTTAAAATATCATAACCATCAGCATTCCTAATTACATTGCCATGACCACTTCATAGACAGTTGTAATGTTTCCCAATATTTTTCTTTAGATTAAACATGTTTTACATGTCATTATCTGGGCAAAATATCTTAATAAACATATGAAATTCATCAAGTCATACTGACAACATGGATTTCTCTGATTCTCTCTTTCTATCTACCCCTATCATCCATCCTAACTGACAGGTTTTCCAAACCACATCCTGTGTCTGTACTGAGCTGATTTAGATAAGTTCTTGCTGGTCAACCAACACTGGCACATCCATGTGTTGGGGGTCCATAGAAGAATGTCACTTATGAGTTAATCCTTGCTTCTTCAGCTGTGTCCTACATGTTTTGTTTGTCTCACTTGGATGCTTTTTGTGATGGGAAGTAAGTGGCTGTAAAGCTGTTGTTTTGTTGGGTGTTGCTTCCAGAATTTATTTGAAATAGCTTGTAGCATTCTTGCACAGTTCCCATCTTGCTTTTTCTCTATCCATTTTGTTAGTGTCTATGTGGTGCATCCATACAATGCAATTGACACAGCCATAGCTTGGAAGAAATCTTATTTTATTTCATGATAGATCAGACTTCCATATGATCGATAACCTATTAATAGCAGTCCATGCCTTCACTAGGCTTATATTAACATCACTTTTAGTTGATGAGATATTGCTGCTGAGGTATGTTTATTAATTATACTTATGAAATTCCTATACAATAAATTAAATATCTAAAACTTATCAACTTATGCATCAGAATAATTATACATTTTTTATTTGAAGCTTTTATTATTTCTAAGCATTCTTTGCTAGCTGTGAAATGTTTGAATATTGGATAGTAAATATATTACGCTTCATTCAAAAATCCTTTCTTCAGCAAATATATGTTCACTACTGGTATTCAAATTCTTTTCAATCAAATGATTATTTTCCTAATATATTTTCTATGATACATTTAATCAAAATCTTTGAATAGTTTTTTTTTAATGCTCTGTAAGAAAAAATTATCATTAAAAAACAATAATATTATGGTTTTAATTTATTCTCTTTAATTATACTGTTCTTACTTGTAAGATGTTGAATATAACTTGTGGATAAAGTCATTTTTTTTTTCTATTGTGAAATGATGACTTTTTTTTTTTCAGTGAATTTGGCAAGCATCCTCATATTCTCCAATTTTCAGACAATCAAGTGATTATGCGCCGTTCTGAAGGTTCTCTCGTTAGCACAGCTGTAACACCTTACCCATCTATCCTTCATGGTTATGTATCTGCTGCAAAATGGGAGGATGCTGTCAGGCTTTGCCGATTTGTAAAGGTCAGTTTGTAATTTTGATAATTTGTATCCATATTTAATCTCAGTAATTTTCTTTTAATTTTGTGTTTTGAAGAAAAATCATTGCTCTTAAGAGAGTCAAAGTAAGAACCTTTAAAAAATATAGATACTTTCATTGGAATTTTTTTTTTAATTGCACATGTTTAATAAAACATTGAGTTAACAATTTTCAAAATTTATTTGACATGTACAATTCTATATGTGCTTGGATATTTAATGTTTTTGTATAACATTTTTAATGTTGAGAATATTTATAAAAATTATATTCTGAGCATTTTTCTTTGGTCTAAGTTTTTATCTATTCTCTGATGCACAACTTTTTAATTTTACATCATCTAAAACCACACTTCTTGAATTCTAAATCATCTACTTTACACTTGACATGGATGTTTTTGAGATCTTTCCAGGGAAAATAATGTCCTCTTGATTTCTTAGTGGGAAAAATCTCAAGAGAAAGATTTTATTTTTAAAACAACAAAAATGTAAATGTATAAATAACCATCACATAACATTTTATAATCAGATCTTTAGGTGCAATAATGAATAAAATTCATGTATATTTGTTATGGTAAAAATTGTTTAATTTGTTTAACTGCTAAAAATGTCAAGTACACAATCATAATTCGTTTTCTTGTGAAAATATATTTGTTCTTAGTTCTTTGGTGAGTAAAACAGGACCAAAATGATATGCACTGATATAAAAATAACCTCTGAAATATAAAAAGGTATGAAGAAAGAAATATAAAAATAACTTTTAATTGGCACTGTTTGAGTCTACTCAGTTTTCTGACTTCAAAATGTTAGTTACTTAAAAAATCTAAAAAATATGTTTGTTTTCTATACCACCTCACAAACACACACACACATGGTCTTGAGATAATGTGCCATTTTTTACAAATTTTACAATAAAAGTTAGGGGAAGAATAATTGTGGATTGCTTCAATAAATTCAGAATTTCAGATCCATACCATCTTGGCTGTTTTATAGCATAAAAGATCATTATAAAAATAAAATAGCATTGTCCCTTACAGTTTCCTGATCTAATGTTTACTTGACATGAAATTTGATTAGCTTAATGGTTATTCTCACTACAAAATATAATTTTGCTTTGTTTTCAGATTAACCTAGTTTGTGTTATCAAATTATTGTTGATCTTTTGATTAGATATCAAAGTTGAACCAAAAAATATTTTTCTTAGCATTATCAACACTCTTATTTTTATTTATATATCTCAATACTTTGATCACCCTGTCAGTGGAAGCTTGGAATATGCTGACTGTATCTCCTGCAGTGGGGTAAGCTTCCCTCTCCACAACAGAAAGGATTGTCTTGGATATGATACTAAACTTTATCTGATGTTAAGGCTCCAATTCTGGAGATCTGGGAAGTGAAGAGTAACCCTTCATTGCCATTACTTCCAAGTCCACTCTGGCCCCAGAACTTTAATACCATAGGTCAAGTAGATCTGTTTAAAAATTATTTATGTTTGATAGGATTAAGTGGAGTAAAAAAAAACTCTTCAGAAACAACAACAGAAAACATGTAAATATAAACAAACAATGAATGTAACTACTTAACTTCTAGGCCGAAAAAATCCTTGATGGGGTTACATACTATTAAAATCAATCAATCTACTTTGAAAATATAGTAATTAATAGCATTATGTTTTTGCATTTTCTTTAACCAAGAAAATATAATGTTATTACCAGTTATTTCTTATTCTTTAATCCTAGTGTTCCATTCATGTTATCTCCTGGAATATCTTCTGTACTGTGTTTTAGTATTATTTGGATAGATGTAGGTCCATAGAATTCCCTCCTTTCTTTTAGTGTTTAGGCATGAAACATTGTTCTCAAGTAAAAAATCTCTTAGGTATTCACCATTTCTGTTTTGTAGGTTGTATAATTTATTATTTTCATCTTTGCGTATTTGTGCATTCATGTCTCTACCCATGATTAGTACTTGATTTTGGGGATTGTATTGCACAAGGGAGGATAGCTTGTCAGAGAAGGTGGTGATATCCGTTTCAGGAGTTGCCATTAAATATTAGTTGTCTAAATTTCTGAGACGAAGCTTGATGATTTTTATCATTAAGGGTTTTCGGACTATTGTCTTCATCTTTATTGTTATTTCCACAACGTTTCAGCCAATATGTCTTCCAGCCTTCTTCAGGTGTTTGTCGAACTCGGGAACCTATGCGGAACTTTGAACGACATCCTTTACTGAATCCACAGGGGTCACCTGTTCTGATTCCATTAGCCATAACTGGGTATAAGTATTAAGTATTCCTGTATTGTTACTCACCTGCAGTCAGGATTGAACCTGCAACCTCCAGATGATTGTCTCCTTAGAAGCTTAGGGAACCATTACGCTATGTGTCCTGCTGGACACTGAGTGAATTTTTGGGATTTATAAACTTGATGTTCTTACTTGACTAGGATTACTACTATTATGTATAATTTTTCACCTGTGCTCATATTCAGATTTTTTTGCCATTAAATGTAGCACAGATAATTTTTAGTTGGGTTTTATCTCTGCTATTTAATGATTTTAAAACATTGGGACTGAGAAGCATTCCTACTCTTCTTATGGCAATATTGACAGAGTTTTTCCACGCAGATGCTTTGACAAATGTCCATCCATTACTGGTCTCATGGTATTTTAAGTTCACTTTTGTAATATCTATGTTCTTGTATGTGTATAATGTCTGTAAGCTCGGATAGCTGAGGATTTTAAGTGCTAATATATTTATATATTTTTGGAGGTGCCCGTGGTGTAATGGTTATCATCGCAGGATATGCACACGGCGACACGAGTTCAAATCCTGGACCTGACTGATTGCATTTCACATAGCACTAATACCCTTGGAAAAGGTATGAATCCAAATATTCTCCCTCCAGCTATGGGTAAATAGTAGGGCAGACTAGGTTCTTCAGCCTTGGTGAGGCAACTAGTCTAGGAGAAGGAGAACTCTGAATTCAAACCTGTTAAACTCCGCTTAAAAAATTGACCTTGTGTCATATCCTGCCTGAGCAGAGGGGTTGGTAAATATGAATATATTTATATATATATATATATATTTATTTAGGAGTGAAATATACAAAAATATATTCAATGCAGTATGTTTACTTGGCAGGTCTAAAGATGATACATTTGTAGTATTTTTATTCCTCTTTAAAAGTTTTTTAAAGATTCAAATGTATATTTGATTTTTAAGACAAATCAAAATTTTTATTAGAAATTTAATGTCATTTCTGATGTTGTTTTGATATGTTTTGTTGAACAAATTAAAACATTTTGTCAGAGTGCACCTGCCTCACTGACTTGATATTAAAGTACAATTGCTAATGATTTATCCAGAACATTATCTAAAATTAAAAGCTGAATAAATGAGTGTGTCTATTGACACACTCCAAAACAGGCATAACCATTTAGATCTATGTCCTAATATTTATTCTCACATACTTATACATGATACACAAGCATATAGATCTATCTGTATTCATTGAGGTAAAGTTTTAATGCACTTTCTATGTTGTATGTATTTGGTGAGTTATTAAAGCAATGAACATATAACACACACACATATCTTTGTCAGCTCCTTTCACTAACTTCTCTGTCAAGAAAGAAAATGTATTGCAATATTGATCTCCATGGCAAAGGATATAAATTTGTGTGTTATGTACTGAAATAGCTGCCTATGTTCACAGACTCCTATATCAACATCATGGTGAGTCATTGGCTGTAGATGAGATGGCAGCAAAGTGACTTGAATGAACCACCTCTATTTGTCTTTCATCATCAGGCCACTTAAGTTTATTTTTGAACTTGCAATGAGCACATTCCTTGGAGTTTTTCAAACTCTTCTATCCAATTTTACCTCTGGGAAAATTTATATTTTCAACAAAAATTTAATTGTTCACTTATATTATTGTTAATATTAGGAAATAGAATTTAAAAAAAAGGATTTGTAAATATTTTAATCTTATTTTACCAATTTTGCTCTTTCTCTAACTCTCTAGGTTATTGTTAATCCAAACTGTGGTAATTGTTTTTCAATGAACACATAATAATAATAATAATAATAATAATAATAATAATAATAATAATAATTTATAATTCTGCATAAAAGTTTCTTTTGATATAAAACAAGCACTTTTATTTGCTTGATATTGTTCTTTTATATTGTAAGTACTCTTATATATA
This sequence comes from Sepioteuthis lessoniana, assembly GCA_963585895.1. NCBI lineage: Eukaryota > Metazoa > Mollusca > Cephalopoda > Myopsida > Loliginidae > Sepioteuthis > Sepioteuthis lessoniana. Next base: position 128,097,593 of record OY757912.1, read on the forward strand.
TGTTTTTGATACATATATATTTTATATATCCATATATTAATAAAATTCTTATAATATTTGTGTGTGTAAGACCAGATATTTACTGGAAGAATACACTTGAAATTGTTTAACTTAGAGAATAAAGCCAGTCTCATTTGAAATGGATTATTTTATGGGGTTTGTATTTGTGTTGAACATCATTTTTAATCATTTGATGAATTCTCAGTATAACAGAGACAACAATCATTAAATAGGACCCTTTACCCCTTTCTAAATTGAAGCATCAATATCATCATGGATCACTGTTATAACGAAACCCAACAAGTTTAAAGATTGTCTTGTATTTTCTATTTTTATTAATTTAACTCATTGGTATAGTTTTAAAACAGAATTAAATAAGTTTGGTTAATCTTATTGAAATGAACACTGCAGATTTGGTACCAAACTGTTTTTTGGTAGAATATGCTTTTCCCAAAACTACAGAAAATATTAAAAGCAAATATAGAAGTGTTATAATTGCTCTTTTAATTATCTTTATTTATTATATAAGGCAATATTCATTAAAATTTGAAACTAAAGAGTGTTCTTATAAAGATCTTTCCTATATTTACTTTGGTACATTATTCCACAAAAAAAAATGTTACTAAGGCAAATATATATAACTAGTCTATTTTTATAGTAATACAATTTTTGTAGTGGGCTTTACAGTTCTACTTTATAACTCTTAACCACTGTTTGCATCAGATTGTTTTTATCTAAAACATACTGCATTTTGCTTATATATATATATATATATATATATATATATATATATATTTAGTTAACTGACTGTATTGCCTGTTACCATTCAATAAAGGATTCATCATTAAATATTGTTGGGTTACTTGCTGTGATAAAATTAAGGAATTTTGCCCCAAATATTCTGCTAAAAACAACTAATAATGTTTACAAATATATAAATGGAGAGAGATGTATTAATTTTACTGTCAGTTTTAAAATTTCTATATTTTCGAATGAATAGAAATTTAAAAATTTCTATATTTTCAAATAAATAAGAATTTAAAAAAAATTATCTTTTCAAATGAATAAAAATCAAAAAATGTCTATATTTTCAAATAAATAAAAATTAAAAAATTTCAATTTTTTCAAATGAATAGAAATTAAAATTTTTTCATATTTTCAAATGAATAGAAATGAAAAAATTTCTATATTTTCAGATGAATAAAAATTACAAAAATTTTAGATTTTCAAATAAATAGAAATTTAAAAAATTTAATATTTTCAAATAAATAGAAATTAAGATATTTCTATATTTTCAAATAAATAAAAATTTAAAAATTTCTATATTTTCAAATAAATCATTTTCATGGTTTGCTCTGTTATATATTTTAAAATATAACAGACAAATTTTAAAATATATTTTAAAATATATTTAAAATATAACTGACAAATTTTCATCATATATGTATTTGTGCTGTAATAACTTCTGCTTGAAATCTGTTAGACTTAAACATTTCCCAGAGAAAAATATTTGAATTTCTACTAGTGCCAACCTTTAGAATATTGTAACTTTAATTTTGTTCTGTTGTTATGCACTTTCTAAGTTTTGAATTGTGTTAATTTGAATCTAGATGTATTTCTAATAGCAAATAAAAACAAAATCAATGGATCTGAAGAAATATTACCTATATTGTGATTCTAGTATTCATAGTCACTAGTTATGCCAAATCACAATGGAATTGGTGCAAATATTGATTCATATTAATACAAATAATTAAAGTATTCCAAGGCACATGAAGAATTTCATCATTTAAATATAAAAATATTCTAAATACAATTCATGTAGAAGATGCTAAAACTCTCTTTACGAATAAATACAAATTCCAAAACTAGCAATTTTTACAGATTATCAAAAATGCACAAGTCTGAGGCAATAAAAAAACTGTAGAAACAAAAATTTAAATGCATAGAAATTCCAAACCTCAGTGATCTCCAATTTAGACCTATTGTAGTAGGCCCATCATACCCTCATAAGAAATTTGACAAACTAATTGGTATTCTATGACAGCCATTCTTTTATAAGATAAAGAACTACATTAAAGATGACATCCACTTTTTAAAATCCATATCACAAAAAACTGATCCCCCTACACACATATCTATATAGCAATATCTCCCATGTATTAGGAAAACTGGCCATCCCATTTTGGATAGAAAAATACCCAGAAACATTACATCCAAGATTTGACAAAAAATCTATCACCGGTAGTATAGAACTAATCCTGATTAATAACACTTTCCAATTTAGCAATATAAATTACCTCCAGATCCTAAGAACTGCTATGGGAACTAAAATGGCACCATCTTAACATTACCATACTTTGAAAAAAATCTATGAAATGACAGGGAAAAAGTACAGCAACAATATAAAAACAGAACTTATTGAATCATGGAAAAGATACTTTGATGACTTTTATCTTTTGGAAATGCTGATGGGGCAACATTAATGATTTCATAACTTACTTCCAAACCAACACCCTAAAACATAATTCATCATAGAATACAACTTTAAAAACCAAAAGGGCCAAATTATCATAGACATTTACTTCAAACCCACCGACATCCTATAATTCCTCTATTTCTAAAGTCATTACCCCAAAAACTGCACAAAATTCACCCTTTACACCCTAGCACATAAGATCTGCACCACAGTCAATAAGAAAAAACAAAAATTTCTGACACACCTGCCTTGAAGAATTATGCATAACCTTCCACTAGAGAGGATATCCCACAACACTGATGAATAAGGGATTCACATTGACGGGAAAAATACCATTAAAAAAACTATGAACTCCAAAAAACATACCAACATATGATTTTTAGAATGTGTCTCAACATAAAACAAAAACAAATCAGAGTTATTCACAGAAATATCAAAGAATCTTGATCAACTTAAAAATAATGATAGAATTAAAAATATACTAGACTTATCAAAATCATTAAAAGCAAATGACAACTGAAAAAGTTAAAACACGCACTAACCTCATCTAAATTTGGGGAACATACAATGTATGGAGTCTCAAGATGCAAAAATAAAAGATGGAAAGTATGTAATATAATCTCCTACTTTCAAAAACTCTGAATCATTATTCACAATAAACAGAACTTTATGCTGCAATCCAATAAATGTAATCTGCATAATTAAATGCACTAACAATTACCAGAAAATAAAAAACTTTTTATATAAAAACACCTTTTTGAATACAGCATAGGAACTTTAAAATAATGTCTATATTTCAGACTGATGACCACTCATTACTCCAAATAAAAGAAAAAATTCATAGATTTAAACCAACATTAAACAGAGTATAAACCACACACATGCAAGCTGGCTTAAAAATACATCTATATATGGAGTCAAATGCATTCTCACATGCATTAAACCTACCCAATACCCTTGAAAAACATGTATATATATATATATATATATATATATATATACATGCATGTATACTTGTGTTTACAGAGAGAAGACAAAACAAAGAAAGGAAAAAATCAACCCAACATCCTTTGATTGTACTCACTCTCTCACACACACATACATATATACACACATACACACAAAATAAAACAAAAAGAACATTTACATAGACTAGAGATCTTCATGGACAATTAATTCCAATAGGACATTTGCAGACACAAATCTGGAATTAAACAAAATCTCAACACCCTATCTAGTGTATGTATACATGTGTACATGTACACACACACACACACTGATAATACATACTTATTTCTACAAAAGACATATTTACATAGACCAGCACTCTTCAAGGACAATTAACTCCAATGAGACATTCAGAGACCTAAAATATAGAATTAAACAAGATCACAATCTATCAAAACAATCTTTACTAGAAAAATAACAGCTAGAACTTAACTTAGCCATTTAAAATCTCCTTAAAGTCGGAAACATGTATTAAGTACAAATATATGAAATAATGAAAATCTAAACACCAAATTAGAAATCATTTGCAGACATATTCATTTTTAAAATATACACACACACACACACACACACACACACACACACACACACACACACACACACCATGTCTATATTTATTAACCACTAAAAATTGAATTGAATTTTTTTATTTTATTTAATTAAGAGTATAATTTGCTTTTTGTTTTTATAATTTACAAGAAGCTAATATGGGCCTGAAGTTTATTTCTAGGAATGATCACTGCTTCTAAAAATTTACTCTTTTAAACAGCTGAATTTCAGATCATAAAAAAGCAAAATGTTGAAAAATTATTACAACCCTTGAGTGTTTATTCATTTTTTGTTTTGAAATGGAATTGGCAAACTTTTAAGTACTTTTTGTTCCTATCAAGAACAGGTAGAGAATTTAAGTTTCATTAAGAAATAAAATGAGAAAGAGCCATCTCTATGTTAAGTGGCCAGCCTCTGTAATCAATAGATCAATTCACATCTCTTAGTAGCAGTAGCTCATCTACTGAAAGCAATGTCAGCATATCCCTCGCAATGATATAGACTTCTATTTAGAGCTTATTGATTATCTGGAAATCTGATCCCTCTGATATAATAAAACAGGATTTTTTCCAATCTATGGTTATGTCAGTACTATTTTATGGATGCACCACCTAGACACGAACAAAACACATGGAGAAAAAGCTAGATGGGAACTGAAGAAAAATGCTACATGCTATTTTGAATAAATCCGGGAAGCAACACTCAACAAAACAGCAGCTGTTTGACCAATTACCTCCTATTTCACAAACCCTCCTAACAAGATGAACAAAACATGCCCAACACTGCTGAAGAAATAAAGACAAACTCATAAGTGACATTCTCTTATGTACCCCTGCATATGGACATACTAGTATCAGCTGACTAGCAAAGACTTAAATACACTAACTTTGTGTGGACACTGGATACAGTCTAGAAGACTTGCCAGTAGCAATGGATAGTCAGGACTGATGGTGAGAGAGTGTCAAGCAATGCCATGCTGTCTCACAACTTGATAGAAAAGTTTGGGTTTTTTTTTTTTTAGTTTTTTACTGAAACTCAGGTACTACAGCTAGTTCTGAATAAAACATAAATTGATTATCCATAGATATTTCAGCAGTGGAATAAACACTTGAAATACATTTGAATATGTGTATTTACCCAACCCCTCTATATGAGCAGGATATGGCACAAGGTCAACTTTTTAAGTAGAGTTTAACAGGTTTAAATTGAGAGCTTTCCTTCTCATGTTTAATATGTAAAGTAATTAAACCACTGAATTAATATTGATCACTGTTATTTGTATCAGTTATACTTTAGAATTTTTTAAATTAAATTTGTTTCAAATATTATTTTTTACTTATTTTCTCGATGAGTTTATTTTTCCTTTGTTAATTACTGGACTTATTAAATGTCCTATTTTCATTTTGATTAAATAGAAGGGAAAGATATTGATATAGTCAAAATTTATATACAAAATTGGAATTGTAAACAAATGCCAAATTGATTGATTTAAACATTGAATCAAATTTAGATTAAATAGTTGCTTTTCAAAAATTGAAGTTTATTAAAGATATGAAAATTTTAAAAAGTTATATGTTTATATCATTTGCTGTTTAGAACTAAATATTTACTTGGTTTTTATCTCAATTTGAAATGTTGTATATAAATGTCTGTATTGTCCTATGAAAGGATATAAATCTTTTGTTTTCTTTTCAGCTGTATAATTATAAGACAGATTTTTTTCCTGCTGTCTTTGTTGCATGTTTTGCTCAAGTTGTTAGTATCTATTTCAATAACATTTAATGTCTACCCGAGAAGTACACTAATTTTTTTTTCTTCATTTCAGTCTTATATGCAATCAAAATACAGTAAATGAACCAGTGGATAAATTTTCAAATTCTTGTTGTTAGGTAATATGTAATAATAACAAAAAACATATAAAATCATATGAAACATAAATAATATATGTGCTACAAAAGGTATACACTGTATAGATATTTATGTCACATATTATTATCTCTATTTTAGTTGTTCAATTCAGTCATAACAAACTTCAATTTTATTCATTTAGTGTGATTGAGGGCTTCTCAAATATGCAATTAAAACTTCAGTATATAAAGAACTTAACTTGGATTAAACAATAGAAAAATTAAAAAAAAAAACGTTTTTATCAATTCTCATAATTTAAGTCAGGTGATTACTTTTTTTTTTTACTAATGTACAATTTCCTGCTAACATGATTCTACATTCAGTATACAATAGGAAATTATTCTTTTCTTTTTTTCTCTTCAAGAATAAAAATAACAAAAAAAGAATTTAATCGAGAATATAGAATGTTGTTAAAATCTACAATGGTTGACATTAACCTTTTTTTTTCTGCAGGAAGATTTACTATGGGCTTGTTTAGCAGCAATGGCAGCATATGCCAAAGAACTTCCAACTGCTGAAGTGGCATATGCAGCTTTAAAAGAGGTAAGAAAAAGTTATCAACTTCCATGTGTATTGCATAGAACTTTTCCAAAGATTTCCTTTATCTTAAATGATACTTTACATTCTGATCATATCAAACAGAATTAATGTAAAAGAAAAATCAATATCGAACTGTAAAGATATTGTATAAGGGTTATATTTTTATGATATAAAATACTTTTTAACTATATATATATATATATATATAGATATATTTATAAGAACAGAAATACACAGTCCTTGCCATGCTGGCTATCCTTCTTTTATCTTACCAACAATATCATCCCATGTTTGGTGGACCTCTCTGAAATTTTGTTCCTTGGAATACAATCTCTCTGTCTGTTGAACCCAGTTCTACTGAGGTATGAGTCTCATTGGTTGTTACTCTTTTAAAAATGGTGACAATCCAAGCAGAAGCTTTCATACTTTCTATCCAGTTTTCTGCCATTTCTTTTTTTTTAATCACCATTCCCTCTGCACAGGCAGGATATGACACAAGATCAATTTCAAAGCAGAGTTTAACAGATTTGAATTCAGAGTTTTCTTTCTCCTAGACTGGTTGCCTGATCAATGATAAAGAATCCAGTCTGCACTACTATTTACCTATAGCTGGAGGGAGAATGATTGGATTCATACCTTTCCCAAGGGTATTAGTGCTACAGGAAATGCAGTCAACCTTGTCTAGGATTTGAACTCATGTTGCCATGTTCATTTCCTACAACAGCAGCCATTACACCACAAACAGCTCTGTAGTTCTTTACTACTCCTTTCTAATCTTTTCCACTAAGACTTAGATCTCCAACAAAGCAGTGCATTGACCACCTGGCAAAACCTTGACATCTCAATCCTACTGCATACAGATGGTACCCGAAAATCCTTCTTTTGCACATCATCCACCATCATAACTCTCCTAATATAGGGCATGATATCCAGACACAGGGTCATTGTTACTATTTCTCCTGGTATCATTCCATTTGTAACTCTATCACAGTCAATTACTTGCAACCAATCATCTGCATTGCTTAGTTACACTGCTTGTCCCTCTCTGGCAGCCATTATCCTCTTCTCAAGTTGTCTCTCTTGATGGAACAAATGGAATGTTTGGTCACTGTACTTGTTCTATCTTCTGATTCTTCTTAATTGCCATACAGATGCTTTCAGTCAATTGAATTTAGTTATGGTAATAAGTATATTACTGAAGCAACAGCTTGACAATCAGTGCTCCAAATTTCCTGTGGTTGATCTACATTTGTGATACTAGTTACTCTCTGTCAGCTGCTATTGTTTCATGTTATCTGGTATAAGTATGAAGATCTGTATGAGATATTGCAATAAGTATTCTGGCTTTTCCATTATGACCAAAAACCTCTCATCTATGCCTTACCAGATTGTCCCTACCTCCTTCTGGATAGACTGCTTGACTACTCTTGCATACTATCCCTGTTTTTCTTCCTCTTTTACCTAGTCAAACACAAAGTTTCTTTTGTCAGATGTATTTTTTTACTCTACCATTCCTTTGTTTATCTCTATACCTGATGGCAGCCTGATCAGATGATCAAATAACTTCTCTTAGAACCAAGTGCCTCCTCTGCCTAACTTGAGTTGTGGAGGTGTTCCTTATGATGGCAACATTGGGTGATTACAAACCCACACACTATTTAATTCTTCTGCATTAGGCTTCAGTGACAATATTAACATAAATGAGTGAACTTGTAAGGCAACCATTTTTCTCTGTTAGATGATCTCTTCTCAGTTCATCAACAGTTTTTACACTGTGGATGGTCACATCAATCTTAGTAGCAGCCTATGTAACCTGGTCTTTTCATTCACTTTGATCTCATTCTCTGTTTGTTCTCTTGACTCCTTAATGATTACCAGTTACAACTGATATGTACCACAACTTGAGACTCTTTACCAGACTTGCCTGTAACCATAAACCATAAATTTTTGAGCTTCTATACAAAGACAAGCTCCAAAATTTTCATTCTTGCCTAATAAATTCAGTTTACCCAGCCTCAGGAGACTGTTGATGATCCTCTCTTGTGTTGACCTCTGTATTGCTAAATTGTCCATGAATGCATGTTCTGCTTCTGTTAGTACTCCATCAAAGGGAGCTAATGCAGACTTTGTAATCATTGCTATCACAATTATAAATACTAGTGATGAGATGGTACAGTCCATCAGTATCATCACCTCTAGCCTTTGCTGCTGTAAATTGTCTGGTTAGCAGTTTCATATAGTAGCCACCTATCTATGTGGCACTGGTCTATATTCATTCTCAGTGTCAGTTTGATAACATTTAGATTGCTATCAATTGACTTAGTGAGGTTTGTTTGTCCCAGATCCTTTATGTGTCCTCCAGACATCCTGTGAACATTGAAACACCCACTTTCGTACCAACATATAGATCAGATTGTTTTTAATGCTACAGTTAGTGAGTCACTTCTCCCACATCCCAAAGATATTTGCATCCATGTTTAGTGGTGAGATTGGTGCAAACTGATCCAATGTTTCAGTATCCTTCTCCTTTAATACATAATATGCTTCATTTGTGGCATGGTACTTTCTTGTTGTATCACTTTGAGTATACACTACTGCTAACCTTACAAACTTTTGGACCTCATTTGACAATAGGATGGACAGATAATTGTATCCCAAACTTTAAATATTCTCTAATAATTTGTATCTTTCTTGTGTATGGTAGCAACTGAGTATAAAGATGTATGGGTTGAGTAAGTGTATTTTATTTACTTTTATATTGAAACGTTTTATCTGATGTATGGAGTTAAAGTGATTTAGTTACTGATATTGTTGAACTATTCTGCAAGAAAAACACACATAGAACTTTTAAAGAACTGGTAGAATCAGTATTTATAGAGTCTGACTTTCATCATTTATGTTATTTGAAAAACTTTTTAAATGGACTAATTAGAAATATATTAATTAAAAACAAGTTGACAATGCTTCATTTAAGAAATTTGACTTTTATTTCATTTAGGATAAATTAATATCACTTAGGATAAAGTAAGTAGAGTGAATTCTAGGAATATTTTTATAGGCAAGTTGTTGTTGCAAGCTACTCTTTGTGTAAGTACCAAAAATGATTTAAGTTGATAGACTTTTAAAAATGCCTTTTATAAAATATAAATATCAACAAGAAGGCATATACATCTCCCCATTTTTTTTTCTTATATACGTATATTAAAAAAAGAAAAAAAAATTATATACAAAAACTGCCGCAAAAGAAGCAGCTTTGCTTCCAGTAAAGTCTTCATCAGATGATGACCCTAGGTTCAGACATGGTTTCGGGGCCGAAGCATCATTACCACTAACCCAGGGCACCCCAACAGTATCTCACTATATATATATATATATATAGACTTTGAAAAAGAGTAACTAGCAATATATATATACATATTCATTGACTTTGAAAAAGAGTAACTAACAATATTGAATAATGATCTTAAGTCATTTCAGTTCTTGCAATGCTGAATAGTAGGACTAAACTTATTAATATATTTTGTTGTTATTGTTTCATCCAAGAAAGCTTTCAAGTTGGCAATCTGGAATGACACATTCTTTGTAATTCAGGTCAACTTGCCAACAAGAAGAATAGGAAATCAGTTTCCAAATTGCTTACTGGATGAACCTGTTTCCTCAGTTTATCTTTTCATTTCCTTTACAAGAAATTGGTTTTTATTCTCATTTGTGTTGCAAAACTGTTGTGTCTCCCATAACAAGTTCAAATGGAAGAGTTTATCTTTTCCACCTTTATTTGTCAGAACATGTGTAAAGACTAGATCTGTTGTTTTATTTTAGTCACTAATGCTAGAAACACTTAAATTATACACACTATGAGTATTGGATTTCTATTTGTTTGTCATAAAATTATTATAAACATAACAACAATTTATGCAGCAACATATGATACATTAATACAGAATATGTCTTTGCTCTGTTTGATTTAAGGCTCTGTATGTGTATAAGTTGTAGGCATATGTTAATATATGTATATATACATCATCATGTCATGCTGCAAGCACAGATATCCCTGACCCTCTCTCGCCACTTCTCCCTATGATTCATCGCCTCAGGCAGGTCTTCAGGGCTACATCCCGTATCCTCACACACCTGCTGTATGTATGTTCGAGCTGGTCGTCCTGCTTTTGCCCGGCCATATGTGGGGGTCCATAGGAGTACATCACTTATGAGCTTGTCCCTGCTTCTCCAGCAGTGTCCTGCATGTCTGGTTCGTCTAACTTGGATAGTTTTCATGATGGTAGGTAGGTGGCCGTATAGTTGGTGCCTTGTGGGGTGTTGCCACTAGGACTTGTTCAATATTGCTCGCAACAAAAAGGGTGACCGGATTAGCCAAGAACTACCGAGGTATAACACTTACATCCATAGCAGCCAAAATTTACAATGCCCTACTACGAAACCGCATAGAACCCACAATCGACAACATCCTTAGGAAAAACCAAAATGGCTTCTGAAGAAATAGATCCACGACCTCACAAATATTGACCATCCGTAGAATCCTTGAAGGCGTATGGGCAAAAAAACCTACAGGCGACATTACTATTTGTTGACTTTACCAAGGCCTTCAATTCCATTCACAGAGGGAAGATGGAACAAATCCTACGAGCATACGGTCTACCAAAAGAAACCGTTGCAGCAATAACAATTCTCTATAGAAACATCAAAGTGAAAGTATGCTCACCAGATGGAGACACAGAATACTTCAACATTTTAGCAGGAGTACTACAAGGGGACATGCTAGCCCCATTCCTCTTTATCATCTGTCTAGACTACGTACTTAGAACATCGATTGATAAAATCAGAGAGAATGGCTTCGAGCTGACAAAGAAAAGAAGCAGAAGGTACCCCGCAAAATCAATCACCAACACCGACTACGCCAATGACATAGCAATACTGGCAAATACACCCAACCAAGCCGAAACACTGCTGCATAGTTTGGAACGAGCCGCTGCAGGCATTAGCTTCCATGCCAATGCACACAAAATGGAATATATGTGCTATAATCAAACAGGCGACATCTCCACACTAGACGGAACCTCTCTGAAACTGGTAGACAAATTCACCTACCTAAGAAGCAGTGTCTCATCAACCGAAAAAGACATCAACACACAGCTAATGAAGGCATGGACAGCTATCAATAGGCTATCGATCATATGGAAATCAGACCTGACTAATAAAATGAAACCCAGTTTCTTCCAGGCAGAGGTCATATCGATACTGCTGTATGGATGCACTACTTGGACGCTAACTAAACGGCGAGAGAAGAAGCTAGACAGCAATTACACAAGAATGTATATATATATACACTTAAGTTAAATATATTCAAGTTTGGAAGGTATATTACTATATATATATATATATATATATATATAATCTTTAGAAGGAAATTGTGTGATAATCATCTTCTTAGGAAATGACCTTGACAAGCTAAATTCAAGCTTTGGGTAGAGTTGTTTGCATTCCAGTTTTGTGCTAATGCCCTTTGGAAAAAGTATGAATCCCTCTCTTAAAGAGTAGGGCAGCCTAGCTCTTTAGCCTTGGTAAGGCAACCAATCAAGAAAAGAAAAATTTTGAATACAAAATCAGGAATCATTGGTCTAGCAACTGCATTCCATAATAACCTACTTGCAACTGAAACCACTGCACCATCACAAATGTTGTGTGGTTGCAGCCCTATGCTCTTTAAGAACATGAGACATTTACATCTTATGTCATATACAATCTCGTGTATACGATATTTGTATGATTGAAGTTTCAATAACTTGTAACTAAATCATTAGAATCAGAGCTGATAATATCTACATAATAAAAGATGCATTCATTAATTTAAAAAAATGAAATATTTACTATTTACAAAGGATTGGCCTGTTGTCTGGACCGAGTAAGAGCCATGTTAAGGTTTTCTGATGAAAAAAGTTAAATAGAATGTTTCTTATATTTAATATTAGCTCTAAGTATTAAGTTCACTGATCAAATATACACACTTGGATTGACTTCACCTTTGTCAATTTCATACCTTCATAATCTTGTATATTTTTGTTTTACCTTCCAATGTTAAATGTAAATAAAATGATAATTATAAAACTAACTGCTCTAGCATTATCAAATTTCTGTCAAATAAACACCAGATGATTATGTGGAATATCACAAAATCTAAGATGTTATGATTTAAAATAAGAATTTCATTTATTCTGAAATATACAAAGTATTATTTAAAACTTTTCAGTTTATATGCAAACATTTCAAAAGAATTAATCAAAGTATATATATATAAGGTTATATTATAATTTAAGCTACAAATAACTTTATCTGTATATGCTTATCTTTATATATATATATATATATATATAAGGATCATTAAATAAGTTTCCAGGCTTTTTTCGTATGGGCACTTTTATTGATAGTGCACACATAAAACTCTAGTCCCCTTCAAAGTAATCTTCTCTGGCTGCTATGCACTTGTTGTATCATTCCAACAACTTCTGGAAGGCCCCATGGAAGTCCTTTTGTGTGAGCGTGTCAATGACCTTTGTCACAGCCTCTTTCATCTCCTCAATTGCCTCATAACGACAGCCTCTGAGCTTAGGGAATAACCAAAAGTCACAGAGAGCAAGGTCTGGACTATAGGAATGGTGAGGAACTGTCTTGATGCCCATCTTGGTCAAATAGTCTGTGACAAGGATGGAGTTGTGGACTGGTGCATTGTCCTGCTGGAAATGTCACTGACCCACTTTGAAGAGTGCTGGCCTCTTCTGACGGAATCTCTTCCTGAACTCCCTTAAAACCTCAACATAGTAACCCTAACCCTAACCGTTTGGCCAATCAACTCTGGTGTATTGACTTCCTTACTCCTCCCACACCTCTCATCATCCCTCACAGACTCCCTGCCTTGATTGAATCTCTTACGCCACTCAAAAACTGATACTCGATTCATGCAAGATGGTCAAAAAGCATTCCAGAGAATTTTATTGCATATCGTTCTTCTAAATTGTCCTCACATCCAGATTGCATTTTTGAAATTCACTCACTGTGACAATCAGGCTTTAGTAGGGTGTATTCCAATTGCTGGTGTAGCTGTTCATTTGAAGCTGAAATCATAAAAATTGGTCAGTCATCTCATAAGATGTATAGCAATAACATACTGAATTTTCAAGAGTCTACAACAATTTTAAATACCTGTACAAAAAAGTCTGGAAACTTATTGAATGCACCCCATATATATGTGTGTGTGAAAATGTGTTTCTGCAGTCTCGGTTTATTGATATTTTATATATATAGATAATTCATACTGTCCAAGACTTAAAACCATAAAATCAAGAGCCAAATATTGTTTATTTTTTATTTAGAGATACACAAAGAAGATTGTTAGAAAATTTTGAAAAATTGCAACTGTTGTGAATCATATGATTTATTAATGAATTGTTGAATAGGAACATGTAAAATGGTTCGGATTGGGTGAGTAACAATGAAAATATTGAGAAATTTATTGCCAAAGATAGAATCTCAGAACCATCACTAAAATAAATGCTTGTATTAATTAACAAAATAAGTTTTTAAATATACATATTCAGGATTCTCTTTGAATTTAAAAATAAAAAAGCTATCTCTGTATATAAAGACACTCATATTATAAAAAAAAAATTCATTATTTTTTCAGTTACACAAAATTTTAAACTGATGTTAAAAAATCTAACTTTGTAAATACATCTGACTTACAGTTAAATCATTGTGAAATCCTTATTTTCCATCAGATTACCAAAGTTCAACAGCAATGAGCTTATTCTGTTTTAAAATAGGTCACCACTTAATAACAGCATGTTCAATACACAATCTAACGCCTGGGTGTCAGATTAATAAAAGTTTAGTACATAATACCGACTATGTAACTACATTTTTATAAATAAAATATTTAAATTAATGAAGGGGGAGTCCCTCTGTTGTAATGGTTAAAGTGCTGGTGTTATATAGTCATCTACATGTTCATGCAGCATCACAACAACACAATAATAACAGACGCAGTGACAAAGACACAGGAAGGAAGACGCAGGAAGACTTCTTTACAAAAATATATACCTCTCACTTTATTGCAAGGGTTCGAAAGGGTTGTTCAAGGGTTGCATGTGAGAGGGAGCTGGAGATCGAATATAAACTGTAATATCTTGACCCCACTGTTATGACCACCACGTTGTGTCTTTCTTGTTCTCCTGATGCTGGGGTCCACTCCGTTGGGGTTTCCGAGGGCCCCCTCGGTCGGGTGTGGCTTTCCCTACCACATCTGGTCTCTAGCTGTCTGGAATTCTACTGGCAACTGCTCTGGCTCGTCGAACTCAACTCAATTATATAATTGTTCAACGCCCACTCGATCTTTGAAATCGAATGTTTAATCGTCATCAAGCGGAAATAACTGTCATGCAGTTCAGAGGTCACTCTCTTCTGGTGCATCAGTCTGTATTGGCACGGTGGGACCTTCACCTTGTCCCATATTATAAGCCTTAATCTGCCCATGCGATCTCTTTCGATTACTGGCCATTGGAATGTGTCACTTCCTTCCGGTGCATCACCTTGGAATAGCATTTTTTGGGGGCCGGGTCGAAGGTCAAAACATAACACTGGACTGTGGCCTCAAAGTAAGCAAGTTCAAACTTCAGTCATTCTGTTCTGCTCACTTTTGGACTAATACCCTTGGGAAAGCCATGAACTCCCTTATCCCTGTCCTCAGCTATGCATTAAGTAGTATCACTGCTATTCTTCTCCAAGGATGGCTTTGACATCAAATAACACATGAAGGTTGATATGTCATTAAAACAAAGAAAGAAACCAAACCAAAGTAATAATATTCATTATTTAGAGATTTTTAGTGATTATGTATAGTCACTGAATACATTGCTTTTTTTTTCTAAATTTAAAAATGCTTTGGTAAAAAATGTGGGAGTTAAATCTTATGATGCATGAAAATTTTTTAAAAAATGTTATTTATAAAAAAATAATTGAAAAAATATCAAGTAAAACAAAACAAATATCAATGTTGGGAAAAATTATAACTGACTCGTTATTACGACATCATAAATTTTAAAGATCCACTTAAATTACTCAAATCCATTGAGTTTGTAAAATGTCTTTGATGTACTTGCCATTGTTTATCTTATTCTTCACTGGTTGCTGTAGCTATTTCATTTTTATTTGAAAGTCTGAAATAATTTAGATGTATTTTTTAAATAAAACTCAATTCTCTGAATTAAGAGAGATACTTACTGTTGCCTGTTTTAAATCAAGATTTTAGTACTTTCTTGAATTTTATGAAGCAAATTTCAGCTTTATAAAATTTGATTTATCATTTTTTAATAAGTTGATATTGATGCTAATGAGTATCATTGTTTTCATATATAAGTTTCCTTAATTAGGAATGTCATTTGTTTATTCAATTTATTATTTTTGTAAAGAAAATGTTTCTTCTTGATGAATATACATTAATTAGTTTTACCGCCTTATTAAACTATACTTACAAGTATAAATATGATTAATATAAATATAAATTTATCAATATAAATGATATGATTAATTATACTTTATCTTAAACAGCTTGATATTTTTCCAATGCATATCTGTGCAATTAAAAAATTGTCAAATACATTTGAAAAAGTTTTCACAATAAGATAGGAATATTCTTTTCAATTTCAATCTGGCTAATGTTGATAAAAATGTATATATGCACACACACACACACACACACACACACACACACACACACACACACACACACTGAATAAATGTTTGAATATTGTTTTTAAGTCAGTGGAAACAATTTGCATATGCAGATCGATGAATATGTTTGATTTTATTAAAACTATTAAAGTGATTACATTCACTTTGTAATTAAAGATATTTGCTAAACTTATTTGTGTTTTCCTCAGCTACCAGAAACAATGTTAGTAACCACTTGTTCATTATTAAACCTTCAACTAACTTTTCTTTTTCAAAAACAATTAAGCAATTAATTCAAAATACCAGCAAATCACAGAAGATCAATCCTTCAAGTATTGATCCAATTCAAGAACTAGAGTTACTTTGTACTTTTAGGAACATTTTAAAATAATGTCATTTATTCATACAAATCTAGAAAATAGATTATAGTCATTCATTGGAATGTTGAAGATCTTGTGGTTTTTAACAACTAAGATCATCTCATCCTTCTATTCTTTTTGCACCTATTACCTGTATCTTCTCATCCTCTCCCTTATCCATTCCAATCTTCATTCCCCATCCACATTTTTATCTAAATCTTATGAAAACATGAATTAGTTTCATGTTTAAAGAAATTAAGAATACACATATTTTCTACTGCATCCTCTTTTTTATTATTTATTTATTTTTCTATAATGAATTTTAATATGTCGCAATCTACATCATATCATTTCAACCAAAACTTAATGTATTACTCATTGTCTCTTGATATCCTGTCAACAAGTTTGTCTATCTTTTGTTGTCTTCTCTTTCTCTTATACCCTTGTCAAATCGCACTGAGAGCTTGGAGTTTCCTTACTCTCTCTCTTTCTCTCCATCCCTCTCTATTTTCCATTGCTCCTAACAGGTCCTCTACACTGCATGCTGTCTCCAAACAGAACTAATGTAAGGAAGTCTTTGCTGGTTGGCCAACACTGGTACACCCATGTGTAGGAGTCCATAGGAGAATGTCACTTATAAGTTCATCCTTGTTTCACCAGCAGTGCTCCACCTGTTTTGTTCATCTTATTGAATAGTTTGTGAGGTGGCTGTATGACTACTGTTTTGTCGGCTGCTTCCAGGATTTGTTTAAGGCAGTTCGAAGCATTATTGTGTAACTCGCATCTAACTTTTTCTCTTGTGTTTTACTAGTGTTCATCTGGTGTATCCATATAGTAGTATGGACACAGCTGCAGCTTGGAAGAAACCCTATTTTATTTTATCAGATAAAACAAACTTTCATATGATCAATAGCATTTGATGTCTTTACTATCCATATGGTGACATCATTTCCAGTAGATGAGATATTGCTGCTAAGGTATGTGAACTGGTCTACTAATTTTAGAGGCTTGCCACTTAAATTGGAAATGGTTCCTTTTTGTTTAAGATGTATATACTCTGTTTTATATGTATTTAAATAGAGGTCAATGCTTCTCACTGCTTGCTTTATGCTCTGCAGTATGGATTCTGCTTTGGCTGGTGCATTTGTAAAAAGTGCCAGATCATCTGCATAGTGTGCATTTGTTATAGTTTCTGTGGGATATCAAATGCTTCTTGCTTTTCTTTTTAATGTGAAACCATCTTCTTTTATTAGAGTTATTGACTTTCTAAGTACGTAGTCTAGGCAGAATATAAACAAATATGGTGCTGCTTTATCTCCTTGCAAGACTGAAGTGACAATGCCGAAAAAGCTGGTGTCTTCATCAGATGAGCAAACTGTTGCTTTTGTGTTTCTGTAAAGCATCATTATAATGCTAACAGTTTCTTTAGGGAGACTGTATACAAGTAGGAATTGCTCTATCTTTCCCCTCTGTATATGAAGTTGAATGCCTTGGTGAAATTTGTGAACAGTAGAGTTACCTCAAGATTCTTTGCCCTTACTCCTTTGATGATTCACCAGATAGTCAGAATCTATTAGGTAGTTGAACAATTTCTTTGAAAGCTGTTCTGATTTTTCCTAAGAATATTTTTGATTTCAGGTTGGATACAATTGAGAAGCAAAGCATTATAAACCTTAGCAGTTAGCATTATTCGTCTGTAATTTTTAGTGATTCTGTGGTCACCTTTGTTGGGGAAGGTAAGGATTCAAAGTATTTCTCTATTGTTTTGTTTATACACTGCATTGCATAATCAGAGAAATATATCATCAAATTTTCTTGTATTCCAGGTGTATTTCATTGAGACCTGAAGCTTTTCTGTTTTTGATCTTTTTCAATACTGCATCTAGTTCTTCCTCCATAAACTGTCCTTGTTTGATGCCTAGTTCACCATTAATAATTTTTTTGATCGGTTTGTTTGTGATTTCAGTAAGAATTTTTTAATAGATTCTTGAAATTTTCCTTCCACTTCTGAAGTCTTTCTTCTTGGCAAGTAGCTTTTAATTTTGCTCTTGCAGTGCTCTTCCTTACACTCATTTTATTTACTGTCCACTATGCTAATTCTGATTGTCTCTCTTCTACAGAGCTTCTGATTTTTATCCATTTGGCCTTGAATGTATTCTAATTATTCTTTTTGGTATGTGTTGGTTAGTTCCCGCTAAGCTTTCTTAAATTTTTATACATTGGCATTTGTTTGGTTTCTTTTATTAAATAAGGATGCTTTTTTTTTAATTATCTTATTTTTCCTAACTACTTGTGGCTTCCATAGAACTTCATTTGGCTCTTGGTTTGGTTGGTTGGTATGGACTTGGCTGCTGCTTTCAAGTGGGTGGTAGTAAAGTTTTGTATTCGTTATTCAGAATATATGTTTCAGATATCTCCTGTTGAGTATCAAATTTGTTTCTAACACTTATCATAAATTTATTGCTTATATTTCTATTGGTAAGTGAGGACCAGTCATAACGTGTAGTTTTAACTGTTGTTTCTTGTTTCTGCATATACGTAGGTGTATCTTTACTATGACTCTGTGATTAGAACATTCAAAGAGTATGCCTCACAGTTTAGAGCACTATTTATCTACTTTTTGTTTATAGGTATATAATCTAGCTGTGTTTTAGCATTATTTAGGTGGGTGGAAGTCCAGATTTTTCCCTTGTTTTTTTGTAATTTAGAGTTTAGGCATCAAAGACTGTTCTTGAGTGAAAAAGCTGCTAGATATTTGCCATTTCTTTTTGCCAATTTGTCCAAACCAAAGTCATTATTTTCATTTTTGCCGATTAGAGAATTCACATCTCCACTGATTATTAGAACTTTGTGTTTGGGAATGTTGATCAAGAGGAGATAGCCCATTGTAGAACATTGTAATATCTGTTTCATCACTGGCATTGGTGAGACTGCAATAAGAGATGATTGTTGTGTAGGGGTTGCCATTAAATGTAATATACATAATTCTTGGTTGGGTTCTCTCAATGCTATTTAATGTTTTTAAGGCAGGTAAACTGAGAACCATTCTTACACCTCCTATGGCAGCATACAGATGTCAAGATAAATTTCCAACCATTAACAATATCATGGTATTTAAATTCTTGTTCACTTTGGTTATGTCTGTGTTCTTGCATTTATATAATGTCTATATTGTGCTCAGCTGCAGATGCTGTAAGCATGGTAGGTGGTTTATTGTGTTTAAAATCCTAATGTTAAAAGTTGATATGTTAACAATGTTTTTACATCTATATATGCATGCCATTGACCAAACTTTGGATTTAGTGCTTATCTGTCTTGTAAAATACTCTCTTCCCTCAAAGATTTATCCAGTGACAAGCTGGTGTAGGATATCTGAGTGGTTATTAAGGTGAGGAAAAAAAAAGAAGAGCCCTCTTCATTTTCTTAAGTTTTAACTTATATAAGTTTATATAAGCTATTTTAGCTTGATCATTACATGTGGGATTATCTAGTTCTATCATAATACTTAGAAAAAATGAATCTAGAGAAAATGATTCTTACTTTCCTGATGCTGTGGAAATATTTTTATTTTAGGGTAGTTTTTTTTCCACAATTTCTTACTTTAATGCCTTTATTCTTTTTCTTTAAAGTGGGCCTCATGAAATAGAATTGTAGTCAAGCTGGCAGTTTCACTAGCAAGAAACATGACTTATATTCACACAATAAACAAGTGTATTTCACTGTTAGTCAGAAGTTTAAGTGTGTTGATTGCTACTTAATGCAGTTGTCATTAGGGATTTTTTTAGGGAGAAGGGGAATGGTATTTAATGCTGCTAATACATATCATGGCCGTCGCTATAATTCCATCGCGGAGGCCATGATACATATTCAAACTAATAAAGAAGGATAAATGAATTAGTATTGGTATTTTTATCTTACATTTTCCATTCTTGTCATTGGTTGGTCACATTTTGGAGGCTTAAAATTTTGTATGATAGATCTTGTCACTTTTTGGGCAGCAATTTTTTTTTTTCTCAAAATTACTCCATTGTTAAGTATTTACAGTAATCAAAATTAAATATGATAGTTGATCCAAGAAATTTAGGCCTACCTTCAAAGACATTTTCTGCTGAAAACCTTCTACCCACACTAGGATTTACTTTTTAAGATTTGTACTTTTATGATCTTATTTATACATGCCTTTTTTTAATCAGGTTGGGGAAGGAAGTTAGTAAAAGTTTTATAACCCAAAGAAGAATTTGTAAAACTTATATACACTTTCACCTTTAAACTTAGTTTAAGTCGCACAAACCCGTTTTATTTTTTTAATTCAGGCTTTTTGGATTGATTTTATTCCTTATTTAAACAATTAACCTTCTGCTTAATTATTGCCCTTTTCTTTTGGCTTTTTCCTTTTAATTTTCTCTATGACACTTCTCTTACATAGTGTTTTAGAAATATTTGCAAAATATAGAAAATACAGTTTTCTACTATTAAGTAGAACTATGATTTTCAACATTAAAATGCATGGAAAATATTTATACAAGAATAGTCAAGCTTTTCACTTATCTTGAAGAAGATGACTTTAAACCTTTACATTTACAGCTATCTATCTTTCTATTTTATGACTATGGTGAATATTTGTGACATTATCCATTTTCAATTTCACAAGCCACACTTATTCAATAGCTGGAAGAAAGCAGGAAACATCAGGATTTTTTTCATTTTTTTTTCTACATTTCTTCCTTTATACCTGTCCTCTCTCACCTTTTTTTTAAATTCTTTTTTGCTTAATATTTTTATATACATTTCTTGATCAGAAAGCATAATTTCAGAGCTGGAGATCAGGCACAGATAATACACCTTGATCTCAGGTTAAAAAAATAACATAACATTCATACAGACAAACAAGAAAGAATATTTACTATAACTTTTTTTTCTTTTCTGATATTCATGATCTAGACAACTAAACAAGGAACACTCTATTCTTGGATGACAGTGTTTATTTGACAAAGCATTGAAGATCATTTTTGCTGGTGTAGTGTCTGTGAGGACTGCATTTCTCAAGAGAGATTATCTCAGCAGTATACTGCTCACACTAACATAAACATAAGTTGGCATTTAACCAAAGGAACATAAAATGACATTTACTGTGAAAACAGTATTGTCAGTGTTAAAAGTAGCTCCAAACTTTGATAGAGAATGACATGTTAGCTTCATCTACTCATAATTTATGCTCTTAAATTTTGTTTTTTACAAGTCAGTTGAGAAGAAAACCACAAAAAGAAAGAAGTGTTTGCATGTCACAAAGAATGTATATTAATACATTAATCTATTTGAATGATAAAAATTATAAAACCAACTAGTTTGAAACAGGATATCTGGCTTTAGGATTTTAAAAATATTTTCTAACTCCTCAGCATTATTCACTTGAAGACCTTTGTGAGAACAGAATACAAACTTGCAAATATTTTCCTAGCTATTTGGTAGCTAAAAATGGGTTCAATTTATTAAGTAAAAATAAGACATTTTTTTAAATTAATTTTATTGAACAACTTTTTTGCTATTAATCTTCTGCTACCTTCCAGAAACTTATCTTTCTCAACTAAGAACTACTTTTACTATATTCCAAGGATTTTTTTTTAAATGAAAGAATTATCTAATATCTGGAATAAATCATATTCCATAGGTGCAATATCTGGTGTATATAGCAGATAAGTGAAAATTTCCAAGCCAAGTTGTGACACTTCTTGCCTAATCACCAAAGGAATTTATGATCTAGCATTATCCTGATTAAATATTAAGCCCTTTTAACTAATTTTGAACATTTTTGTTGGTTTAATTAGGAGCAGTACTTGTTTGAATCAACTGTTTGATTCTTAGAAGTAGCTTATAGTTGAAGACTCCCTTCCAGTCCCTCTCTCTCTCTCTCTCTCTATATATATATATATATATATATATAGTATACTCTTCTTTGGATAAAGTCTTCCTTTTGGTACAGATAGTGGTGTTAATTTTTCTGACAACCCATGTTGTAAATTATATATTTTTTATCAATTGTTATAATTTGTTTTAAAAAACACTTTTTCATTATGATTAAGTAGCAATCCCCACATAAAATACAGTCCTTTTGGTTTTCTTGATAGATATATCTGGAAGCCAATTCCTAATGTAGTCAATCTGTTACAAATGATTTTTCAGTGTTTAATTTGAATATTTTCAGTATGTTCAGTAATCCATCTTTAAAATCATGTTTTAATCATTCACATTGCTTTCTGGGGAAGCAGCACTATTTTTTTCAGCCCAATCAACTGGGGCTGCAGAATACACCGACTGCATCTCTACAAAGGAGTAAGACACCCCCCACCAATGAGCATCCTAGATATAACACTAAACAATCTGATGGCAAGGTTCCAGTAATGCTAGAGCTTTGGGGAATGTAGAGTACCCCTTCATTACCAATGCTCCCAGGTTCATTCTGTCTTGGAGTGGTAGCACCGGATAGGATCCTATCCATGGGTCAAATAGGACTTTTTGACATTTAAACTGTGTGCAAACAAATGATTTATGTTAAATTGAATTGATAGAATTAGAACCGTTTGATCATTTGTCTGTGTGTAAACAAATGACTGATGTTTAATTTAATTGTTTGTGATACGTAGTGATTTTCAGAATTGTGTGTTAATGAATGAGTAATGTTGAATAGTATTATTAGTGTTAATTATCAATACATTAAACTTTTTAACTGTGAGCCTAAAATGAATATTTAGTATGACATAGCAATACTTGAAACCATTTAACTGAGTGCAAACAAATGATTAAAATTAAATTCCAATATTGTTAATGTATTTTCTTTTTTAATTAGTTCCTCAGTCTACATTTTTTAATCAAGCAAAAGAATATTAAGGTCATTATCTTTTAAAAATCTAATGCAATATGTTTATAAAATTTCTACTCATATTGATTGCTGTTGCATTAAGGGAAAAATAGGTGCAAAAAGTACTGAAACTTTTTTTGTTGTCTTTTTCTATAAAACTTATATTGAATATCTATCTTTGAATTATTGACATCTGTTTATCCTTATATATAAAGGTTCAGTTTTAATCTTATCAACATTAAAACTTGAAAAAATTATTCTTTTGCACTTCATGTATTTTGTTTGAGTTATCTAGTTTTCTAACATATATAAATGATCAGATAATAAGTATTCAAATATATTATTTTTGCTTTATTTAATTTGTGACAGTTTTTATTAAGTAACAGAAAAGTTTTTACCTTAACATTATATTGAAAAGTTTATAATAAACTCCTCAAAGTATTATATAAAAAGTAGCATATATATTTTAAACCTGTAATTACTTGCTATTGTTCATTTTTAACATCTTTTCTATCACAATTATATTGCATTTCATTATCCATTCTGGGATTTGTGCTTCCATCAGGCAATTGTACATTTGCTTAGAATACCTTTTATATACAAATGAAAATCTTTTAAACCAGAATTTATGTATTCTGTTATCTTCTCTTTTTTAGTTTGCTATTTTACATTTTTGATATTCAATTGCCTGGAATTTTACTGTAAAAATGTACCCAGTTTTATATTATATTTTAGATATAAATCTTACAAGATATTTCTATAATCACTGCAGCTTTTTGGATTATCTTTCTAAATTTAACTTTGCTATGTAACATTTGGTCATTTAGTTCAAATCAAGTTTTGTATCTTTGAATGTGAAATTCAAATTTTGTCCAGAACAGTGAAAAAAAAAATATCACCAATTTAGAGAGATGTTTACTTTAGTTACTTGATATGAAAAATTATCTAATGAAACAAATCTCTTCTAAAAAAGATAGAAGAATATATGGCTTTTATATAAGGGTCTGGATTTTGATACTGTCTTTCAACAATATATGTAAATAGATTACTGTACTTAAATTATGCATTACACAAAACTTGTGCTAATAAACAATAACTGATTGATTATTACATTATGCATTATACAAGACTTGTGTTGCATACTGACCCTTGACCGAGCCGTCAATAAGCGAAAGAAAATCATGTGATCTAATCAGAAGTTGTAGGCATTATGAAATAATATATGCAGATGCTCATGGCAGTTGAGTCAGTTGGGCAGTGAGGGCTGAGTCAGAGTCAGATTGCAGTCACTGAAAGCACCCCACTGGGGCCTGTGGCTCACACCAGGCCCCTGGTTGAGTAACCCTGACCAAGAAGCAGAAGAAGTGCTAAGTGGGGTCTTGAAGATAACACAGCATGGTATGGTCAAGAGAAGACGTTATGGGTCAATATAGCAATCAATCTGTCTCAGTCTGTCCCTTTCTCCATCCATCTCACATACACCACAGAAACTTCAATCCCTTACAAAAGAATAAAAAGAATGATATATTCTTATAAAGAAGTGTTATCTTTCATTACTTCAACTCTGCTATACAATACTTGTGTTAATAAACAGTAACTGGTTGATTATTATATCATAATCACAATTGACAATGAGAGGATCAAATTTTTAACCTCAGTGTTAGATGTATTTTTAATAAATAAAAGTTGCTTTTTTTTCTATTTTCCATTATCATGTTTATTCAATCAAGTCTTTATTTTAATGCCAATAGTTTTTCTTTGACTTGCGGACTGCTTATTAGTTCCATTGTTACAATGAAATATATGTGTTACTTATGAGATTTTTAAACAGACTGATTTGTTTTTCTCTTTTCAAAAGAATAGGTATATATCAAATCTTTCAGTAAATATCAAACATTAACTTCTATTTAGAGTTGAGCTTTTTAGTAAATTAAATGAAAATAATTATGTATATTTTACAAAAAATGGGGTAAATTTTATGAATAAAATTTTTTACTTCTAAACTATTTTTTGTTTTATTTTTGTAATGTAGGACTTGTAGATTTTGCTTAATTGAACTGGATTGAAATTATAAATATGATTTACTAGACTTGTCTGGATTTTTTGTTTTAAAATAGAATCTACCTTCATTTCAAAATAACTAATACTCATGGAAAAAAGTATTTGATTTTTGAGGTTATTTGTATGAGTTTTGTCTAATGACTAATTTTTTTTAGGAATATTTATCAATTATACGAAAGAAAAGTAATTGTCTATGGTTGGCAAAAATTATAATCCCAAATTAATACTAATCGAGTGCATTGTGTTATTAATTGCTGATGTTGTTACCTAAAGACGTTAAAGTTGTCTTACCCATAATAATCAATTGATATTAAATACAGGCTTTCATTTCTTTAGCCATCTGATCTATATAGATAATGTTATATAATATAGATATATCAAATGTATATGCCTTTATAGACAAAATTTGTATAATTGAATTTCTTTATTCACCAACAACAACATAATAAGGATATTGAAATTTATACCATATTTATTAGAAATACATGTGTACATATATATATATATATATAAATATATATATATGTATTAGAAGAAACATTGATGGCAGAGCCTTTAAATATTGTGTGGTTGTCACATAAGTAGATCTTTTTGCATAGAAAATCTTGAATAACAGTCAGGTGGCATATGTTTTGAAATGAAAATTAAAGGTGATTCTCTACATATAGTTTTTCTGACTGTTGATAACTAATACTCCAACTTCTACCATAACCAGTTTTATGAACTATCTGTGAATTGTATTCAGACATTTTGTTGAATAACTAAAATATACATAATGAACAAAGATTGGAATGATGATTATGATTCTATCATGATATACAGGCAGAAATGTTGCTAGTAAACAATATTTGAGTTAACTTTTATCTCGGAATCTTTAATCTCTTTCTGAAATAAAGATTGTATCAAATTAATGTAATAATGTATTTCTGCACAATTTTATTTTTGTTTCTTTTTCCTCTTTTTTAAACTAAAATGTAAAATATTTTGACTTGAAATTTTTTTAATAATCTTATCTTTCCATTTAATATTGGATTCACTTTGTCTAAAATGTAGACAGATTATATGATACAGTTTTAGAACTTGAAATTCATAAGAAATTATGTTTTTTAGATGTTGAAAAATACTGAAATTTTATGATATTGTTTTTCTTTTGATGAGATTCCAATAGAATCAATATTAGAGTATCTTTTGGTGAAACTTCTAATGTTTGTATTATGATGTCATCAATATTACTGTGTTTAATAGTATGCGGTGAGCTGGTTTTTAAAGCTTGTAATGTTGGTAATTTTATTAAAATATTATGTATAATTTGGGAGTGTTCTGGCTATGACACTAAACTGCATCTATACAGTGGTTCCAGGTGATGGTATCTGTTAGGGTCTCATCTATGGGTCAAATAGATCTGTTAGAGAATTATTCATATTAGACAGGAATGCTTGAATCCATATATCGGTATGAAAATTATTTATATTAGATAAGAATACTTGATATCACATAACTGTGCTAACAAATGATTATTATTAAATAGGAATTGCTGGTTTTAACAAACTAAATATGTATTAATTATTAGTGTTAGATAGCAATACTTGAAATATATAACTGTGTACAAATTATTTGTACAAAATTTTGGCATTAAATAACCCATAAAAAGTTGATATGCTATTAAACAAATTAACCAAATCAAAAATTAAAACATGAAATTGTCCAAATGACATACAATTCATAATCTGATATTTTTGAGGAAATCTATTCATTTATCCTTTTCACTCTTATTTAAATGTAAAAATTTTCTTGTAGCAAATCAATCAAATTTACAGTGATTATTGAATAATCTAAATAATGAAATTGTATATTTTACTATTGCAAAATGAATAATTATAATATGATTTCACATTTCTTTCTAACTGGATTTCCATATTAATAATATTAGTCTTTGGATATGGTTATGTTTGGCAAAATTATCATCCTATGTGAACAGATATTTAACTAATTTTAATTCTATTCTTCATGTAATCTGAACCTCAGCAATGATTTACATTTATTTGACTATTTGTTCCTCACTCAATTATGTTTGCAAAATAATAGTTGATTTTATTAGATCTCATTTTATGTCATGTTGCAAATACATATATATATACATACACTGAACATTTCTCTAGTTTATATACATGTTGTTTTTTTTAAACTATCTATTATGCTCTTATCATTTTTTTTATTGATATTAATTTGTGAAGCATTTATCAAGGAAAAGTTGCAGGTAAAACATCTGGTACTTTATTAGTTTATCAAGTTTTGAAACATTCTTTCAAATGTGAATTTTCAATATTCATGTACGCATATATAAAATAACAAATAAATAGAAGCAAAATCCTGATTAAAAGAAAATATTTTTGTTTCTATAGTTATTTTATATAAATCACAACTAATGTGCTATTGATATGTTGACTGTAATAATAATGAACTTTTTTCCAACAATTATATGATGTACATACATATATATATATATATATATATATATATATAAGTACATCAATAAATCAACTGGATACTATAAGGAAGATCTTGAAATGAAAAACAATGTTAAACCATATTTACCAACCCCTCCACTCGGGCAGGATATGACACAAGGTCAGCTTTTAAGCGGAGTTTAACAGGTTTGAATTCAGAGTTTTCTTTCTCCTAGACTAGTTGCCTCACCAAGGCTGAAGAACCTAGTCTGTCCTACTATTGACCCATAGCTGGAGGGAGAATAATTGGATTCATACCTTTCCCAAGGGTATTAGTGCTATGTGAAATGCAATCAGCCTTGTCCAGGATTTGAACTCGTGTCGCTGTGAAAAACAATGTTAAAGTTATGAGTGAATTTTTTTTTTGCCATGTGGGTGGGAATATGGTTTTCATCATCACAGTATGTGGATAATAAGCCTGATAAATTTTGTTACCTTTTCTTTCCAAAGCATTTTTGTTTTTTATTCCAAATAAAAATATAAGACAATTATCTTTATAAAAAAATTTTAGGTTTATTGTGAGTTATCTTTAATGTTGAATTTGGTTTTAATTCTTAAATTCTTAAGATTTTATATTTTTCTTATTGTCATTCATTTTTATTCAAATGAATTTTTCTTTCAAGTTCTTTTTTTTTTTTTTTTTTTTTTGCAAAACATAACCTTGAAATTCTGAATAAGAAACATATAGCAGTTGAAAAAAAAATCCCCCCCCCGCCCATTTAAAAATTAAAAAAGACAAATATTTTTGTCAGATGATATAAACAAATTTTGCACAAGTAGTTAACTATTTTTGTTTATTTAAGCAATGAATTAATCTGATGTATTGAGGTTTACTGTACCTTAAAATAATTTTATTTATTGTTTAGTTGATATAAAGTTTCATTACTGAATCCTTGGAAAATAAATGAACTAAATTTTGATTTAATTCTATATTTTAGAATATTAAGTAAACCTGGGATAAAAGATTCAAATAAAAAGGCATTTAAATTTTATAAAATTAAATCTGAATTGTTTATAATTTTTATAATTTTAGTTTCTTAGTTTGAAATTTATACTTTGGATTAGTTTTCTCTTATTGAGCTTTACTGTATTATCTTAAGAAATTCATTATGTTATCAACTGCCTTCATCTCTATGAAAATAATATTTATATGATATATATCAATAGAGCTACCACATAAAATCATTATAAAAATAAAACTTTAATCCATATAAAACTGTTTTGATTTTTATTTATAGGTGATCATATAATTTGCTTCTTTCTGATAAATATTATTGTTTATTTTAATAAAGTTTTAATATTTGCATTACTGTTAAAATGATAACTATTTCTCTATATATGTATATCAAGTAGGCCATGTGTGTGTGTGTGTGTGTGATTTTTGTTAAAATAAATACCCTTTACATCCATGATTCAGTGTTGTTTGAATAAACATCATGGTGTTGATAGTATTATTTTGTTTTTGGTTGTTTTTTTTATGAGAACAATAAATAAAAAGTTTCCAGACTGTAAATTTGGCTTTAAATGATTTTAAAAATTCTTACACTCAATCTGTTTTTTTTTTTAAATACCTAAACTACCACTGTTCTTACTTGGATTGTAGATGTCATTTGGCAATGAGATAAAGTCAAGTCAGTTGGTGTGCATATAATCATTGTGCTATATTTAATGCTATCTGTGGTCTTTTGTCCCAGGAAACTCTGTGAACTTCTGATATAGATAAATATTCCAGTGAATCGTACTATTCTGATGCACATACATTGCAGTTGCAAATGTTTAATTATGATGTTTGTCTGTTATATATCATGCAAGATTAATTCATCTTTACTTTAACTACTTTAAAATGGTAGATAGTTCATAATGAGGTTAAAATAGTCCTTAGAAGCAGAATGCAATTATATAAAACTGATAGGAATCTTCTAAATTTAATGAGTTGCTCTCTAAATTATATCTGATAATGTAGGAAAAATATATTTTTAAAAAGCAAACATTACTGTTTGTTTGTTTGGGTTTTATGGTCTATTAAACTTTGTAGGTTATTTAATGCTTAATCCATTTTTATAAAAATAGACACTTCTATTTCAAACAGTTCAATTTAGTATAAGTACACAGTTTAATTGTCAAAAACATTTCTTTTCAAGCTATTCAGTTTAGTCAAACTATTTTAATTCAAACAATTCAATTTAGTATAAGTTTAGTGTTTGTCAAAAACAGTTCTATTTCAAACAATTCAGTTTAGCATAAGTAAGCAGTTTATTTTTATTTGACCCATAGATAGGAGCCTATCAGGTGCTACCACTCCCAGCCAGAGTGGACCTGGGGGGTGATGGCAATGAAGGGGTACTCTGCATTTCCCAAATCTCCAGCATTACTGGAACCTCAACATCAGATTGTTTCGTGTGTCATATTCAGGACACTTGTTGGGAGGGTTTTACTCCTCTGCAGAGATGCAGTCAATCTATTCTACTACCCCAACCAACTGGGCAAGCAAACATATTTGTCATCCTTACATTTCAACTATATCTAACACCAAATTGACTTGCAAGTGAATATCTGTCTGAGTTGGTACATTATTTTCTATTACCAATCAAATGTGTAGCCTTATGACTATCATTTTATTTATAAACTGAATAAACAATTAAAAATCACAAGTGACTGCAGAATATTTGGTTTATTTTTAGAAATAAAAGCAATAATATCATAAACAGGTAGTTTGTAGCTTAGGAGTAGGTCTGGACTGCTAAAGAAATATTATGCTATGAATCTAATTCAAATAATCATATATGAATTGGCAATACGATTTAAATCAATTCAAAATTTGCACCACCACATCAGTTGGGGCTGTAGAATATATCGACTACACCTCTGCAGAGGGGTAAGACCACCTCAATGAAGCTACCGATTGGCAATGGGTGCCAACCTGTAATTTTTGGGAATGGGTCCTGGTGGTTGAACAGTCTATGACCCAGTTACTAAAGAGATCACAGGACTTGCAACAATCCACTTTTGCCTTTAGTGGGCTAGACAGGTTGTTGGAGAAGCCTGATCTGATCAATCGGACGGTCATATCAAGCCCTAGCACCTAGATCATTAAGTCTTAACAGTATTCTACAAATTACTTTAATGGCAAACAAACACCCAACCCTTTTTATCCTAAATATGCTTGGTGGTGGTGGCTGAGGGTCAATCATGTCAAGAGAAACAAGTTTTTGACCACTGTTTAACTTTAACCCTCTAGATTTTGCTTATTGAAAGCTTGAAATTAATGGGGGGGGGCAAAGTTCCCCTCCCAACACAAATAAACTGTAGATATATCTTCATCTCGGCCAAGGGGAATGGGTATCCCCCTTGGTAAATTCCCAACAGAATTTGGATTTCCTAGAGAGTTATGGAGCACCGGACCAACACATATGGCAAATTCAAACAAAAAAAACCCAATTGAAACCTCTTTGAGGATTAGATTCCTCAGATAATGAAGCAGAAATATTTTTCCCAGATTTATATCAATTGAATTTGTTAACTGCTCACCAATCACTTTTCATCATTGAAAAAGTGATATCAGGCTGCTTCAACCCCAAATTGGTTTAAAAAATTAAACTCATTGATATTGAAAAGAAAAAATAAGTCTGGTCTGCTCAAAAAAAAAAGTTTTAATATGCTCTGGTCAAGCATGCCCTCACAAATTTCTAAACATAGGTAAGTGGATGATAATAAGTCAAGAACTTTCCTCATGCATAATAAATGAAATTAAAAAAAAAAAAGAACTGAAAATACAAAGGGGAATAAAAGTAAAGAGTGTCAATAAAAAAAGAAAAGAATCAAGACTAATATGTAGATCATTACCTTTGAAACCCCCATAAATACCAGAGCAAATCAATATAGGCTTTACCCAATTGGCTGGAGCTTTACCCAATTGGCTGGAGCTGTAGAATACACTGACTGCTTCTCTGCACAAGGCTAAGACCCCCGCCCACCAATGAGTGTCCTGGATATGACACACTAAACAATCTGATGGTGAGGGTCCTGTAATGCTGGCGCTTTGGGGAATGCAAAGTACTCCTTCATTGCCATCGCTCCCAGGTCCACTCTGGCCCCAGAGTGGTAGCACCTGATAGGCTCCTATCTATGGGTCAAATAGAACTAAACTGTGTACTTATACTAAACTGAATTGCTTGAAATTGAACTGTTTTTGACATTGAACTGTGTGTAAACAAAAACTATACTTATACTAAACTGAATTGTTTGAATTAGAACTTTTTGACTAAATGGAATAGCTTGAAATAGAAATGTTTTTAACAATTAAACTGTGTACTTATTCTAAACTGAACTATTTGAAATAGAACTGTTTTATTTGTATATATATATATATATATATATATGGATTTGGCATTAAATAACCTACAAAGGTTGATATGCCATAAAACCCAAACAAACAAATAAACAAAGTAGGCTATGATATGGAGAAGATGGAATAATACATACCAAACTCGCTCAGATGCTCTAAATGCCTAAAATATGGCCACCATGAAGATAGAGGATAGGAAGTGTGTGGGGAAATGTGGTCAACATGAATTTGGCCATCACACGAAAGAATGTAAATTTCCCCACAAATGTGCCAATTGTGGAAGTGACCATCCAGCTTATGCACGATCCTATGAATTTTGGAGATGAGAAAAAGAAATTCTGACAATTAAACATACAAAAAATATTCCTTCCTACAAAGTATGGAAGATGATAGAAGCAGGGTCTAAGTTCACGACCTATTCCTAAGCAGTCTGAGAGAAAACTCCACATACCCAGGAGAGCAAATATGAGTGAAAAAAAAAGTTTACTCAGCTGGAACTGAGTAGTTGGGAAAGCTTCATTTAAGAAATAAAAGCCTTGCTTAAAAACTGCAAAAATGATTCCATCAGTTCTGAAAATGAAGATAAAGAACAAAATAAGATGTAGTGCTATCTCCCATCAAACAGGAATCTCATTCTAAAATCACCAACCAAATCATATAAAATCTAAAGCATGAAGATCTCTTGTCTGTTTTTCATTACTCTTAAAAGAATAAACAAACCAACAAACTCTCGAGCAATATCTCCCATAAAAGATATCCCTGTGAGTGAGACCCCCTATAAAACAAGATCTCTAATAAAAGAAACAAAAGAAAAATCTCAGAATACAAATCCCACAACAACAAACACTCACAAAGCAAAAAAAAAGCTAATTCCAAATGTGCTGACAAACAAATATCCCAAACTGAAACTAAAAACAAATTCAACCAACTGGAAAAAATGGAAATGGAAGAGATTCCAAATCCTGCAAAAACCAAAACATTCGCAACAAAATAATCCAATGAAATATATGGTGAGTAAAGCCAAATTATAATGACCTACTTCTGCTACAGAATAACCTATATCCTGCTATAATATACCTCCAAGAAACCTTCAAAGATGACAATATAACTATTAAAAACTATGATATATACAACCATATACACACAACTAGACTCATGGCTACTTGAGCTATATCCATCCTTGTCAGAAGTGATAAAACAAAATAAATCTAAATATCAAACTACTGGCAATAGCTGTTAAAGCAACCATGCACAGAGGGATTAATGTGTGTTTTTTCTACATTCCACCTGATAACACTATTGATCAAAGTGACCTTAATAAACTCATAGCTCAACTACTCAATCCTTATATAATATTGGGAGATTTAAATGGCTACTATGCCATATGAACATGTAAAGAAACAATTCAAAAAGGCAGAATATTTGAAGTAATAAATAGCCACAACCTTTATTTAATGATGGATCCCAAACATATTTGAATCCATCAACTGGTCATTACTTTGCCAACGATCTACCAATGTGTGACCCTTCAATCCATATGGATTAGAATGGGAAGTTATATCAAGATACAGGCGGCAGTGATCATCTCTCTATTATATTGGAAAATTTGGGGCCAAATGAAGATGAATCCTGAATTACTGTTTGCCATGCTATTCATGATTGTCTACCATCTACCGGGTTTCTTATTTTATTGATCTGACCTTGAATGTATTCTTTTCATTCTTTTTAGTATGTGTTAGTTCTGTTTGTGCCTTCTTAAATTTCTGCATTTTGGCATTAGTTGGG
This sequence comes from Sepioteuthis lessoniana, assembly GCA_963585895.1. Taxonomy (NCBI): domain Eukaryota; kingdom Metazoa; phylum Mollusca; class Cephalopoda; order Myopsida; family Loliginidae; genus Sepioteuthis; species Sepioteuthis lessoniana. The sequence continues at coordinate 128,131,731 of OY757912.1, forward strand.
TTTCTTTCACTACATAAGGATATTGTTTTTACGTTATCTCACTGGTATTAAATCTAATATCTCTGAGCAAATATAAGAAATTCATCATATTTTTGGACTCCCTATCTGTCTTGATTTCACCTAGAAGAAAGAAACTTGGAAACCCACTAATTATTAGGCTCCTTAATAAGATACATGCCATGCACAAAACTGAAGCCACCATATTCTGCTGGATTCAAAGTTACTTTGGGATCAAAGGAAGAGACAGAGTGGACTTCTCAGCTAAATCAATCACAACAATAATCATTGACAACAACCTCAAAATACCCTACAATGATATAGAATTGATTGAATACATCAAAGGGAAATGGCAATAATTGTGGAGAAACAATCCACAAAGTAAATTTCTCCAAATAAATTCCACCTTTGGGAAATGAGCACCAGAATTCAGAAACCAAAAAGATGAAGTAATCTTGTCTTTGATCATTTTACTAAAGCAAGAGGAATGGCCCAAATGAACTTTTGGGATAATAATCATTGTAAAAATTGTCTTTATAACATGCAAAATGTTAGCCTCTATCAAAACGAGATACTTTAAGGCAAAAAACTTATTATAAAAATATATACAATCTACAACAATAAAAATCCTAATTCAGCATAAAATAGCCTGACGGAGATTTATATGCCATAAAATCTAACAACCAACCAAATTTTACACAACATTTTTCCTAATTATTGTCAAAATTTAAGTATTAAGTAATCTTTCCAGTGTATGTATTTTTTAAAATACTGAGCTTTATTTTTTTTAAAGTAAATGAAATGATGAATGCAAAATGTAATTAAATACTCTTTCAACATTAAATCTGGCTTGGAGGGAGAGAGAATTCCCCATGGCATAGTGGTTAATGTGCTGGATTGGGACATTGTAGTGAGTGTGTTCAAACTCCAGTATTGCTATTATATCCACTTTCATACTAATATCTTTAGGAAAAGTATGAATCCCCTTATCCTTCCCAGCTATGGGGGAAATAGTACCACTACTGTTCTACAAGTATGGCTCTTGCATTAAATAACCCACAAAGGTTAATATCCCATTAAAAAAAACAAGCAAAGAGTGATTAACTTGCAGATAATTGTGATCTTAAAGTATTGCTATATTCAACACTACAAAACATGTAATTGGAACTATACAATAAAGCCAAAAGAGTTTCTAAAATGCTCTGTTCTGACTTAACCTGTGTTAGTGACTTTGTGTGTGTATATATATATATATATATATATATCATTAAAGATATGAGACAAGGATTTAGACTTTAGCTTTTTTATGTTTGTGAGCAGAATGTCACAATTGTAGATGAAAGCTATTTAGAAATTGTTCAGTCTCTGATGTAACCTAAATATCTCAATGTACTTTTGACCTTCATTGGTCATTGTTGAGTTTAAACATGACATCAACTGCATGCAATGAATGCACTGATTCAAAAAATTCATTGATTACAGAAAACATCTTTTACTCTATAGCATGGTCATACCCATATCCTTAACAATGACCAAAGAAGGTCAAAAGTACATACACACAGATCACAATGTCAGTTTTTGGACAATTTCTAAACTGCTTTCATCCACAGTTGCAATGAAATGAAAGCATAAAAAGGATGATATAAAACTCACCTCTAAATGCTTGTCATCTTTAATGAAATATGCCTACAAGAACATCTGCTGCCTAAATAAACGCATACTATATATATATAATGTATAGTGCATGGTTTAAAGTGTGGTCCAGTGATTTTGCCTGAATGTGGCAGGGTTTGTATAGCAGACACGGATGTGTGATTTAAAGGTGTTGATAGGCATAAAGACATCTCAGTGCTAGTGGATGTTTTTGTCTCCTGTCACAGAAGGATTTCATCAAGTTCTTCAATGGATGCTACCATCAGCAGATGCCATTATATATGATCTTGGTTCTGCAGTAGTTTATGTAATTATTTCAGGGTACCATAATTTGATATTCTCCTCTTAGACATGGACTTGTTAATCGTTATATAAGAATGGATGCTGGTGACTATTCTGTTATTATACCAGTTCTTCATTTTGTTTTTGTACAATGTCTCTTCTTTGATTTTGTTTAGAAACAAGTGGCATTCAAATGAGCTTTCCATTGGGCAATTCAGCTGTGAATTCAAGGTTGGTGGAAAGCAATGAGTCTCTTTGTCATTTTTGTCAAAAACAGTCATTGCCAGTTTCTAGTGCCTTTACATGTAGCTTCTTACATTTGCCTACCATCCTCTCAGTAAAGACATGAGGCCAAGAATAATGTGATGAGGATGTTATATATTTGAAGTTTTTCTGCAAAACTGGCAAATTCCCCATTTTTGTATTATCACTGTAGATCACTTCAGTTATGGCTCACTCTTCAAATTTCAGCTTCATTTGCTTGATCACTGAAACAAATCTGGGAGAATAAAAGTGCCTAACAAGTGGACTGTGGCTATGTCGGTCTGCTACAAGGAGATACTCATGTCCTTTTATTGTAGCAGAGTTGTATTACTAAAACAATGTATCTCACATAGTTACAGGTTACAAATGCATGGATATCTGTAGTGTGATCAGTGGGAGACTACTATGTTGGTGAGGCTATTCATTGGCTGGGGAGTAAAAACAACAAAACACAACTCAACTTCTGGCGTTAGTATTTTCATTAGTTTATTCTATCTGTCCAGTCGCTGGGGCCATACCATTCAAGTCTGGTCTTATCTTTTCTGTGAGAAAGTTGTCTGGTCTTTGTCTTTCTGAAAATCAAACAGACTCACAGTTCCTTTCAGAATGAAAAGTGTCTTGCTCATTACATTAAGGCAACTGACATGGATGCAAAGGGGATTTTAGTTATCTGCTCTCTTTTAATTTGTCTGTTGACAGTCAATTACACCTGACCTGACAGCAAGAATAAGAGAGAAGCAAATAGAATTTTCTTGATGCTTGTTTTTGAAATTTAAATTGAACTAAATAGTGATCATTTCAACTTGGAGACCAATCACTTTCTGAATACATTGATGCTGAATCCTGCATTTCTAAATTGAATTAACACTACATTTGTTTTTTTCTTAATCATCCATTTTCATTTCCTTTGCTTGTCAATCCACTTTTTAATTACCCTATTCTTATTCTCACAGGTTTTTCTTTTTTCCCATCTTAAATATATTATTTTTATAAACTTGGATTTAGGACCTAATTCAACCAGATTATCCACCATAAGACCACAAAGGTCACCTGAGAGATACTTTGCCACTTTTTGTCTGGAAATTCTTTATTTATTTCCTTTTTTTTTACCAGCACTTATCTGTGTTATAGTTGACTGACTTATTCATTTATTATTTGTTTAAATATTTTTCAATAATCTACACTTAAGATTCATTTGTTTGATTTTATACCATGTTGACTGGTTTTTAGTTAAAGTTGAATTTATCTTTTTATTTTTAACTAAAATAATCTTTATTTTTGAATAGAAGGCCTCAAAGAAAAACTGATCTTAAACAATCTTAAATTACATAATTTATTACTTCTCTGACATAATATAACAAAAAGATCTGTGGAGTAATGAGTAAGAAAGTGTTTCATATTGGAGCAAGGTTTCTGATTGGGACTTAATCGATATTCCTGACTCACAAACAGGTTTTCTTTATTTCCTGGTACCATGCTTGCTGTTGTAGCAGAATTTCTGGTTACTGTGAAGCGGATATAATGATTTTCTTTCCCTTGAGTTAAAAAACATCTTGAATCCCAATTTCATCTCTAAAATTTCAATATGAGAGTAGACAACTTAGGCTGGAGTGAACAACTGGCTCTCTAGTCATCATGGTATTTTTTAGCTTTTTCAACATAGAATTTTTCATAGTCTTTTTGCTTTGATGTCCATTATACATGTTGGTAAAGCATTGATGTGCATATTCATTATGTGAAAGTTGAGAATGATATCTTCAAACTGCTTTACTCAATCTTAGTAACACATTTAACACGCAATCAGCTATTGGAACTGTTTTCCATGAACTTTACTTTACCATAAAGTCATATCCTTGGATATTTCGTAGCATTCAGGGGCTTCAGTCTGAGTTGTCACTTAATAGCCCCATAAATAATAATGGAATCTCTCTAAGCTGAAAATAATTGCAAACATCTTTTTTCATTGTTCGAGTATCATGTTTTCAATCCTAAGCATGTCTTGCTTGCAAAAGCTGTGTTGAAATGTGTCACGAAACAAAAAATTCCGTCTCTCTATTACTGCTGTAGCGATGCGCACAGACTACTCCTCTCGGAATGTCTGTCTCCTTCTCTCATTCCAGCTCTTTACATAGAGCTTGGTATGCAAAACACCGTGTATTTGCATAGACAAGCCTGCTACCAATCACAGTTTCTGTGCCTGCCCACCTCCACTCGCTTTGGGGGTGTCACGTCAACCGACCAACTCATTAAACGCCCCCCTGATCTAAAGATCACAAAGCTCCTCAGCTCAAGAGAAGATCATGTCTGCCTGGTGACTGTGTCCGCATATACACAACTTGCATGCTTGACATATCAGGATGACCACACAGGTACGAACTCACTTGCTCCAAGGAGGCAGATTTCCAGATTCATCTCATGCCTCCCTGTCGTGATCTCACACCATGCAACTCGAGGCAGGCCTTTTCTGTCGGGCCCTTCTCCTGAGTGGGATGACAGGGGTTTCCTCCTCAGATAAACTCTCGTCCATTGAGCTGCCATCTGCATCTTGAACACCTGGCCACAATGGCGTCCACAGGTAGAGTGCTGATGTCTGAGGCAATACTCAGAGGATCCGACTTTAGATACACCAATCATGCACTATCCTCAAAGTCACTTTCATTGTCTGATGATGGTTTTGACCCTTGTATTGCAAGGAGCCATCACAATGTCGATGCCTCACAGCTGTAAGTGATAGGCATGCACCATGTTAGCCAGTGCCATCCTTCAGCATCGCATTATATCAATAGACCGCTTCTGGGATCGAACATTGCTTCCTGGCTGCAATCACTTTTATAGACCGGTGGCTCCTCTCTACTATACCATTTCTTACTGGCATGTAGGCACACTGGAACCAAATGTGCACACCCCACTTTCTCAGGAACTGCAACTGAAGAAAACACTGCACCATTGTCTCTTAATATTTCAGCAGGTGCACCCTGGTCATAAAAGATGGACTCCAATTGGTGTATTATGCTGGCAGTGTTCTTTTGATGCAGCAGTCACCAAATGGTGAAGCAGGAGGGACCACAGTCAATAATAGTCAAATAGAGCTGGCTGCCAACACGCATAACGTCTATCCCCAGCCTGTTCCAAACATGGGTGGCAGTCAAGTTTCTTTTTCACCATTGCACCCATGCTGGGTTGATTGACTTGCACTACCATCCTGACATCCACCTTTTTAACTGCCGGGTCGGCTATTTTCGGGAAGTTGAGAGTCTGTTTAATTCTGGGATGCCCACACTGTTCATGTATGCTCATGATCCACTCTAAGTCTATACTCTAGCGCAAAAGCAGTACACAGTTGCTGCAGGTGTTCAGACTCTTTCCGAGCAGCAGTCAACCAACACTGTGGAATGCGAGTCAATGCATCTGCTCTGTTGACTGCCGATTTAACCAAAGCTACATCCATGGACAGGTTGTACTCTTCGGTTGTCTTAGTTAGCATGGCAAGCCACCTTCATATCAACATCTTGTTTGATGCCTTGGCGGTCAGTCATGCTCTTTAGATCAGTGCATCTGATATCCAACACTGGGTGCATGCTGAGTCTGTAATGATGTGTAACACTGTTGCTTGCCATTGGAGCACCAGTTTAATCTCCTTCAGAGTAGCATCTAGTTCGGCCAGGTTTATATGCCGTGTGTCATTTTCTGGTCATAGCCAGCTGGCCTCTTCTATGATGGACCTGGTATCCTCAAGGGCGACACCCATGGCCAGTGAGCTGGCATCCATCCAAATGGTGAGCTTGTTCCCATTAACACACCAGTCACCTTGCATGGGATCATCTTGCATCACTCTCTCTATAATTTCAGTTATCATGCATCTCAGAGCAATGTCGTGCACCTCATTGTCCCATCCTGATGTAACAGAAGTCACACAACACTTTATGGCTGCTGCCACGACTCTGAGCCAGCCCCATATAGGAAAATGGCCTACTATTTTCCCACACATGGAGAAGGTGCTCCAATGAGTGATCACTGGCAGGACTTCTGAGATGTCACTGCCTCACCTCCAGTGAAGTTTTTCTCCATCACCACTGAGGTGTAGTCCAAGTATATTTGCCCCATCCTGGAGTGGTTGTGGGGCCTTGCATACCAAGCCAAAGTGTTTTAGATGTTCCTTAACCCTCCTTGAAGAGGCCACATTTTCATTGACGTAGACATCGAATTTCCTCATCCTGCAACACGACCACATTCATAATTGCTGACATGATCTTTGGAGTCACATTTAGACCAAATCCCAGTCAAGTGAGGCAATATCTTCGCCCTTTTATCATCACAGTCTGAAAGGGCCTGAGTGATCAGTGGACTCGGATTTGGAGGTAGGCCCTTCACAAATAGGGTGGTAACATTGCTCCCTTGCTGTCACCATTCCCGCAATTTCTGGGCTCAAGCGTTCACGTTGGCCATATACTCATCTACAAAGTTATTCAGTTCTCTGTAGTCCATGACCAGTCTCACACTCCCCTTATTCTCTTGCACTATTGCCATCAAAGGAACTAGTCCTTGAGACGGTTCAAGCTCCTCCTTGGGGTACGGCACAAGCCAACCGTTCGCTATCCAGAGCTGCTATTCATTTTTGTATCCACTCCTGATATGCTCTGGAACTGGGCACTCAGGTATTTTATTTTTCAGTGGCACGGGCATTCGGCCACCCACCCACTTCCACGTTGCGATCCATACACACCTGCGCTGGTCAAAAGTTGTGCTGAAGTCAGGTTTGTTTATTGCAACGAAGGCTCTGTGGTGTATGTTCTCAACTGCAAAGCTCACCTCACCTGAGCCGCTTATATGGACTCCTCCCAGCTTCATTATTACGTCGACTCCTCGCAAGAGATCAAGGTCTAACAAGGTTTGGTGTACAATCAATACCTGAATCAATTGTTGATTTTCAGCTCTACTGTGCTGACACCCAGGCCGGTAAGGGTTTTTCCGTTGGCAGTTACAACCTTTGCCTCTCTAGGTTTCCATGAATGACACACCGACTTGCACATTAACCTCTTTGAACACCAGGGCCGTGTATCAATGAGCAGTTTAATCATGAGTAGCACCTCAATGTTCACTTGCCTGGGGAGGAGACCGGTGCTGGCATCTTTTCCCCCTGAGTCATTTCCTGGACACCTCGATGCAAAATGACCCATCCTTTGGCATCTGAAGCACCGTAACCTTCAGTGCGATTGTCATAACCAGTTGTCTGTCCTCGTTGCAGCTATTATCCAGGTAGTTAGGGTTGGTGCATGGTCAGCATACCGAGTTTCTCCCATTTCGGTCAGCAGTCACCTCCTTGGCATCTGCACATAGTCTCAGAGCCACAGCGACAATTTGGTTTACAGGTCTTTGGTCCTCATTCAGGATGGCTCAATCTCTCGCACAGAGTTGATCTCATGTCAAAGTGTCCATTTGTGCCAATGCCCAAAGTTGCTGCATGATATGCTGTGGCAACCCAGTAACAAACGTGCAGGCTATCTATTTTTCAGGTGGTCTTTCTCCGATCTGTCTTTTAAGTACTGCCAGGAATTCATTGATTGTTTCTTCATCATGAAGTCATGTGTCACAAACTGTTCAAATGCCACAAACTCATCTACAGAAAATGCAGTGGTGAGGGCAAGCTTCATTTTCTCGATATCAGCTCTCTGCTGAGTTGCCAATACACAGCAAGAGTCCCACTTGTCAACCTCTAGAGAAGAATGTGCTCAACCCTTTCTTCATCTGCTAGAAAGCAGATCATGTCTACACACTCGAGCCATTCTATAATTGGTTCACCTGATGCAGCCTCTGCAAACTCAGGAATCAAACGCAGGTTGAAAGGCCTCCTTGCCATTGCTGCTTGTTTCAGAAAAAGCATAAGTCAATGTCTGAGGTTTGCTGGAATAGCTTATGTTGAAATGTGTCACGAAACAAAAAAAATCCTCTCTCCTACTGCTGTAGTGACATGCACAGTCTTCTCCTCTCAGAATGTCTGTCTCTTCTCATTCCAGCTGTTTACATAGAGCTTTGTAACTTGCCTATGCAAAACACCACGTATTTTCATAGATAAGCCAGCTACCGATCACATTTTCTGCACCTGTCCACCTCCACTCGCTTTGGGGGTGACAGGTTGACTAACCGACCCAGTACAAAAGCAACTGGCATATCATTTTGAAGGAGATTCAAACCATGTTTGGCAGTTAATGAAGACAGTGATTGATACCTTTCTTCCTCAGCACAACTGTTTTACAAATTCCCCCTTTAACATAGTTTGTTCTGGTGTGGTACTATAGCTTCATGACACCTAGTTGGCTGCTGGTTTCGTGATTACCACATGTGTCGACTGGTCTTTCTCTGTTTCTTTCCACGCCCACGTTGCTTTCAGATCCGAGGAAAGAGAAGATGGATGAGGTCCAGTCGATGAAGGTTGGAATTCGAGTTGGAGAGAAGGAAAAGTTGCCAAGCAAATTTAAAAAATGACGAAAATAAGGCGTTTGTTATAAACAGTAACAAACGTTTATTTACACAGTTGTTTAGATAATTTTTAGTCAAACACTGCAACTGGGAGTGAAAGTAGTTGACTGGCGGAGTTTTAACTGCAATTAGGCAGTGCAATGGCAACGGATTTGGTTCTTTAAGCGGCGAATTCCTGAACCAACTCAATTTTTTGCTTTGGGTGTCCTCCATTTATGGGCCCGAATCCCGAATAATCAGTTTCTGATTGGTCAGCCAATGGGGACTGCTGACCAATGGCTATCATCATAACAATCCCCCCGGTTTGCCCCTGATTGGTTTAGACAATCGGCCAATCAGCCACAGTCATCAGGAGGGGCCACAAGGAGCAGTCCCGTGGTTGGCTGACCAATGATTTAGTGATTCAAGGCCTTGTGCCAAACTTGGTGACACCAACCCAAATTGTCCGCTATTTTAAAAATACATCTTTTTGTTTAAAGTTTGAAATCCGATGGCTCTCTTGACAGCTCTTTGCAGTTGTGCGGATGTTTATTTTTTGGTGACAGATTTATAGGTCAACAAGCCCTGATCGGATCTCAAACTTTTTCGTACTTAATCACTTGATATTTATTTTATACACGGTTCTCAAAAAATACTTGGACACCCAAAATGAATTTATTTTTAATAAAATACTTATTATCATGATTTGATAAAATTAATTAATTTCCTTTAATTAATTTCGCCAGCCAACTCCTTGACACTTAAATGAAAGTGTCATACTGGGATGACTTGGTAGAATCACTGATTTTAGACAACAGGTCATGGATTGGCTAGGTCAGCACTGGAAGATGGTGAGAAAACTTGTTAAGGTTATTAACTAGTCCAAAAAATCTAGTGAGCTGTTTTTCATCCTTGGATGGGAGTTGCATTTGAGTAATTGCTTTGATCTTTTTTACTTCTGGTTTCACGCCATCCTTTGACACACTATCACCAAAGAATGGTATTTACTACAACCATTTTAGGGTTGAGCTTGCAGTTTCTTTCTCTGACTCATTGAGCATTTGATCATGGTCACTACCATCTTCTTTGAAATTAGAGACAGTCATATTATCAGAGGATGGAAAAAACATCGTTGATGTCTCCAAAGTTTTTGAATAAGGCTTGCTATTCTTTACTCTCATTGGGATCCAGTTAAATATGACATTCACAATGGCAAATCATTTTATACTATGTAGTCTTGAAATAACATCGTCAAATATAGACAGCCAAATCAGCTGGTGCTGTAGAATAAACTGACTACATCTCTGCAGAGAGGTAAGACCCACACCAATGAGAGTCTTGGATATGACAGTCTGATTGTGAGGCTCCAGTAATACTTGAGTTTGGGGGAATGTAGAATACCCCTTTATTGCCAATGCTCCTGAGTGGTTGCAACTGAAAGAGTCCTATCTATGGGTTAAATAGAACTATTTGACATTTAAAATGAGTACAAACAAATGACTTTTGCCAAATTGAATTGTTTAGATAAAACTCTTTGATCATTTAACTGTGTGTAAACAAATGACTGATGTTTAATTGAATTGTTAGTGATACATAGCAATACTTGGAACTATTAGACTTTGTTGACTTATGTTTACAAATCATATATATTTGATATATATGTATAAACCGGATTTGGTATTAAATAACCTACACTGGTTAATATGCCATAAAACTAAACCAATGAAATGTAGAGGGTTACAAAATGAGGTTTTAGTATGGCTTGGTTCAGATTTCTGGGGTTTATGCATAGGCTGATTGATCTATTAGCTTTTGAGATGTGCCAATAAATGAGTTCATCCATGAGGTTAGTTTGGTTGCTTGAGTTATGATATCCTGGCACAAAATTAAATCAAGCTCTGTCCTAAATGTTTCCTTTAAGGTTATAGCCTTAAGGGAAATGTTCAGGATAGAGCTTGACTCACTGGATCTATGGGTATTGTTGGCTTTCCATTTATTGTGCTCTTTCCTGGCAAGCAGAAAATTTGTGGAATATGTTCTCCTATGCTTTGGGGTCTCCTTTCAGGTTTGCTTTTGGTGCTGAAATATTTTGTGTGTGTGTTGATCATAGTTGATGTTGGATTGCAACTTGTCTCAAGTCAGCATTTCCATGCTTCTTCTCTTCTTAATTGCTAATTGAGGGTTAATTAGCCCAACTTTTTGAAAGTTTGTAGAAATAATAAAATTAATCCCTGAGTCTCATCAACGTGGAAGTTTTGCACTGGTAAAAACATTGCAATATTTTATTAGGCCAGATCTGATCAATTGACTAGTCATGTCAAGCTCAAGCACCTATATGCTTATCCCGACCATACTTTTAAATCTGCACATGCTGCAAGTTCCCTACCCTTATCTTTTAGCTGCTAGAAGACGGTGGGTGAGAATCAATTGCATTGAAAGAATAGAAATTTCACCAGTGCTGAGAACCTGAAATTGGCAACGGCTTCAAAACCTACCCTCAGATCGAGTATACTGGTTGTGTATCCCCATTGTTTGTTAACTCTTGATTACAACAGTTCAGACTGTCAGCACTTCCCTCTGTAAGATCAATTCTCTGCCTATAACCAAATTGATGCGCGTCTTAAGTAGCATCTGCTACAATCCCAAACTTGCTTCTGATTGGTTGAAACAGTCCCATTTAAATTGAACCAACCTACAATTTGTCATAAGAAGATCCCATGTTGAATTCCTGTCAAAAACCAACATATACTTTCCGAATGGTATGAGCACTTAACACCTATCTCAACCAAGGCGAATGGGTTTCCCCATTGGTATATTCCCAACACAAGTTGGACTTCATAGTGGGTGGTGAAACACAGGGTCAGGAAAAAATATGGCATCATCTTATAAAAAACTAAACAAAACCTGTCAGAACCAGACTCAGAGAATGAGGCAGCAGGCTTCTCCTGATTCATTGTTATTGAATCTTTGGAGGAAATCTGCCAAGCCAAATTCTTGCTTTCCTCATAGAAAAAGTTATTTTTACAAGGGCTACTCCAAAAACTGTTAAGAAAACCAGGAGCAGAAACTTGCTAGTAAAGGTGGACAGGCAGAAAGCACATCAAAAATGAAAACTTTTCATACAACAAAATGGAGAGACTACCCACCTGAGAAAATCAACACATCTAAAGGAGTTATCAGGAGTAGGGGGTTGGTATTGGCTACAAATGAAGAGATAGCATCAACTCTGGGAAAACAAGGAGTTACAAATACAAGAAGAATTAGAAAAGACAAAGAACGAATCCAGACCAACATTTACATTCTGACATTTAATCAGCCTCATACTCCCAAGGAGGTGAAGATCGGCTATTGTCTTGAGAGAGTTGAGCAGTACATCCCAGCACCCCTGAGGTGCTTCAAATGCCAAAAATATGGACACCTCATAGAAGCCTGTAGAGGACGACAGATATGTGCGAAATGCAGTGAAAAGGACCCAGACCACATGGAGGGAGATTGCTTGAAGCAAAGTCGATGTGCAAACTGCCGATAAAATCCTCCAATTTATGTAAGATCTTGCAATTTTTACAAAAAAGAAAAAGAAATACTTGAATTGAAACACAAGAGGAACATGTCCTTCCTGGAAGCAAGGAAAGATTGGGAGAAAACAGCTATGCCTTTGTGACACGGAAGGCGGATACAACGAATGAAGACAACAAATATATAACAGTCATGGAGAAATCGATCCAATTGGAAGCGAATGATTGGCCAAAGTTTCTGGAGCACCTGAAAAAACTACACTCGGACGAATTTTACCAAGCACCAGCTCAGCAACAGGTTGGGAATGGGGAGAGATCCAGTGTTGTCGTCCAAACATATAGGATCTACCACTCCAACACGAACTACTCCTAAAAGTGCAAAATGAAAGACCAGGAAGCACATTCAAAATGTTCTCAAGAAGAAAGTCGCCTGTAAGAATCATACAGTGCAATGCTTAGGGATTGACAGAACCCCTACGAAGAACCTATAGTATAGAAAGTATGGATAGTGACACAGACTGCATAGTTGCCAGCCTTTATCTTGAAGAAATAATAAATAACTACAATACTTGAAAGCATTTAACTGTGGGCAAACTTATAAGCTCAATCACCTTTTTAGAATTGTAACTATTCTCCCATCAGCTTTGGGTTAATAGTTTGGCAGACTGGTCTCTTTAGCCTTGGTATGGCAACCGGTCTCGGAGAAGGGAAACTAATACCCTTGGGAAAGGTATGCATACTACAACCAGTCTTGGAGAAGGAAAACTGAATTCGAATTCTTTAAAACACAACTTAAAAAATTGACATATTGACACATCCTACTCATGTGGAGGGGTTAGGTAAAAACATATTTTTGTTAAAGTGACTTGAAGTTTTCAATGTTTTTTACTTGAATTCTTTGCCCTTATTTTTTTCTGTTGTATGACATCTGTTGACAAAGTGACCATTATTTTTGTAATTCAAACATATCTTACTTTCTGCCTTGCATTCTTCTCTGTAGGTTTCTTCTCCTATTTTCCTTATACTACAAGAACATTGGCCTTTTTAAATGGTATACAGATCACTTGCACATACCTTATAGCTGCTTTTATTTTCTGCCAGGCTAAGGCCTATTGCATTATTTGATCCCTCTCTTCTTTAAGTAAGGACTTTTGGATTGACTTAAAGTGCAATCCAATAATATGAATAAATCTACTATGTTTGTTTCTTCACCTGTGGGATTTTATTCATATTGTCTCATTATTTGATGCAAACTCTTGAGGAAGACATGGCCTGACCATTTGCTTATTGGTGGCCCTGTAAAAAATGTTGTCTGTTAAATTGGAAATTCCAATATGGTCTAACATCGGCATTAAATCATTTTACATAATTTTTTCACTTAGTTTTTGCTTCTTCCCTTTGAAAGATGAATGTATCACTTATCTCTTGACTTTCTTTATTGGCTCAAATGAGAATTTATTTTCACTTAATCATTTACATCACAAAGTAGTTTGTCAAAATGCTGTTTAATCTGATGCAAAAATTTCCATTTCTTATCTTGGGTTGGGACTGACCCAATCTATTGTTGGTATGCATAGCTGTTAGGTCACGACAGTGAAAAATAGAAAATATAATCTTACCCTAAATATAATGGTGAGCATGTGATTTTTTCTGAACATGTGAAGTGTCATTCAAACTTGATAATATCACTGTAAACCGTGATTTTCAATTAAGAAGGTCTTGTATTCATTCTTCACTCTTTATTTCTTCCTTTTGACACTATGTTGTGATGGATTAAGGATGGTTTCGATTGAAGACAAAGATGTAAATCCAGGTATATGTACAAGAAGACAGCCATGTCTACTATGAACAGGAACTAGGGGTTTTCTAGAGGCAGCTAAGCAAACAGAAATACAAAAGAGGTAAAGGAAATGTTTAATTGAGTTTGTCTGTTGGCCGGCATCCTAATAACAACTTGTTCTATCAAATGAACCAAATAAAATAATTTCATTACTGGAATGATATGTATGAATAGTCATCCTGAGTTGAGGGTGACCCAAAGGCTCCCTTTTCATTATCTACAACACTGAGGTGAAGGGGAAGATGCTACTCCATTCCCTGGATTGCTCCACTTTACCATTGATCCAAACTTTATAATGCTGAGTGTTAAGCAAGGAGGCATCAAGTACCATTTTTTGAGTCTTTGGTATAACTCGACCTTGGATTGAACCCTGGTCTCCTGGACCATTGGTTAATACTCTATCCTTTTGGCCAATGGCCTGGTAAATACATTTTGCTTATTCAAAAAGAAAATGATTAAAAAAATACTGATAAATCATTCCTTAGATATGAATTTTTCAAGATTAAAAAGGAATAACATCATTGAAGTTAATGTACAACAACTATTCACTATATTGTGACGACAAATTGACTAAAATTCCCAAAACGGGACTTTATTTTCGCACGTGTGAAGATGGGGCAGGTTGGCACTTGATCCCCTATGGAATAAGTCCTCGTTCAGAGTTTTTCTCTCAGGCATATAAGAACTGGCATATTACGTGAGGGATTAATTTAGAGCCAGACTGACCGCCGCTGGCAAAGGGGTTCCAAATTTCACACTATAACACACCCACCAGGCCGCTAAACTTCTTTCCCTTAGATAACAGAAGAATACGGGCCTATAGGTTTTAGTCGTAATAATATTAGTATTGTAGTAGTCGGCAACTCCGGTTTCCCGTGTGATATTTTAGGAATTAATAGGACAATTCTAAGCAAGATAACATAAGGCGAATAGAAGCTGAAAAGAAGCATGAAATAACAACATAGACCACATGGTAACATAAAAATACATGAATTCCTTTACTACAGTTATATACACCTTTCAAGGTGTCAAAACATATAATAATTGGACAGTCCACGAATATAAATGTCTTTTCTTGACTTTTATCTTTCTTCAAATTGAGAGAGAGTGGTAAACGAAATTTGGGTATAAAGGAAAATGGCCCCAAAGTTACTTATCTTATATTTTTTTCGACGGGGTTCCACTGGAGAATCTTTTCTTCTTTCACGGGCTTTGTTCTATTTTTTTATACTGGCTTGAAGAGCCTGGGGTCCTTCGTGTCTCAGTAATTCTTTTGCCTTCCACCCGGAGTAAAATGGCTATGGTTCGTCCGCCCGCTACGAACCCTGCTCCAAAACTCATCTTTTTACTATTTACTTCCGCTGAGGGGAAGGGATCCCCACTTCCGTTTTGAGGTCCCAGCCAATCATTTGGCTTCTCTCTTCTCCCCCTTGGTGTCCGGCGACCTGGGTGAGGTCATCAAGTACCAACATCTGTTTATCCACTCTGTGACCCACATTCTCTCTTAACAGTCACTTTTTTGACTGCTAGATACTGCTAATTCAACACGGGAGGATAGTATTAGTCTTACCTCTTCGTCTCCGTGGGCTATCACGTGACAATATGAATAGCTACAAAAATTGTTTAAAATGTTTGCAAACAATTGTACATTCATCAAATACTGACAATAAATTTACAGTCTTGCAATTATATTGTAAAGTCAATTCATTTTGCTACTAACACTTTATTACTACATACATGATAATTGTCATAAAAGAGGAATATATTTCCATTTGTCAATTGTCAATAATAGTTGATTTATAACCATAGAAATAAAACCATTTACTTAATGGATGAACATTTCTTGGGGAGCCGCAATAATTCAGTCCATCAGAATTTTGACTGATAAAAAGTATGAAATTAGAAGGTAAAATGTTTTTTGCTCAAGTAAAAAATGAATATTTGTATTTACTTCTCTCTGTATTCTAAATTTATTTCAATTTACTTCAGGAAATGTAGTTCTTTCTTGGTAAAATCCATGTGTAAATTGGCAGTCACAAAACTCTAGCAAGTAACTGAGAAATTGATTTCTTTTCCATATGTATCACTAATAGTGAAATATCAGCCAAGAAATTCTACCTTATACAATTTTATTTGACTAAAGCTAAAATCAGTCTTTTGCCATAGCAACCAACTCTTCACTACAGCTCGTTAAACTGATTTTTTTAAAAATCGTTTGTGTTTTCATATTTTTAAAAACGTCAGGCATATATTATGTCTATATCTAACTGTTAAAAATTAGTATTTGTTTGAATTTGCTATGTATCTGTGTGTATCTATATGTGTGTCTATGTATGAAGGGAGTTCATCTGGCATTGTGACTAATGTGCTGAACTGCAACAGCAAGTTTAAACTCCAGTCCCACTATTACATTCACTTCCAGATTAATGCCCCCTTGGGAAAGGTATGACCAACCCCTTATCCCCTTCAGTTATGAATTAAATATTATCACTGCTGTTCTTCTGCAAGAATGACTTTGGCTTTAGATAACTCATAAAGGTTGATATGTCATTAAACAAAGAAAGCAAACCAAACTTATTTAAGTATCTCTCTCTCTCTCTCTCTCTATATATATATATATATATATATATATGTGTGTGTGTGTGTGTGTATGTATTTGATACAGAATGAATTGCAAATGGGTATAAATGAACAGGAAATTGGTTGGTGTAGACCAAAAGTCATTGAGTAATATAGATATAAATTAACTATTAGCAAACTGATCGGAAGGAAATGTCAGGTTAAATTAACTTTTGAAAAAAGCTTAGAAATATATTTTAACTGACACATGGCTGAGCTCACAATCTGTGTTAATATTGGGGTACATATATGAAAGGAAAACTTGTTGCATTTTTATGCCATTTTCTTGTTTTATCAATACAAACAAAATACTCTGTTGTATATATTGTTTGGATAACCAGCACAAAAGAGAGATTTGTATTTTAAATTATTCAACTATAAAGATTTTAATAGGATTTATTAGTAATAGTATATTTAAGTTCCTAGTTAATACTTATCAACAATGATTTTAATTTTAACCCCATTGCTTATAAGACTCCTCTAATTTCTAGATACATTAAATTGTAACATAATGGCCGAGGGCTTTTGTTTTATATATCTTGCCTTTTGCTTTAGTTAGGCTGAGAACCTTTCGGCTCAGCATATGGGTTAGTTAGGTGCAAACTTGAGCACAAGTGTTAACGCGTGCGTGGGGAGGATGTGTCGTTCACAGATGTCAAAATAAAAGTCCCAGGACCAGAGGATGTGAATGACGTCATGCACCGGAAGCGCGCGTGGAGGATTTTGGAGATTTTGAAAAAGTCAGTTAGTCGAGAACTAGACACCAAACGAGAAGGGTCAACTTTCAGGGCTCGCAGAGACCAGACGAATTTGCGTGCTATGAGCGCCGCACGAGATAGTGGGCAGATGGAAAAGCCAGAATAGAAAGAATATATATCTCTCTCCTTATGTCAAAGAACCTTTAAACTCAAAGGTAATAAAAAGTTTCGTACCTGAACTAAGAAGTCGTAAGTGTTTTTCGTGTTTTGGGATTCCTATGTTCTATGTATATATGTTATGAACATTCAATGTACGTTTCACATAACCGTATCTGGCTATGATACAAAATAAAGAAATGTCTATAGTTATCCTTTAATTTTGTATCATTGTTTTTAACAGTCTGCTTTATTCAACTTCCTCTATAAAAATAAAACCAATAATATGGATAGCTTGACAATTATAGGACCTGTAAATATCAAGACTGAAAGGGGAAATGGATTTTATTTTGCAGGTTTAGAAGAAAAATTTTTTTTTTATTTTAGTACTATTTTACAATAACAATAATCAAACTTTCAGTACTACTGATAAATCTCACTTACACTAGTAATTAGTTATGTACCAGATATAGATTTTTATATCTGTCTAGATACTAAATATTGTCTGCAATGAAATTACCAGATACCGATAATATTTATAATAGTACTAACATTATTTTATGTAAAAACCTTGAATAAATGATCTATCCAGGCTTGCACAACATTATCGCTAATTAATCTGGTATTACAACTTAACTTGTACATATTAAGATGAATAGAACTTAGAATATAAACCCAAAAAGGGATCATAATATTACAAAGTTGTCACTTAGGACTGATAAGTGCAGAAAATAAGAGGATGGGTGGGGGGACAAGAAAAATAAGGGAGTAGTTCACAGTGGAAAAAGTAATTAATTTCCTCATTGTTGGTAGGCAATTGTAAATAAAGGCAACAAATGTTTTCTTTGAATATAACATTAATATAAATTCAAGTCAACTAAATAGGAAGAAGAAGACTAAGCTGGTGTCAGTAAAGCTAGATATATAGTTTGAAATATGTGTCTGAACCACTACAAAATGTGATTGCATGTGAAAAGTGATTTAATATTGTGTATGTATACATGGATTTTTTATAAGGACATTCAAAGTAACTAAGAAAAGTACTTTTATACATAGAAAGTGCTATTTTTATTTTAAAACTTCATGTTCTGCTTTTTGTTTGTTCTGCTTATTTTTATCATTAACCTTTAATTAGTTGCAGTATTTTTCTCTATTTATATTCCTGTAATTAAAAATGGATTATCTTAGACTCATCTGTTTTTTGTTTCTTTTTAAATGTTTTCTTACATTTCAGACGGACAAGATTCAATATATTATGCATATCAAAAACATTCCTGTTAAAGAGGCTCGTAATGCTGAAATGGCCTTGTTTTGTGGCAATAATCAGGATGCTGAAGCTATTCTTTTACAAGCTGGCCTTATCTTTCGAGCTATTCTTTTGAATATAAAAATCTACAATTGGAATCGGTAAGTTATAAACTTTATATTTATTCATTCATTCATTCACCTGTTCTCTTTTATTTAGTTCAATATGCAGATTAATTTAAATCTTTTTAAAATTTACCAGACCTTTTCTTCACTATTAAACATTTAAAGCTTTTTCTATAGATTTTAGGTTCATATACTTACGTTATTATTTTTATATACAAGAAAGGGGATTTTTTATTGCTTGCTAAATGCTGTCAACCAAATAACCATAATCTCTTTGAATGAAAAGAAGGGATATGAAATACACACACACACACTTACTATGTCATTTGTCACATGTTTAACTTCACCAAATCCAAAACAGAAATATCTAACAATACTCAATGCTTTTAAAAACCAAAGTTGCCCTCAATTAGAATATTTTCACTTTTAAACATTAGTTGATCAACTGCTTCATACAAAAGAGAGTGACTGTATCGTAAAATGATATACATGTATTTAGGTTCATAGGATTGTCATATAAGACTGTTCTTTTCATTTTGGTGGACTTTTTAAATATGATGCATTGGTATGAAATTTGTTCCTAATCTATTAAGTGACAATCAGAAATAACATGACTTTACTGAGTGCAAAGATAAAACTAAAGCTGACCCCAACTTTGTTACCAAAAATGAAAACTCATAGGTTTATGGGTATGACCAAGATAAAATAACTGACAACAAAATTACTGCACCCTGCCCCAAAAAAGTGAATCAAGTTCCTTACAACATCAAGTCAATGTTGATGTTTTTTCTTTTGTATATATATATATATATATATATATATATATATAAAGCCTTGTCCTAAGAGAAATTCATCCCAACTGGTCAAATTGTAAAGTGAGATTTTGAAGAGGCAAAGGGAGATCATCCATTGCAAACATTCAAGCAAGTAGAACAATAATTGACCTCAACACTAAAACAACATACTTCCATATCAATTGTTATTTAACTGTTTCTAGTTGACAAAAATCTGACTCATTCCTAATCCCCCCACCCTCATTTATTTACATGATCTCACCACAGAAACTTTTTCTTATTCTTCAAAAATTGAAAATGAAATTTTAGCTGAAAACATATCAGTTTCATATAATTAAGGATATCCTAGCAGAATCATATGCACACTTAAGGACTTCAAACCATCCCTAGAATTTAGGAAAGATTGTTGTAGTCAATACTAGTTTGAAATAGTTGGTAGAAATTAGGTGTTAAGATAAGTTTTTATTTAAATTTCTTTATTAAATTATAAACTTTTGAGTTGCATCTAAGGAATGATGTTACTTTATATACATGGACATTTTACTTGACAAGTTTGAAATCATATTTTTCTTTTCACTTTTCCCCATATGTTATGATTTAAAAATGGTGATATATAAAAGTTCATGATATGCAAGAACTTAGAACTCAGTAATGTCCAGTGTCCAACATGTTTTGTGAGATAGGAGGTAAGTGGTTGTACAGGTGCTGTTTTGTAGGGTCCTGCTTCCAGGATTTATTTAAGACAGCATGCAGCATCCTTGTATAATTCACATCTAGTTTTTCCTATGGGCACTTTGTTAAAATCCCGATGGTACATCTCTACAGTCGTACTGGAAAGGCTGCAGCTTGGAAGAATTCCCATTTTATTTTATCAGATTGGATTTCCCTATGATCAATAACCTGTCAATAGTGGCCCATACCTTTTCTATCCCTATGGTAACATTAATTTCAGTAGATGAGAAGTTGCTACTAAGGTAGGTGATATGGTCTACTAATTTTAAAGGCTTGTTGTTTAAAGTGGAGATAGCAACATGTTGTTCAAAACACCTGAACTCTGTTCTATCTGAGTTCATGTAGAAGTTAATGCCTCCAGCTGCCTGCTTCAGGTTATGCAGCTGAAATTCAACTTGGGCAGGTGCATTTGCAAGAAGCAATTGATCATCTGCATAGTCTGCACCCATAATAGTTTCTGCAGGATATCATATGTTATCTGAAATATCATTTTTTTTTAGTGTGAAACCATTTTCATTTATTAGATCTATTGACACTCATAATATGTAATCTAGACAGATTATAAATTGACATGATACTAATGTATCTCATTACAAAACTCCAAAAACAATGTCAAAGAAGTCAGTGTCACCATCAGGTGAGTGAACTTTTGTTTTTGCATTTTTGTAAAGTATCATTATAGCTGTAACAGTTTCTTTGAAGAGACCATATGTTAAAAGTATTTGCTCTATCTTTCCTCTGTATATGGAATCAAATAACTTAGAAAAATCTACAAACAAAAGTGTTGCCTCAAATTTTTTGGCACATGTTCCTTTGATGATTTGACTAATAGTCATTATCAGAGAAATAGTGAATTGATTTCTTTGAAAACTGCTCTTATTTTTCCTAAGAATTTTCTTAACTCCAGTTTGGATACAATTAAGCATTATAAACCTTAGCAGCTATAAGAGTTATGCTTCTATAGTTCTTAATTATTCCAAGGTTACATTTTTTCAGGAAGGAAAGTATTCAGCTTTTTGTCTATTTCTCTATTGTGTTTTGTTTATAAACTGCATTGCATAATCAAAGAAGTATATTGTCAAATTTCCTTCTCTTCCATACTTTAAGAGGTATTTTATCAAGACTTGCAGCTTTTTTGCTTTTTATTTTTTTCGTACTGCACCAAATCTTTTCTCTATAAACTGTCCAAGTTTTTAATTTTTTGGGGGTAGATTTATCAGTAATTTCAGGAAGATTTTGAGAAGTTTCTTGAAATGTCTTTTCCACTTCTGAAGTCTGTTTTTGGATATGTCACGTGATGGCTCACGGAGACGAGGAGGTGGGAATGATACTCTCTCCCCGTTGAACTAAAATTATCTAGCAGTCAAAAAGTGACCGTTAGAAATGATTGTGGGTCACACAGATGTTTGCACTTAAGTGACCTTGGGTCGCCGGACATCGGAAGGGGAAAGAGAAAATGAAGCCAAATGATTGGTGGGGGGACCCCAAACGGAAGTGGGGTTCCCTTCCCCTCAACGGAAGTAAATACAAAAAAAGATAGTTTTTGGACAAGTCTCGTGGCAGACGGACGATAGCCATTTCACTCCGGGCTAAAGACAAAAGACTGAGACATGAGAGACCTGAGTCTCTCAAGCCAGCATTAAAAACGGTACAAAGTCTATTAGCCCGTGAAAGAAAATTCTCCAGTGGAACCCCGTCAAAAAAATAAGATAAGTAACTTTGGGACATTTTTCCTTTACACCCGAATTTTGTAACCACTCTCTCTCAATTTGGAAAAGGATAAAAGCCAAGAAAAGACATTTATATTCATGGACTATCCTATTATATATTTTTGACACTTTGAACATATATATGTATATAACCGTAGTAAAGAACTTATGTATTTTCATTTTTACCATGTGGTCTATGTTATTATTCCATGCTTTCCTTTCAGCTTCTATTCGCCTTACATTATCTTGCTTAAAACTGTCCTATTAATCCCTAAAGTATCACACGGGAAACCGGAGTTGCCGACGGTAGCAATATTAATATTATTACAACTCAGACCTATAGGCCCGTATTCTTCTATTATCGGAAGGGGAAGAAGTTTAGCGGCCTGGTGGGTGTGTGATAGTGTGAAATTTTGGACCCCTTTGCCAGCGGTGGCCAGTCTGGCCCTAAATTATTCCCTCACGTAATATGCCAGTTCTTATCTGCCTGAGAAAAGAACTCTGAACAGGACTTATTTCTGTAGGGGATCAAGTGCCAACCTGCCCCGTCTTCACACGTGCGAAAATAAAGTCCCGTTTAGGGATTTTAGTTCAATTTGCCGTCACAGACCTTTTATGGGGGCTCGTCCGGGATATATTTTAATATTTAATTCCCGACCTCATGCAGACCTTTTATGGGGGCTCGTTTCCGGGATTTAATATTATAAATAATATTTATTGCTTGTAGTCGTGTGACAATTCCTGCCGTTTAAATCTACCCTGGGAGACCGTGAAAGAAAAAAAAAGGAATATTGTTGAAACAGTCAAATTACTTGTTGATATAACTGTTTGGAAAAATTCTTAAAAAAATGGACAAAATAGAGAACTTTTTAAAAGAACCCTCCATGGAAAAGTTGGAGAGGCTGAGAAAAAGCGAGATAATAAAAATTGGCGAGAAGCTTGAGTTAAATGTTCAGAATTCTATGAGAAAGCATGAACTCGTGAGAGAAATAGCAAGGCACATGGTGGACGAAAATGTGTTCGAGGAAGCAGTATTAGAAGAGCTACCAACGGAAATGATAAGAATGACTCCAGAAGAAATTGAACTGGAGAAAATTAAAATACAAGCACAAATGGAACTACAGAGAAATAAAATGGAACTGGAGAAAATAAAAATTCAGCAAGAAACAAGGCTGCGAGAAGTCGACTTGGCAATAAGAGGACGCAAAGAAAGCCATGACAGTTTCGAAGTAACGAAGCAAGCGAGGCTAGTCCCAAAATTTGAAGAAGCCAACGTGGACAGATACTTTGCACATTTTGAGCGAACCGCGCTAAATCTTGGATGGCCGAAAGAATGCTGGTCGATGCTACTCCAAACTGTGCTGACAGGAAAAGCACAGAGAGCATATGCAACTCTGCCGACAGAAAATTGCGCCGACTATGATTTGGTGAAAGCAGCGGTTCTTAAAAGCTTCGAGTTGGTTCCAGAAGCTTATAGACAGAAATTCAGAACACAGAGAAAAACTGAAAACCAGTCTTATGTGGAATTTCTGAGAGAAAAAGAGAATGCACTGGATAAGTGGTGTGACTCTAAGAGGATAGACGGAGATGCTGAGAAACTCCGGCAGCTAATATTAGCTGAAGAATTCTTAAACTGTGTGCCAGAAGAAGTCAGGGTTCACCTAAGTGAAAGGAAAACCGACGTGACTTATGAAATGGCCGCACTAGCAGACGAATACATCCTCACACACCGAAAGACGAAGGAAAAAACCTTCACAGGAAACAGAGTGAAGTTTAAAGCTGAGTTAAGACCTAAGGAAGAAAATAGAAGGACCTTCCAAAGTAGCAGCAGAAAAGTGGTCTGCTACAAATGCGGAAAGGCTGGACACATAGCCATAAGGTGTCAGCTAGGAAAAGGTCCTGAAAGAAACCAGACCCAGCCGAGAAAACCTCAAGGAGCTGTAACAACACCTAGAGGGAACCAGTCCTATCGACCCTGGACGAAAAAAGGGATGATAAGAGGCCCACACGGAGGACCAGTGGAAGTCTCAATTTTACGAGATACCGGAGCATCTCAGTCGTTACTTCTACGAAATAAATTACCTAAAAGGGTAATAGAAGCAACACGTGAAACTGTGATGATAGAGGGTATCGGCGGAAAGAGGGTAAAAATACCGCTGTGTAAAATAACCCTAAAGTCCCAGTGGAAAGATGGACCAATGAAAGTTGGTGTGGTAGATAAACTACCTATGAAAGGAATTTCCCTCATACTGGGAAATGAAGTAAGAACAAAAAAGTGTCACCCGGAGAAGATGGTGAAAATAAGCACCATAAATGAAGATGGAAAGATGGCGAGAATGAACGCCAAACATGGAAAAAAGATGGCGAAAATAAGCGCCATAAATGAAGAAAGAAAGATGGCGAGAACGAACGCCCAGCATGGAGACAAGATGGCGGCCACGTGCAAGATATAAACGACACAGTCGCTCGCAGAGGGAGAAAGTGGAAAGGAAAGAAGTGAACCTTCCACCCCTCAATAAACAAGAAGATAAAAGGACCAGTCGTCAGAAAAAGGATGAAGGTCCAACGAATATTAGGAATAAAGTCCCTAATACTTATCGAGAGGATAAGAGGAAAATAAGAGGACCCTCACAAGTGGCTAAGAAGGAAGAATTTAAGAAGGGCGACGAAGTCCTGCTACTATCATCAAATAAAGGACCCCACTGTGGTGGACGATATATAGGTCCTTATGTAGTAACACGGAGGATAGACAAGAGGACATATAGAATTGATACCCACGAGGGAAAGAAGCAGACACAAGTGTGTCACACAAACAAATTGAAGAGATATGTCCGTCAAAAAGGCCCACCTCGAAAAATTAAGAACTCGGAAATGCCGAATAAATTCGAGGAGAAATTAAGACAGTTGTCTATTTCAGAGAGAGGGGACTTAGAGAAATTAATAAAAAAATACCCAGGTTTATTTCTCTAACGCCCTACGAAAATGTAGTAGCAGAATATTCCCTCATAGTTGTTGAGAGAAAGAAAGAGAGAGAGAGAGAGAAACTAAAGGAAATGAGGAATTCTCGTCCCCAATGTTGAAATATGAGATGGACGAGAAAGTGGTTCGTCAACAAGTGACGAATAGGGGAAAGAGAGAAAAGAAAAGGAAGTTTTCTCCCCAAAGCTTGACAATTAAAATTATAAAGTCGTCAAAAGTGACGAAGAAAGAAAGAAGGACTTACCTCCTCAAGGTTTGAAATATGATACGGCCAAAAGCCGAGAGAGAGAAAAAGAAAGAAAGGAAAACGAGATTAAAGAAAAAGAAAAGGGAGAGAGAGAGAGAAAGAAAGAGAAGAGAAATTGTTTTCCCCTATAGTGAAAATTAGGAAGGACGAAAAAAAAAGGAAAAGGAAAGAATTCGTCAAAGCGTGAAGAAGAAAGGGGATGAAAGAAAAGTAAAGTGAGAAAAAAAAAAAGGGTGAAAGAAAAGGAGAAAGAACAGTGAATTGAATTGCCTTTTTTTTTCCATGGTATTTCTATTCATCTCCCTTTCTTCTCTTAAGCGGGGAGGTGTCACGTGATGGCTCACGGAGACGAGGAGGTGGGAATGATACTCTCTCCCCGTTGAACTAAAATTATCTAGCAGTCAAAAAGTGACCGTTAGAAATGATTGTGGGTCACACAGATGTTTGCACTTAAGTGACCTTGGGTCGCCGGACATCGGAAGGGGAAAGAGAAAATGAAGCCAAATGATTGGTGGGGGACCCCAAACGGAAGTGGGGTTCCCTTCCCCTCAACGGAAGTAAATACAAAAAAAGATAGTTTTTGGACAAGTCTCGTGGCAGACGGACGATAGCCATTTCACTCCGGGCTAAAGACAAAAGACTGAGACATGAGAGACCTGAGTCTCTCAAGCCAGCATTAAAAACGGTACAAAGTCTATTAGCCCGTGAAAGAAAATTCTCCAGTGGAACCCCGTCAAAAAATAAGATAAGTAACTTTGGGACATTTTTCCTTTACACCCGAATTTTGTAACCACTCTCTCTCAATTTGGAAAAGGATAAAAGCCAAGAAAAGACATTTATATTCATGGACTATCCTATTATATATTTTTGACACTTTGAACATATATATGTATATAACCGTAGTAAAGAACTTATGTATTTTCATTTTTACCATGTGGTCTATGTTATTATTCCATGCTTTCCTTTCAGCTTCTATTCGCCTTACATTATCTTGCTTAAAACTGTCCTATTAATCCCTAAAGTATCACACGGGAAACCGGAGTTGCCGACGGTAGCAATATTAATATTATTACAACTCAGACCTATAGGCCCGTATTCTTCTATTATTGGAAGGGGAAGAAGTTTAGCGGCCTGGTGGGTGTGTGATAGTGTGAAATTTTGGACCCCTTTGCCAGCGGTGGCCAGTCTGGCCCTAAATTATTCCCTCACGTAATATGCCAGTTCTTATCTGCCTGAGAAAAGAACTCTGAACAGGACTTATTTCTGTAGGGGATCAAGTGCCAACCTGCCCCGTCTTCACACGTGCGAAAATAAAGTCCCGTTTAGGGATTTTAGACAATTTGCCGTCACAGATAGTAGCTTTTAGTTTTGATCTCAAGGTGTTTTTCTTTCTGCTAACTTCATTTACTGTCTGCCATCCTAATTAACATTGTTTATCTTCTACCAAATTTCTGATTCTATTGATTTCACCTTGGATGTATCCTAAATATTCTTTTTGAGCTTTCTTAAGTTAGTGCACATGGGTATTTGTTAGGTTTCTTTTAAGTAACAATGCTTTTTTCATGTTATTTTATTTTTTTCTAACTGCTTTTGACTCCCAGGGAACTCTGCATTTGGCTTTTGGTTTGCTTGGCATTCACTCTGCTGCTGCTTCTAGGTGGGCAGTAACAAAATTTTCATGTTCATCATTTGGAATATGTCTTTCAGATGTCTCCTAAAGAGTATCACTTACATTTACCCTCTAGTGATTGCATATATCACTATTGGCAAGTAAGGACCTGTCATTGTAAAGATTTACCTGTTTGCTTCTTATTTTTGCATAGACTCAAGCAATTCTTTATTGATATGATTCTGTAATTGGAAGAGCAGTATGTCTCACAGTTCATAGTGCTGTTTATCTACTTCTTGTTTATAAATTTCCAATCTAGCTGTGCTTTCGAGTCATTTGGGTAGATGTAAAATATTAATTTTCCTTTACATTTTTCAAATTTAGTGTTTAGGCATAGAAGCCTGTTCTCAAAAGAAAACTCTGCTTGATGTTCATCATTTCTGTTTGGAGAATTGTGTAAATGGAATATGTTATTTTTTCATTTATGTATATGAGCATTCATGTGTCCAACAATGATCAGATTGTTGTTTTGGGGGAATGTATCAGATAGTGAAAGATAACTCATTTTAGAAGATAATGATGTCTATTTCATTACTGACATTAGTGGGAGGTTGCTATTAAATGTAGTACTCATCATTCTCAGTTGAATTTTCTCTTTGCTATTATTAATTTTAAAGCATACAGGCTGAGAAACATTCCTACACCTCCAATGGTAATATTAACAGAAAAACCATTCAGAGGCCAACACAAATTCAAGATTCATAGTATTTCAGTTTTAATTCTCTGTCATAATGTGTTCCTATATGCATATTATGTCAATAATCTTTTCAGCTGCAGATGCAGTAAGTTTGGGTTGCTGGTTTATTATATTTAATTTTCTAACATTAAAAGCGGTAATGTTGACAGTGTTTTTGCCTCTAAGTAAGTTTGGTTTCTGCACTATTGTTGATTTTCTGAACACTGGGACTAGAGCTCCTACCTCAGCAGAATGTACTATTTGTTGATCTTGGTGATGGGCAATGTGGCTTGACATTTAAATTTTAATTTGACTCCTAGTAAGCTTTCATTAGCTATTTATTGGATCAATAAATGACACCAGTATAGATGAGTAGCAGTTGTTTTTTGACTGAACTATTTGATCCCAGTTATTGACATATAAGGTTCCTCCACCCAACATCAGGTGAAGTATGCTGTTGACTCACTTTTGGGCTTGTCTGCCTTGCTTCACATCCACCATGCTGCACCCTACTGCACACTTGTATTGCTTGTATAATACTCTCTCCTCTTCTAGAATCTTATATCCAATGACAAGCTGGGGCAAGATGACTAAATGATTATATAGGCTGCTTATTTGTTGTTGAGTTTGACCTCTCCAGTTTGATTGTAGTTTTATTGTCATGGAGTTATACATCTCCAGTACTACACTTGTTGTCTTTTGATGATGTGATTTTTCCTTTTAAAAAAATGGGGAATTTTTTGTAATTTTTCTATGTTTTAGTTAAAGTCAAACTAATGATTCTATTTTAATCATTTTTAATTATTGTGAGTTCTGCATTTTCTTTCATTTCTCATGCAGTCAATATTATTTTGATTTATTGTTTTATGATTTGTTCACTGATTTATTGTTTTATGATATTACTGTTATTTTAGGGTTAAACTTTTGCATTTTTATCTCAAATTGAACATATGTCTTTTATATTTATTTACAAGAGAAGAGATGTATATCAAAATTTTAGTTGATAGATTACATCTCAAGACTACACTTTGGGGTGAAGAGTAAATATTATGGTAATAAAAGCCATTTATAAGCAAAAATAAGATAAAATAGAATAAAATAAGATGATAAATTATCTAAAATTTGCTTACCTTTTGTCTTATTAATTCAATTTCTTTTTCTTCCCACTATTCCTTATATCATTTTTTAAAAGTTTCTTTTAATCTGAGATTTTCAAACCCTTTCATTTCAATTGAGCCATGTACAATGAGAGAAAAATTTGGTCGTTTTTGTTTTTCAACAAAAAGCTCTTTTACATATTCGTCAGTCAACATATAATAGAAGTCTTTGCTTCTTTCATACTTTCAACTCAAATTGAATATGTCTTTCATATTTGTTTGCAAAGGGGGGGGGAGGGGAGTATATCAAAATTTAAGTTGAGAGGCTACACCTAAAGGTTACATTTAGACAATTATAAAAGTCTAAAATATTCTCTAGTCTTCTGGTAATCAAGAGGAAAACAATTTTCTTCTCTCTATATTTCTACTTCGATTGCATTTATATCTTGATTTAATTTATTTATTATATTTTTCATGTATCTTAATTTTCTAGTAAGTTTGTTTCATCTTAAACAGTTCATTTTGATTGTGAACTTTTTCTATTATTATGCAAGTTTTTTTGTTTTTTTTACATCTCATTGCGTTTTTCTTCTATTGTCTTTTGTAAATGGAGCATTATTTGTTCCTACTTTTTTCAAACTATTTTTGTCTGACATAGTCATCCTGTAACTACTCTCTAATTCCACTTGATCAATTATTTCTATTGGTTTAGTTCATATAATTATTTAAGCACCAGCCAACACTAGGATTATATAATGGAGTTTTGAATTGATTTGTAGAGAAGAAAAACTATGTCAATAGATGTTATTAAAAAATTCTACATTTCTCAACATTGTAATTACCTAAAAACCAAATGTCAAAAAACATTCATTTTGTCTATCTTTTCTTTGATGGTTTTAAAGGTGAAAGGTCATTTAAAGTTTTTTTGGTGTTTTTTTTTTAATTTAAAAAAAAAAAAATTACTATATACTAACTTTAAAACAGTATTTTTGTTTATTAAACATTTGCCTGAATTTCCTTTTTTTTCTTCTTTGTAATCTCATGATTAATTTGTGATAAAAAACAAAATTAAATGTATCAAAGTAAAAGTAAAATATTTCATTTATTGAAACTTAAAACCATCTTCTGTAATAGTTGAATAAATGATCAGACAACATGTTTCACGTAGCCTGCTTGTTCTTTCAATCATATTATTTTAATCTTTGGGAATGTTTTGACAGTAGGTACTTTTGATGTTAAAAAGACATATCATTATTAAAAAAAATATTTTCAACAAACTCAAGCAAAATATCAGAGTAGGGAAAATAACAAGTGATTTGCTTCTTTTGATATTGGATTCAAAGTTGAAGTTCAAAATGTAAAGACTTGAAGTGTTTAAAGCAAAGAGAAAGCAAGAGAATCTTCATATAAAAAAAACCATAGCAATAAGATTATCCTTACATGTTAAATCACTTATAAACAGTAAAGATAGCATAAGCAGCTGTTGAAGTACAAAAAAGCCTGTGAGCTTTAGAATTTACACTCATATATATTTAACTTTTTAGGAATGTACATATGAATAATGCTATGAAAATTTTTGATAAAGTTGTCAAATCCAAATAGAGAAACCTTTTAAGTGCATAATCTAGAATTAGAAAAATATATAAGATACTTAAGGATGCCAAGCAGATATAAGCTTCTCTGGTAAGACCAAAAGAATTTTTTGGTAGATTTTTCAAATGTTCTTGTATTAAAATCAGCAGCCACTCACTCATTTTTCAAAATATCAAATGTAAAACTGTCTTTACTAATAAACATTAAAAGTGAGTCTTTTAGAATTTTACCAATTAATTGTAATAAATTAAACAATAAAATAAACCCATATACATTTGACTTCTAACAAATACTGTACAAATTCTTTAAAGTTTACCTTTAAATGTTTTATCTATTTAGATAAATTATGTCCCACATGAGGACCTAAAAAGTATTTTTTTACCCATTTCCTAATGCTAAGTCAACTGGGGCTGTAGAATACACTGACTGCATCTTTGCACTGGGGTAAGACCCCCTCCCACAACGATTGTTCTGGATATGACAGTAAACAATCTGATGGTGCGGTTCCAGTAAGGCTGGAGCTTTGGGGATTGCAGAGTACTCCTTCATTGCTATCACTCCCAAGTTCACTCTGACCCGGAGTGGTAGCACCTGATAGGGTCCTTGCTATGAGTCAAATAGAACAAAAATACACTAAACTGATTTACTTGAAATAGAACTGTTTTGGTATTTAAACTGTGTACTTATGCTAAACTGAACTGCTTGAAATAGAAGAGTTTTGCCATTTAACTGTGTGTGGACAAAAACTATACTTACACTAAACTGAATTGTTTGAATTAGAAGTGTTTACTAAACTGAATAGCTTGAAATGGAAATGTTTTGGACAATTTAACTGTGTACTTATGCAAAACTGAATTGTTTGAAATAGAACTGTTTATTTGTATAAAAGTGGATTTGGCATTAAATAACCTACAAAAGTTGATATGCCATAAAACTCAACCAACCAACCAACCAACCCCTTTCTTAACTGCATCTCAAATACATCAATCACAGTTCTTTTTTTAATGATATCTGTTCATTCAAATATTTCACATTTTGGTCTTTATTGATCTATTTATTTGTTCTATAGCGTGTGTGTGTATATATACATATATATACATATAT
Source organism: Sepioteuthis lessoniana (assembly GCA_963585895.1). NCBI lineage: Eukaryota > Metazoa > Mollusca > Cephalopoda > Myopsida > Loliginidae > Sepioteuthis > Sepioteuthis lessoniana. The sequence continues at coordinate 128,163,182 of OY757912.1, forward strand.
ATATATATATATATATATATATATATATATATACACACACACACACACACACACACACAATGGTGTTCTATACTAAAGACCTCATAAAACAGCTAAGGGTCAAAACTGGAGGCCAATTTCAAAATGTTTAAGAGCAACACATTTTGATATTAGTTTGAGATTTCACTCGGCTTCTGTAGTAGACTTAAGAAATTTAAAGAAAGTTTTGGTTTTACATTTGTGATATTTCTTACAATTATTCAATTGAAGTAAGTATAAACTCTATTTTATAACCTTCAGACTTAACTCTATTATTTTATATATATTGTAAAAACAGCATTTTTTGGTTCATTTTTTTTTTCAAACAGAAAAAATATAAGTAGAATAAGAAAATATATAGACATTTTTGATATGTAAAAATTCTAAAATATCAAATTATTGAATTTAATTATGACATTAACTTTACATAGCAATATTCTTAAATGACCTTTTTATTAATTTTCTGATATAAAAACATTTTGCTTCTATTTTACCTTTTTTAATGGTTAACTTAAAACTAGAATTCAGCCTATGTTTTAAATACTTTAAAGAGAAACAGTAAACACAAATTGTTTATAAAAATCAAATTTTATGAATATATTTGTTTTTATAAATAACAATATCATAGAGGAAAAAATTTAAATAACTTTGATAAAATAATAACAGTTATTAATTGAATTTCATTGTGTAAAAACAAAGTTCTGGAAAAAAGTCTTGTAAAAATTAAACCTAGCAAAATATTGATGTTAATTCTTAATAAATGACATTTTTCTTAAATTTCAATGGGTAAAATTTTATATTACAGTAAGATTAACAAGAACTGTGGTAAAAAATCAACATAGATTTTTACTTGTTAAAAACAAATACAGATTCCACTCAATGATAAATGCAAATTTTTTTTTTTGGTATCATGGTAATATATATATTTTGCTCATGTTATTGTATTTATGTCAAAAAGAATCTAAATCTTATAAATCAAAATACTTTTTTGTTTAAAAGGAAAACATATAATTTGAGCTGTCTGTGCTTCATTCAGAAATTTCAAAGGGATTTTTTTATTGTTTCCATATTTATAATTCTGAATTTACAAATTTCTGAGAATTAATTTTTTTTTTTTTTTTTTTTAATTTATTGCAGACTTTTTGCCCTCATATTGGTAGTTTTTGTGTTGTTTCTTCTTTCACTACGTTTCGGCCAAATTTCACCTCTTGCCTTCTGGTGAAACGTAGTGAAAGAAGAAACAACACAAAAACTACCACGATGAGGACAAAAAAAAAAAAAATCAATTCTCAGATTAAGAAGCCTCATCTCAAAATGATTCCAATTAAAGACAATTACAAATTTCTGTATGAAACTTTTCAATTATTTTCAACAAATATTCTTGTATGAAGTTTTTGTTGATATTTTTTTGATATTGAATGATTAAACTATATTCCATTAAAATGATTTTCCTTCATCCACTCAACTCAGTTTGTGATCAAATAGATACTACTCTAAAATACTTTTATATTTTAGTAAGTTTTAGTAACCTAGTATATTTTGAATTGTGAATTCATCAAAGTTATGTATTATAAAATAAATTCTTGAAAAGTTTAGTGAATTTTATTAGATATAAAAAATTTATTTTTCCTCAGTTACCTTTGCCAATATATTTCATTTAGATCCTTTTCTAGTCAAAATCTTCTATAACAAAAAAAAAAAAAAATTGCTCCACTCCAACTTCATTCTACCACCCATATATAAACTAACTTTTTACAATCTTTCCAAATTCAAATATTTGTATGAAATAATTAACAAAATATAGATGCAAGTATGAAATTTATCTTTTAATTAATGATTATTAAACAATGACTAAGTTAATTTTGAATTCACCTGTTCATGATCATATGGTATCATTCATATCCCATTCAGTTTTGGTTGCTGTAGATTGTTCTTTTTCCAAGATTTTGTGCTTTTGAACATGTCACTTCTCAGTTTTTAATCATTTGACTAAAACTTGAAGTCTACTGAAGTCATTCTTCTTGATATTCATCAGATTTGAATGGTCTTACCATTGATGGTTGTCATAACCATTGTTTAGCCTATTCAATACCAAACTGACTTTTCTTTCTAAAAGTATTTTTCCTTTACAGAATCTAACCAAGATTCCATATTATTTGTCATTAGTAATAATGTTTGTCACTATTAGCTCATGTGATGAAAATGCATGGTTTCGGTTGGTTTCTTTGTTTAATGGCATATCAACTCTTTTTAGGTTATTTAATGCCAAAGCCATTCTAGAAAAACAGTAGTGTTACTATTTAACCCATTGCTGGGAGGATAAGGGGGTTCATACCTTTCCCAAGGGTATTTGCCCGAAAGTGAACGTAATAGCGCGAATAGAGTACGAACTCGCGTACTACGATCCCGCAGTCTATCGCTTTAACCATTATACCACGAGGACACCCCCTGAAAATGCATGTCCTGTCTTCTGTGGAATTGGGCCTTCAAGCAGGTGTCCCTCAGAAGCTTTTTTTGATGCTTTAGTTGCAGGGATGGCTTTAAGTTTTTGCCCCATCAACACTTATTTTAATTTCCCATTTGGATCCTTTAAGCTTGAAATTATTTGTTGCTTGTTTTTTACTAACTGCTGTAGGCTCTCTCTCTCTATTTTGAAAGTGTTGACAGAACAGTGTTTCCCTATTAAATAGATGGTAGAATGATCATATGTGAACAATTTGAGTTTATTAGTCACTAAAGAATGGCTGCAGTGAACTGATTGTCATCAAAAACAACTGTTTCTTGTATTCCAAAATAACTGAATACTTAACATTTAAATAGTTGCAACTACGAATATTGGGCTTTTTGGATGCAGTCTCTATAATAATCAAAAAATACTGGTTAATTATAGAGCCTATATAATCTGAGTGTGGGTCATGGTTATCTTTCAATGGCTGTTTTTATTCTCATCCATTGAAGCCAAACTTATAGATGAGCAGCAGTAGTTCCCTGATCGAACTAACTATCCTGACCGTTGAACCGTGAGATTCATGCGCCCAGGATCAGGTTAGACATTGCGTTAGGCCGTCAGAGGGTTTATCCGCTTGCCTTTACATCCACCATGCTGCTTCCCATGGCATTCGTGAAAAAAATAAATAAATAAATAAACTATCCTTTCTCCTTTTCCGTTAAGTTTTAACTTAGTTTAAGTCCAAGACTAATAAATTAAAAAAGTTTTTTTTTCTCACGTTCTATTTTAGTTCCTACCTTGCCATTCTTTCTTCTTCCCCCCCTCCCCCACTGTCTTCTGAGCTTGACACGAACACGAGTTATAATTCTAACTTTTTACTAAAAATAGAATTTCAAGTTCCAAAAGTTGATCTTTTCGGTTGAGTTCCATATTTTAATTTTGGTCTTACAGTTCATTGTTCTTTCATTTAAGACACATAATAGTATACACCACTGACTTTTACTAAGACAAAATTGAATAAAAATCATACATGCATTTTTAAATGATAGTTTAGTATTGAACAAAGTTACTAACCATTTTGGACTTCTTATCGAAATGGACGTGTTATTCATTCATATGTTGTTTACAAAAGGCCTCTCTTGTATAATTTTACTAATTTATAGAAACACCAAAGTGAAAGTACATTCTCCAGATGGAGACACAGACTACTTCGACATTGTAGCAGGAGTACTGCAAGGGGACACACTAGCCCCATTCCTCTTTATCATCTGTCTAGACTATGTGCTTAGAACATCGATTGATCAAATCAAAGAAAACGGCTTCGAGCTGACAAAGAAAAGAAGCAAAAGGTACCCCGCAAAAACAATTACCGACGCCAACTACGCAGCAATTCTGGCAAATACACCCGCCCAAGCCAAAACACTACTATATAGTTTGGAATGAGTCACCGCAGGCATTGGCCTCCATGTCAATGCACACAAAACATAATACATGTGCTTTAATCAAACAGGCGACATTTCCACATTTGGCAGTAGCTCCCTGAAACTAGTTGACAAGTTCACCTACCTAGGAAGCTGTGTCTCATCAACCAAAAAAGACATTGACACGTTACTAACAAAGCCATGGACAGCTATCAAGAGGCTATTGGTCATATGGAAGTCAGACCTGACTGATAAAATGAAATGCAGTTTCTTCCAAGCAGCAGTCATGTCAATACTGCTATATGGATGCACTACATGGACGCTAACTAAACATATGGAGAAAAAGCTTAACGGCAACTACATAAGAGTGCTGCAAGCAATTTTGAACAAGTCCTGGAGGCAACACACCACAAAGCACCAGCTGTACGCCCACCTACCTCCCATCACAAAAACTATCAAAGATGAACCAGACATGCAGGACACTGCTGGAGAAGTAGGGACGAGCTCATAAGTGATGTTCTCCTATGAACCCCCTCATATGGCCAAGCAAAAGCCGGATGACTAGCTGGAACCTACATACAAGAGCTCTGTGAGGATACGGGATGTAGCCCTGAGGACCTGCCAGAAGTGATGAACGATAGGGAGGAGTGGCGAGAAAGGGTCAGGGATATCCGTGCTGATGGCGATATAATCTGAACTAGGATTTCTGTAACTAAAGTAAAGACTGAAACTTTCTCTTAAGTGGTGCATTTTGGATTAATACATATTTTCAACAGCCTCATTTAAGATGATTTATAATGGAATCAAAGTTTTTATGTAATGCATTTGATTTTTGGATGACTTTTATGAACCTGTTCAATCAAGCTTTAACAACTTTGCCTTGAGAATATACAGTAATCATAACAATGGTTCTTATAAGTAGAACATCTTCATTTCTTCATTAGGACACATTAATGGCTTGTTATAGGGGTTAGAGTGTTCGCCAATGGCCCGGGAGACATGGGTTCAGTCCCAGGTCGAGTCATACCAAAGACTCAAAAAATGGTACTTGATGCCTCCTTGCTTAACACTCAGCATTATAAGGTACGGATCAAGGGTAAAGTAGAGCAATCCAGGGAAGGAGTAGCGCCCTCCCCTACACCTTGGTGTAGTAGCTATCGAAAAGGGAGCCTTCGGGTTACCCTCGATTATGGTCGCCAACTTTATTTTTTACTTATTTCTTTGATATTTAAGAATTATATGTAACATAGTAGTCTAGACATATTGCATGTCACAGATAAACACTGATTGTATTAGTGAGTATGGAATCAACTAAAGTGATCAACTGAGTCTTCTTATAAACTGAGATAGTGCATTTACTGGATCACTATTGATTGTTAATATTTGCCAGTGAAGGCTATTAATTAATATATATATATATATAGGTAATATTCGGTCAGGTTAAACCAGAGTTTGGAGTAATTCCCTCAGGACAAGAAAATCATTCAAGAGCTGAACATTTAAATTTTCCTGGTAGAGAGCTCAATGTAATTTATTAATTTATTAATTATCCATTGTATCGTTTTTGGTTCACACCAGAAACTGAAAATACAGGATGGAAATAAATTTATTATCTTGAATTAACCAGTCTTTGGTTTTTTCTTAAAGAAAAAAAAAATGATATATATAACAGGTAGATTACTGATTATTAAGTTACAAGTTGTGAAAATGCCCCAGCATATAAAGGTAGTGAAATTAATATTAGATTGTGACCTGATGAAAAATTATGCATATGCAATTCCTGGATGTTAACAAATTGTCTAAAAAAGGAAAACAAACCTAATGTCTAAGTATAGATATTTGTTTCTTTAATTTTTTTTGTTATGTCCTCTGTTTCCAAATTGATTTGAATAATTCTCAAAGTATATTTTTATGTGTATGTAGCTATTTTGAAAATTAATATAAAGGGCAACTTACTTGAGATTGATTATTTGTTTAACAATTGTACCAACACCTGAAACTCAGCTATGGTAAATTGTATTGCAAGGTTATTCTTAAATTTTAGCTTTTAAACTTTATCTGCTTTAAAAGCATCAAGCACTTTTAAAATTTTTTTTTTTTAAAAGGAGTGATAATTTTATACAATTACATCATTATTTTACATGTGCACACACACACACACACACACACATGCGTGAATATGTCTGTGTTTTGATTAAGCCTAAATCTGTAAAAAAAATGGTTTGTGTTCAGATTTGCTGGATATCTCATTAAACCAAATTTGCAACAGACTATGCATCCAATAATTGCCCATTATTGTATCTGTAAAATATAACAGCACACTTTTGAATACAATTAGATGACACATTGTCACTAAAATAATTTTTTGATTTATAAAAAATACCTCTCTTTATTCAAGATATATTGACATTTTCTTTGAATAGTGTTGAAAAACTTTAAAGAAAACACTATTTATATGTTATGCATTGTGGCTTATTATTATATTTTGGATCTTATTGCGTTATTCTTCCTTACTATTTTTAAAAATCATATTTTCATATTGAATAGTCATATTAGTTTGTTTGAAAAATTGTTTTCCAGAAATTCTAATGAAGATGTGTAAATAAAAATAACTACATGCTGTTGCCAGAAATAACTTTGCTATACATTTCAATTATAACAATGGCTCTTGTATGCCAGCCATCCTGTGTGAAAATAAAAGTCTCTTGAGTTGATTTTCTTTACTTAGTGAATGAAAATAAAATAAAGGAAGGTGTAAAGTCTTTTCAAGTTTAGGAGTCAGTAACTGGATTTCTACACATTTTTTCATTTTTAATTATATGGTTTTTTTTTACTCTGTTCTTCCCAAGTATATAAATTTCAGTATATCCACACACACACACACCCTGTCCTAGATTAGGCTTTCTTATAATCAAGCAATTTAGATAAGTGGGTAAAAATATTTGAGTGATTAATTTTCATCATTACTATAGATGATTATAAGTATAATGTGTTATTATTGCCGGTTAGAAGCATGGTACTTTATCCATATTTGTTATACACATAGAAATTGGTGTCTCTGAATATTTTCATGAAATTTTGTTAGTTTAGATTTGTGTTTTTGCATGTGTAAGGATTTTAGAAGTATCACACATGCTTTTGCCATCAGTTATTTGCATTGATTTTTTTTTTTTTTACATTTTGATTGAACCTTTCATCATCTCAATCTTCATGACCTATCACTACTACTACTACTACTACTACTACTACTACTACTACTATTATTATTATTATTATTATTAATAATAATTTTGTCAAATAGTATTCATCTCTTTAATTTTTACTACTTTTTATTTCAAACTACTTAGGCAGTATCAGATTTACTTATGGGCTACAGTCCGGGAGCTCCCTAGTTTGAAGAGCCCCCAAGGGCCCACTAGCCTTGAACCTCTGATAAAACTAAATATATATATATATATATATATATATATGTAAGAACTGAGATTTGTTTATTTTCAGATTTACTTGGTCTTCTGTGAACTAATTTAAAATAATTTAGTGTATTGAGGCTCTTCTTGTTTGTTTTTTATTTATTTAAATGGGGGTCCTTTTTTTAACTGATGTGGAAATGAATATTAGTAATCAAGGGGTTCCGAATTTCATTATCCCAGGGTCTACTTAAGTTGTAAATCCTGCCTTTCACTTGGGTCATCATTTCAGTAACAATGTAAAAGAGTACAAATGACAATAAAGAATCATGTCATTCTTTTTTTATTGTTGGAATGAACTGATTTGTGATAAAAAGCAAACAAAATTAAGTTGATGAAAGATAATTGTTGAGATTAATAATATGATTGACAGGGTTTCATAAATAATTACTACTTGTTGGTTGAGTAACAAACAGGAAACTTTTTTTTATACCATTGTTTTAGATCTTAGTAAAAAGAACCAGGCTTTTTCTTGATAAAAAGGAATGTGTGTTTAAATTTATATCAAGAGTTCTTTTTTTATTTTTATTTTTTATTGTTGTTGTTTCCAGTGTGTGCTCTTTCTCACTATCATAGAAATATTGAACTGAATTACCATAAAAACGGGTGAAATTATACGAGTGAAAATCTATATATAATGTGCCTTATTCCATTGGAGGAAAATTTGTAACCTTTTCTTTTTCTTTAATTGCCCAGTCATCTAAAGGGAATGGATGAATAAAAATGTAAAAAATAAAAGGTGATGTGTAAAAAGTATTAGATACCAGGTAAAAGGCTAAAAATAATACTTGGTTTGCTTTTTCATATCTTATGAGTGGGGGGTGGGGGTGATTTCTATGAGATTATATGACAATATTTTAAATAGTTGATAGTGAGGTTACAGATGCAGTTAAGCCCTTTGTAATATGTCCAAACCACAAATAAATTCACTTGTTAATAATAATAATTGGGTTTGACAAATCTTCAGCTAAAAAAGGAGCAAAAATATACTTCATGACTTATTTGATTAAAATAAAAAGAGAGGAAAAATTTAAATATGTATAGTAAAATATGATTGCTTCGTTCTTCATTTTGCTTTGTTTTTATTACATGTCAAAGTTGGATTATCTCAAGGATCTTTTATTAAAGAATTAAGTTTAAAATAGCTAATCAATTAAGATGTTCCTTATATTTCTCAAAACAGTAAAATAACAAATCATAATTTTATTTAAATGGAAAGTTAACACAGTTACTTTTTTAAAGCTTCTAATCTATGATTTTTAATGTATAATTTGAATTATTGGACTCTGATCCCAACATATTACACTAAATAAAAAACATGAAATTGTTAAAAATGGAAATCTGTGTAGTCAGTTCTTTATAAGAATATCAAATTTCCAAAATGAAATTAGTGTTTTGTGAGTGTGTTTCATAAAAGATCTGGCAGCAAAAATAAGTAATTGTAATTATATTACTTACATAAACAGTTTTTACCCAAACGAACCCTAATTTTCTAAACTAATAAATCTTTGTAAGACTTATAAATCCATTTAAAAATATCAGTTCGTGAAATTATATTGATATAATTATTTTCTTTGAATTAAGTGATTTTACAAAGTAACCTAATCTTTATGGAAAGAACTAAATAAGATAACAGCATGCAGATGTATTTTTCAATTGTGTCTAGGAATTTTTAGAAAAACTTGCATTTTTTAATGTTTTTGTTTTATTTTTATTTAATTAAGATGATTAGGTAAAAAAATCAACATTGATTTGGAACATATCAAGTTGATCTTAAAAAAACAAACAAATTTCTCTTAGTTTACTTAATGACAAGTCAGGACCTTCAAGTATAAACATAATATCTTGATTACTTTCCAAAGTTTGGTATCAAGAAGATAAAATGGCTTATTTTTCTTTGATTTCCTTATATATATATATATATATATATATATATATATATATATATATATATATATATATATATACTTTGCTTATGTGTTGCATTAATCTAAATCCATATATCCTCAAAATGTTACAGTAATCAAAATAGTTTTTAGGCTCATTAACTTTTGCTAAATAATTATATTTTGTCAGAGCTTTCTTTTTAAATAGGAGCTGAATAATGATGGAGGATTTTTTAACACTGTACAAACATTCTAGTATTTTTAATAGAAACTTACAAACATAAGAGATTCTAAATTTTTTAATCATATTCAAACATTACTTTATTCATTTTGTGGATAATTTAGAGTTACATGTATCAGTTGTGACAATTACAACTTATTATAAAAATTCATCTTTTAAGTTATCTTCTGCTAATTGAATATAAAGAATAGAAATAAATATTTGCAAAATACTAAATTCTGTGGACTATTGCATTTATAGCAGAATTTAAATCTGCTAAATAAAGCACAGATGTCTACTCTAGTTAAATATACTTATTTTTAAAATATAGGAAATAATTTTAAACATAATGTAGTTCTCACAAAAGTATTTTTGTAAAGTTTCATAAAAATGAAGCATTTAGTATCACTAAGAAATTCTTTTATGATTTAAAAAAAAGGAAGTTCTTAATGATTTTGCATAAATGCTGTCCTAATTTTTGTTCCTGTTTGAACTTGTTACAATTTATGTAAGCAAATCATAATAAATCCAGTAATGAAATAGTTGTCATTTTTGGTAATGGACATATTAGTTTTCAGAAAGAGTAATTTAAAGGACAGACTAACTGGAAAATGATATACAAAAACCAATTATTTCAGTTAAACCAACCTTTAGCAAATAATGGAAACTTGTTTAAAATGTTATACACCTACAAAAGGTCATCAAACTTGTCTGCTGAGATAGACTTTTAATATAGGTCTGAATTACATTGAGACAACTAATTGATCAATATATTTTAATGCAGAATTCTTTATAGTTTAATGATATTCTTATCTGCAAGCATTTTTAGAATTCTAATAACTTCTGCTACATTTATAAATTGCTATTTCTTTCATTTCAAAACTTATAAAAATGAAAAAGAATCACTGTCAGACACAATAATCTTTTTAAGGAAAGTATAATTTATTCATTATCATCTACAGACAAAAATAGTTTAGGTTAGAATTTGTTAAAAATAAATAAGATATGAACTAAATTTGGGAAAGGAATATTTTCTTCTTTTTGTTGTCGACTATATAAAATAGAATTCGTAGAAGCAATATTGTCATAACTTGACAATATTAACATTGAAAAATAATATGGAACTGAAAAATCATCAAAAACAAAATAAGAGAAATTTGCTAAAAAGGTTGCTTTGGCATAATGGTTAGAGTGTTCGCCAATGGCCCAAGAGACTGGGGTTCAATTCCAGGTCGAGTCATACCAAAGACTCAAAAAATGGTACTTGATGTTGCCTTGCTTAACACTCAGTATTATAAAGTAGGGATCAAGGGTAAAGTGGAACAATCCAGGGAAAGGAGTAATGGCCTTGGCCTTCCCTACACCTCGGTATAGTAGCTATCAAAAAGGGAGCCTTTGGGTCATCACCCATGACTACAATCGCCAACTTTTTATATGAAACAAAATGCTTTTTATTCCTATTTATGATTCATTCAGCAAATAAATTTCTCTTGCCTGTTTTTCTTTTGATGATTTTATTGTGAGAAAGTGAGGAAACTAAACAATCAACTATAAGATTTCTACTACACAAATTCTTATTCTGAAAATTTGTATGTTAATTTTTATAGTTAAATGCAGATTATTAAGTATCAGTATTCACTAACCACCTCTTTACTTGATTTTATTTCTTATTTGATACTTCTCTATTTGTATGTCAAAAAGTTTTCAAGTAACTATATATGTGAATATACATATTCTCTACTAGAAAATTTACTGAGCATTTTTGTAATTTTTTTTTATTTAATTATATAAATGTCCAAAGTGTTTTTCACAATAGCTCAAAGTTTGATTATATATATATATATATATATATATATATATATATATATATATATATATATATATATATACACACTCAATAAAATTATTTTCAAATGTATAATAAACAGAAAAAAATTAAAGATAAAAAAATGTATAGAACCAAAAGCATAAACTGAATAAACTGTTTTGTATTCAAGAGTTAAAATGATTCAACATTAATTAAATTATTTTAAATTCATTTTCCAAACAAATAGGAATATTAGATTTCACAGTGAAAAATATAAGCATCTGAAAATAACTAATACTTTTTCTTAATGAGGCAAAAGTAACTTAAAACTCTATATCCACTGAACATCTAGAATTTTTAAGTATATTAAGGATTGTGGGTTTTATTCATCTATTTATTGAATCTTATATATCAACCTTTCTCATACCAACATCTGAAATGTTATACCCTAACATCATTACGCATGCTGGCTTGTAAATACAATTTGAATTACCCTATGGAAACATAAAAATGTATTAAGATTTTGCCAAAGAAAACCATCTTTGTATTTAAACACCTGAAAGTAAGTTGCAAGAAGTTATTAAGAAATATTGTAGCTTATGAAACCCACTTATAAAAATAAAAGATAGCTTTGTAATCACCAAACCTTTTTCTAGATATTCACAAACAGCAGCTATACAAAGCCTTGTCTCATTTTTATTAATATTCCATTTTCATTTATCTTAAATGGGATTTAAACTTTAACCAATCAACAGCAAGACTTCAGTTTCATTTCATGTTTTATAACTTTGTTCTTTGCGGAATTTTTTCTCACTTTATCTCCATCATTAATCAACATGTTAGTCTACAATTAACAACTGTACATTTTCTTCATCAGTGTCAGTAACAATTTAAAATTCAAATTTCATCAAAGACACAAAGTGTAGACATTTTTTATTTTAAAAATATTATCCAGTGATTATAAAGATAAATTGTATATTTCTTTTTTCTCTTACTCTTGTTTTATAATTTCTACTTTTTTGATATAGAAGTATCACATCTTCCTGCGCATAACTATAACCTATTTCAGTGTATGTTATTATTTGTATCACATATTTGCTCTACATTTCTGTACACATAGTATATCAATTGTCCGTTATAGAAAGTACATTTTTGCATTCATAATATTATAGATGCTAGCAAATTTACTATACATAGTACAGCTTTGTGCTTGGCCTTGAAAGTGGCTTTGTCACTATGTGACAGGCTTGCTATACTCAGACCCTTGACTGCTCACACCCTTACCATTCAGTATTTGAAATTATTTGATAATCTCATTGACACTGTCATTTTACAAAATGTGGAAATGCTTGTCTAGTGTTATCTTTAGTTTTTTTTAAACTTTTTATTTGTCCATTCAATGACTGAGCCATTAAGAGTAAAACGTTATAAAATTTCTCCTTCATGAGTTACGTATACATCAAAATGATGTGTATAGTACTTATATATATAATGAATAAGACAAATTAAGCAAATAGAATATTTTCCTCATTTAGTGCTATAATTTTTGCAAAATATCTGACTATCATCCACTGGTTCCCAAGCTTTACTCCCATTTTGTTAGTGAATTTTTCTTTACTCATGGCCTCATGGCCCAAGTCAGAATACAATAATGATTATTCTTTCCCCTTTTGTAAGTGACAAAATAAACTCTTAGTGTAAAACAACCTATCAGGTGAGAAAGGCCAGAAAGCAAATGTTAGATCAGTCTTTCTTTTCTTCTCTTATGTAAATATGTAAATATCATTCGCCTTTTCCCCCCTTGATGCAATGTACACCTTACACTCATAATTAAGTAGATATTATATAATATAGAGATTTTTTATGTCATCAAAGACAGACCTAATTAGAAGTGTTTCCAAAGAAAAATAATTAGCTTAAATTTAATAAAATGATTTTAATGGTTCCATTTGTAAAATTTAATGAAAAATTAACCAGTATTTTCTTAAATTTTAGTATTATATTCAAATGATAACTAGTTGAATTTGAAATTTTTAGAATTTGAAAATGATTTCTAGAATTTTAATGATAGAAAATGTTGAAAAACTTGTTTATAAGTTTTAATGATAATATGCCTCTGCATTCCACTATCTTTAACTGCATCTTTATGATGTGGTCATGGAAATTTGATTGATGCATTTTTGCTTTTTAAGTAGAGTCATCATCATCATCATATCGCGCTGGTAGCACGGATATCCCTGACCCTCTCTCGCCACTCCTCCCTATCGTTCATCGCCTTAAGTAGAGTAGAATTATATAAAGTGAAAAAATAAAATCGATTGATAATCGTAATTCCAATACTGCAGTCTTATTTCAGCAAAAGTGAGAGATTGATGTTGAGCAGAGTTGGTGTGCTAATAATGACAAAAATATGCATGGAGAATTTGGTTTCACACCTAGTTCTAAGGATGAAGTTAGATAAGTAGGTAGTACTATGAAATTTATATATATATATATATATATATATATATATATATATATACTTCCCTATATACAATGGCTGTTTCTCCCTCAAAAAAAAATCTTTACTCTTTATTTTTATTTCTACAAAGTCTGTTTTTCTTTTGATGATGTGAAGCTATTTCTACTGTAAAAATTCTATTAAAGAATACACTGCATATGACATACCAACTATTTTTTTTAATTACAACATCAACTCATTTTTCAAATTTGCTTCTAAGTTACTTTTAACGTAAGAACCTTAAATAGAATAGGACAACTACCAGAGCTAATCGCATCGACCGTAGAACATAAGATAGACATAATATGCATACAAGAACACAGATACACGCACACCGAAGATATCAAATATCACGAAACTGGCAATGAATGGTCGCTCGTCAGTGTATCAGCATGGAAAAACTCTGTCAACGCCACAGTAGGAGGGGTAGGATTACTTATAGGACCTAGAGCATTAAAAACGCTAAATAGCATTGAGAAAATACAACCTAGGATGATGGCAGCTACTTTTAACGGCAACCCCAGAGCAACAATCATCTCCTGCTACAGCCCTACCAATGTTAGTGGAGAAACTGAACTAGTCACCTTCTACGATGAGTTATCCTCATTAGTGCGTAGCATCCCAAAACACAACATGATAGTCATTGGCGGAGACATGAATGCCCAAATCGGGAAAAACGGAAACAACAAATACAGCCTTCACAACACGTCAAATAGGAATGGGCAACATCTAACAGATTTCATGATAGAAAATAGATTTGCATGCCTCAATACAAACTACCAAAAAAGGGAGGGCAAACTATGGACATACACATACGCGAACAATAGTAAAGCACAGATAGACTATGTCCTTATAAACAAGAAATGGAAAAATAGTGCAATGAATTGCGAGGCATACTCCTCTTTCGAGGGTGTGTCCTCCGATCACCAAATAGTCATGGCGAAAATACAGCTAAGCCTACAAAAGAATGCCAAACGAACAGTGACCACCAAACACCATGACTGGGCCCTTTTGAACAACAGAGATATTAGAGATAAATACGTATTAGAATTAAGAAACAGATTCGAAACACTACAAGAGAAGATGGAAAAAAGTACACCAAATGACGAATATGAAAATTTCGTCAATGCGCACCTCAAGGCAGCAGCGAAATGTATTCCAACAAAACTCAAAACTAAATATAGAGTCCCATGGGAAACTTTAGCGGTGAGAGAAAAATGTGCACTAGTGAAAACAGCCTCCAAAAACTATTGAAAAACCCAACAAACACAAATGCCCGAAAACTAAAAACAGCACAATATCAATTAGCAGGCATATATATAAAGGAACAGACAGAATACATTCAAAATCAGATAGATAAGATTAGAGACTCGGTGGAAGATAGACAATCTAAGATAGCCTGGCAAACAATAAACGAAGTGAGTAGAAGAAAGAGCACAACCAAAGCAAAACTGAAAGCTGCAAACCAACAAGAAAGAATAAAACTGTGGAAACAGCACTTCAAAAACCTACTAGGAAACCCACCGAAAATAACACATGAAGCAATCACCAGAATAATTAGTAAACAATTGGACATTAAACTAGGACCGTTCACACAAGAAGAACTCTACTCGGTTCTCAGAAAAATTAAAAATAGGAAAGCTGCAGGGCTGGACAAGATTCCCCCAGAAGTATGGAGAACCAGACAATTCGACAACATACTGCTCCGACACTGCAACACAGTATATAATCAAAATCCGATAGATGGATGAAGGGATGCATACTCCCCTTCCCTAAAAAGGGGGACCTCGGATTAGCCAAAAACTACCGAGGCATAACACTTACATCCATAGCAGCCAAAATCTACAATGCCCTACTACGAAACCGTATAGAACCCAAAATTGATAACATACTTAGGAAAAACCAAAATGGCTTCCGAAGAAATAGATCCACAACCTCACAAATATTATCCATCCGTAGAATCCTTGAAGGTGTACGAGCAAAAAACCTACAAGCGACATTAATATTTGTCGACTTTACCAAGGCCTTCGATTCCATTCACAGAGGAAAGATGGAACAAATCCTACTAGCATACGGAATACCTAAAGAAACTGTAGCAGCAATAACGATTCTCTATAGAAACATCAAAGTAAAATTACGATCGCCAGATGGAGACACAGAATACTTCGAGATTGTAGCAGGAGTACTACTAGGGGACATGCTAGCTCCATACCTCTTTATCATTTGTCTAGACTACGTACGTAGAACATCGATTGACAAAATCAGAGAGAACAGCTTCGAGCTGACAAAGAAAAGAAGCAGAAGGTACCCCGCAAAAACAATTACCGATGCCGACTATGCCGATGACATAGCAATACTGGCAAATACACCCGACCAAGCCGAAACACTACTGCATAGTTTGGAACGAGCAGCTGCAGGTATAGGCCTCTATGTCAATGCACACAAAACGGAATATCTGTGCTATAATCAAACGGGTGACATCTCCACTCTAGACGGAACCCCTCTTAAACTAGTAGACAAATTCACTTACCTAGGAAGCAGCGTCACATCAACCAAAAAGGACATCGAAACGAGGTTAACGAAAGCATGGACAGCTATCAATAGGCTATCGATTATATGGAAATCAGACCTAACCGATAAAATGAAACACAGTTTCTTCCAGGCAACAGTCGTATCGATACTGCTATATGGATGCACTACATGGACTCTAACAAAACAGCTGGAGAAGAAGCTAGACGGCAGTTACACAAGAATGCTGCGAGCAATCTTGAACAAGTCCTGGCGGCAACACCCCACAAGACACCAACTGTACAGCCACCTGCCTCCTATCACGAAAACTATTCAAGTTAGACGAACCAGACATGCAGGAGAAGCAGGGACGAACTCATAAGTGATGTACTCTTATGGACCCTCACACATGGCCGTGCAAAATCAGGACAACCAACACGAACATATATTCAGCAACTATGTGAGGATACAGGATGTTGTCCAGAAGACCTGCCTGAGGCGATGAACGATAGGGAAAAGTGATGAGAGAGGGTCAGGGATATCCGTGCTACCAGCACAACATAATGATGATGATGATGATATATTATAGGCTACAATGTAAAATGTCAAAGTCTAGAACAATTTTTCTAGTCAAGAACTCTTCTTTTTTAAAGAAATCTTTGCATATTCTAGATTTTCATTGTTCATAATAATATCTACACTTAACTCTGTCTTACTTCTTCACTTTTTCTTTCCCTTGGCTGATTTTTTCTTTTCTGTCAATTTTCTGATTGAATGAACTATGAACAATCTTATAAATCGACCGTTTTATAATTTATACTTTGAGGACAGTCATTCCCATAATGAGTGATACCACCTTTTTAGAGGCAGTGGAAATATCCAAAGATGCAATTTTAAAAAAAAAGTTGTATCAGAATCAAGAGAACCTTTTTTTAAGTCAATAGTTTACTATGAAAAGATACTCTAAAGATTGGTTTTATTTTGAGATTCAGAGTTAAAAGTCCAATTATTTGTTTGTCTTTTGGTTATGTGATCTGAACAGGACACATACCACACACACTAGCCAGATCTGACAGCAGTATTTTGTCTACAAAGCCCAGGATGATTTAGTTATGATTGCAGACTAAGTCTTAAGTTAGTTGTTTTAAATTTTCAATTGATCAAAGAAAGAGGTCAATGCTCATTATATGTAGGTGAGGGTTCTAGAGAGGTAGTCAAAAGGTTGAGGAACCACTGTTTTAGGATATTATGGAATAATTTTGGAATTGAGCAAAATTGACTTGACCTAAAGTAAAGCTTGTAATGATCAATACAATATGATGAATTTGCAATCTCAAGTGCTTGTCTGCATACATATTTTTTTTGCTTGTTTTCAAGTCTTGAGACTATTTGAATATATTGTCAGTACAAAATTGATACAAGTGTCTGTTTCTTAGAAATCCTGCTTGAAAGTAAGAACACTTTGTATATAAAGTTTTTTTCTTTTTTGTTCTTTTTTTTTTTCATCTTTAAAAGTACTTTTTTTTTCATCTTTAAAAGTACTTTTTTTTTCATCTTTAAAAGTACTTTTTTTTCATATTTAAAAGCCACTTTTGAGGACCCTTAAAGTTGATATTAAATTGTATCTTTTTTTATAAAACTGATATGATTAATTGCAAATAAATAAGTACACTATAATTAGCATTCAGTAATTATTTCCCTTGGGTCATTTAGGTAATCAAATTATTATTGTTGCAAATTGAATTAAAAATTGCTTTCTTTTCTCAGTTAGAGTATTTTAATGATATTGCACTAATAGAAATTCAGATCATTGTGTTATGATAAAAAAAATCAGCTGGTTATTATATAGATAGTATGTTCCTCAATAATATACAGAAATTCATAATTTGATAATTAGTTCTCAATTACTTTAATTCATACAATTGTTTTCAACTTTTCAATAAAACATACTTGGCTGTATTTAATTTATCATTTATTTCCTATCCTAAATGTTGAAAATGAGAAAACTGTTTTTCATTATATATTGTTTTTTGTTTGTGTTTTTTTCTTTTCTAGTGCTCTTGAACTGGCTTTGAAGCATAAGACTCACATTGATACAGTTCTTGCATATCGACAGAAATACCTCCAAAAATTTGACAAGCCGGAAACAGATAAAAGATTTCTTCAATATGGAGAAGGAGTAAGTAAAAAGAAGAAAAAAATTGTTTCAATTTTCTTCTTCACACTCTCCCAGTTCTTTTGAAATTTTTAATTAAATCTTCCTTTACTTTTTTCTCTCTTTCTCTTTCACTCTCTAATTATGCTTCTCCACTATTATCAAATATTCATTACTTTTTGGTACAGCTGTTCTTTACATCTTTCAACTAGACTTTCTTATTTTCTTAGATATTTTTGCAGGATCTGTTTCTCTCTTCATCTTCCTTCTATCATTTATCCTTTTTTTCCTTGATATCCATTTTTTTTTATTTTCTAATTTTCTTTAATCTATAACACTGTCACAAACAAAATTCATACATATATATATATATATATATATAGATTTTGATTAAAATGTCCTGTATATTTGAAGAATAAAGTAAAGATATTACATTTCACTTTCAATCATTCTTTGGACATAAGCAAAACTTTGGCTTTATGTGTCATATCTCAAATTTGACTTTTAAATGGAATATTTTATGATAAAATAATAACTGATCCATTTTGGTAGAATTTTGTCTGCAATTGATAACCAACATTCCAGTTATTACTTTCAAACATTTTTTCTGCTCAGATTCAAAATAATTGACTTCTATTTAAATGTTATGCTGATATTATTAGTCAATACATTACTTAGTCAATCTGAGTAAAATTGCTGTATGATTTGGGGAATATCATTCATTCAAACTTTCCCAGAAATTTATATTTTTATTAATTTTTTTTAGTAGATATTGGGGGTGGGGGCTAAGAAAATGAATAGTATTACATCTTCTCCTTGTACACCTATAATTATTTTTTTTACCAAAAAGTCAATTGCCAATTATTGATCATGATTTATATAACTTAGTGGCATGAATATTTTCCTTCACTTTTTAAGTCATTTACAAAAACTCCATATTAGTAACTGACAACAAATAAACATGTCTGCAATAGTCATTTATGAGTGAAGGTAAAATGTAAAACAGAATAATTGACAATTTCTTTATATCAATTCATCCTTCCAATATATGACAGCGATGGGTGTCCTCGTGGTGCAACGGTTAAAGTGATGGACTGCGGAATCATAGTAAGCGAGTTCAAACTCCAGTTGTGCTATTATGTTCACTTTCGGACAAATACCCTTGGGAAAGGTATGAACCCCCTTATCCTCCCAGCTATGGGTTAAATAGTACAACTACTGTTCTTCTAGGAGAATGGCTTTGGCATTAAATAACCTTACAAAGGTTGATATGCCATTAAACAAAGAAACCAAATCAAACCAATATATGACCTTGAAGAATAAATGTAAGAGTTCTGTGAATAGTTGACCCTGTTTAGTTGTAATATAAAGAAATAAACAGAGAAAAAAAGAGACCAAGAAAGAAAGGAAAATCAAAAATTTATATTGCACGAATTCCCTTTGTCAGTCTTTGCTGAAAGTTAATTACTAATTTCATATACATTATTATGAATAAATCATTAGGCTTCCTTTTGGAATTTCATTTATCACTTCTAGTTCAATCTGTAAAATTAATTAATTCATGTTGCAGATGTTTTTCTTATTTTTATTATACATTTTTATTGCCATTGCTCTGTGCTGTAATGAGTTTTATTAAAGGTTCGTTAAAGTAGCCTATAGCAATATTTTAAGATCCGGACATTTCTTATTCAACTTTCAGGCTCATTCTTAAATCTAAACAGTTGCTGTATAGTTTTCAATTATAGAAATATCTTTATTGGAAAATACAGGGTTATGAATACACTAAATTTGAAATAATAATAATTATCTTATTTTATATTATTGTTTACCACAAGGGAAAGTGAAAGTACATAGTATACCCTTTTAGATGATGTTTTGATGGCAATAATTTAGATATTGAAATAAATTTCTTTTTGAATAAAATTTTCTCATAAATATAATCACTTCATCTAAGAGCATTGCTAAAAATTAACTTTCATTTGTTGATAATAAAGTGAGAGATTATTGTGATTTTCTGTTTGAAGTGAGGTAGTTGCAATAATCAGTAAAAATAATTTGTCACCAGAAAATTGGGCAAAGATCACATAACTTCTCATTCAAAGCTTTTAAAAGTTGAATGTTTCTAAAAATGCAGTTTACATATGTGCAACTACAATTTGGATCAGCTCAGATCCGTTGAGCTGAGAAAAACCACCATAGGTATATTTACTGTCTTTCAAAAAGCATTTGGAAAACAACTGCTGTCAACATTTATATATTCAATCAACTAAAAACATTTTCCCAAATGTTATTAAATATATATTTTTTTTTAAATCTATAGACAATATAAAATTTTATTGAGGAGTATATAATTTTCATTTTAATTTTGGTTTCACTCTATGAAAAGAATTTTATTTATTTTTGAGTACAAAAAAAAATGAAATTTAGAATATGTAAGAGTTATGCATTTAATATTTGAAGAAATAATGACTGCAGCTTTGTATATTCTGAGTTCTAAATCAGAGTAAAATAGCTCATATGAGATATTCCCTTGTTTAAAACACATGAACTGTGTTTTATCTGTGTTTATGTTGAGAACAATACCTTTTGCTGCCTGTTCTATGTGTTTTAAGCTAGATGAAGCCATCTCCACATTAAATGACAAGCCTCTAAAAATAGTGGACCATTTCACATACCTCGGTAGCTTTATCTCATCTGAAAACAATGTCAGTGTATGCATGAAAACAGCATGAACTGGTATCAACAGATTATTGACTGTCTGAAAAACTAATCTCTGATAAGATAAAACAGGAATTCTTCCAAGCTCTAGCCATGTCAGTACTATTGTATGGCTGCACCACCTAGTCTTTAACAAAATTCTTAGAGAAAAAACTAGATAGGAACTACACAAGGATGCTGCTTGCTGTTTTGAATAAATCCTGGAAGCAGCACCCCATAAAACAGCAGCTGTACAACCACTTACCTCCTATCTCACATCCTAGTAAGATGAACAAAATAGTTGGACATTGCATGAGAAGCAGGGACAAATTCATAAGCAAAGTTATCCTATGGATTCCCACGCATGAACACACCAGTGTTGGCTGACTTGCAAAGACCTATATTCATCAGCTCTGTGCACATACTTGATGCCATCTAGAGAACCTGCCAAGCATAATGGATGATAGTGACAGATGGTAAGAGAGCCAAGGGAATCCATGCTATTAACTTAACTTGATGATAATGACTAGTTGTTTACTTAAAAACTTATTCAGTTATTTTACATGGCTATTTTAATGGAAAAATGAACCAGAAAATATAGAACAAAATTGAATCTTTATGATTCAACAATCAAATAAAAGCAATGCTTCTTTGAAAGTATCTTTTTGTAGGACTTACTCAGATATTAATATGTGATAGTTTGTTTTTTCAGTTACCAACCTTAGAGTGAAAAGTTCTAATGGTATACATCAATAAAAAAAAATCATTCATATTCCTTGTATAATTTGCATTTTTGGCTATTTATTTTTCATTTCTACATACTGTCATAAGAATAGATTTGGCATTTCTTTGTACTCAAGGAACTATAGCTTTGTGAGTTCAGCATGTGCTGAAGTACAATTCAATTGGTTAATACATTTTGGTGGCATCCAGCTAAAGAAAAAAGTTTTATTTTCTTATACTCACTATTTTTATGATACTTACAGTTTCTATAGTAACAGGTTTTACTTGTCTTGGCAAAGAAGATCTGCTCAAGGGTAGATAATTGAGTATCTCACTTCTAAATCACACATATTTTTTGTTTGCTTTCTTTGTTTAATGATATTTCAACTTTTGTGTGTTATTTAATGGCCAAACCATTGTTGAAGAAGAACAGTCATCATTAATTCATACTGAAGTCTCTTGGCTCCCTATTGACCATCACTCTTGGCTGTTCCTCTTGATTGCATGCAGTGTCCACACAAGAGCTAGATCATTGCTGTTTGGCCAACACTGTTATGTCTGTGTGTAGAAGTCCATTAGAGAACATTGCATACAAGTTTCTCTTTACTCTTCCAACAGTTCCCAGCATGCTTTTTTTTTCTTATTTTGTTATTTTGTGAGATGGGAGTTGAGTGGCCATACAACTGCTGTTTTGTAGGGTACTGCTTCCAAGATTTGTGTCCTAGTCAGCTTGGGCTGCAGAATATACTGACTGCATCTCTGCAGAAGGTTTAAACTCCCCCAATGAGTATCCTGAATATGACACTAAATGATCTGATGGCGAGGCTCCAGGGAATGCGAAGTATCCCTTTATTATCATCACTCCTGACTCTACTCTGGCTCAGAGCGGTAGTACCTGATAGGGTTCTATCTATAGGTCAAATAAAACTAAACTGTGTACTTATGCTAAACAGAATTCTTAGAAATAGAACTATATAAAATTTATAAAGATGGATGAGAGATCAGATTTCCATATAATTGACAATCTGTCAATAGCTTTCAAATATGTATGTTAATATCACTTCCAGTGGATGAGATATTGTTGTCAAACTGATCTACTAATTTCTCCTTTTTTGTTTAAAACACATGGACTCTCTTTTATCTGTATTCCCATGGAGACCAATGCCTTTCGTAGCTTGCTGCAGGCTATGCAGCTGGGACTCATCTTGGACTGATGCATTTGTGAGAAGTGCTAGATCATCTGCATAGTCTAAATCTGTCATGGTTCCTGTGGGATATCATTTGCTTCTTGTCTCTTCTTAATATAAAACCATTTTCTTTTATTAGATCTGTTGATGTTCATAGATTTTAATCTAAGCAGATTATAATTAAACAGGATACTAATGTATCTTCCTACATGACTCCAGAAATAATGTCAAAGTAGTCAGTGTTACCACCTGGTGAGCAAACTTTTGGTTTTTTATAAAGTATCATTATAGCAGTAACAGTCTCTTTGGGGAGACCATATGCTGATAGTATATATTTTATCTTTTGTGTATGGAATCAAATGCCTTGAAGAAATCTTCCTTGAGATTTTTTGTATGTTCTCTATCAATGATTTTACGAATAGTCAAAATTTTCTCAATGTTGTCAGGTCATATATGATTGAGAAGCAGGGCATTATAAATATTAGCAACTATAGCAGTAAGAGTTTTGCCTTTGTAGTTCTAAGTGATTTTAAAGTTGTTTTTCATGTAGAAGAAGATAATGCAGCATTTCATCTATTTCTCTCTTGTGTTTTATTTATACACAGTGTTGTATAATTGAAAAAGTATGTTGTTCGATTTCTTTGTCTTCCATACTTCTGGAGATATTTCATTGAGGTCGGCAGCATTTTTGCTTTTAATTCTTTTTTCAGTATTGTATCTTCCTTAATATACTGTCTAAGTTTGATGTAGGTAATTTTTTTTGGTGGGTTTATCAGTGATTTCAGGAGGTTTTCCAGGCAGATTTTTTCACTGTTCTTTCCACTTCTGAAGTCTTTCTTCATATCTAGCAGGTTTTAGTTTTGCTCTTGAAATGCTTTTCCATCTGTTCACTTCATTTATTGTTTGCCATGCTAATCTTGATTATCTATCTTCTACTGCATTTTTAGTTTTATGTATTTAGCCTTGAATATATTCTCATTGTTCTTTTTTTTTTATATTTTAGTTCTCTGTAGCATTTAATGTAGATAGAAGTAAAAGGAAAAACCAAAGAAAAAAGGCAATGATTAGATCATGGGTTAATCAATAAAATAAGGTATATTGATCAATTCACAAAGCCTGATTAAAATCAAAAGAGATTGTTGGACTTGAGTTAAAACATAGAAAGTTTATATGCATAAGTCTATAAGTCTAACAAATTCCAATGTGCATTATAAAATCCATTTAAAAGCATGAATAATAAAGACAGGAAGTTTGGCAAAACAAAATTTCTGATATACATCCTTCTCCCTCTTTAAAAAATGTACTGTCTCTATTCATGATGAAAATGTACAACAAAAGGAAGGTAAATAGTTATTTTATGAAGGGCTAGCATTTTAGAAAGAATTTTTTTCCTGTGCAGAACAACCCAGGCTGGAAAAAAAATTCATTTCATATGCTTTAATTTTAAATGAAAATTGTTGAGAATTTCAGATTGGTAGAATTTAAAGAGAAAAAAAAAAGAAAAAAATTAAAGCTTAAGATAAAATGAAGATATAAGCTGAACCCACTATACTTGATTAGAATAAAATGAAATAGCTGGACTTGGAAAAATTATGAAAATTATTTTTTTAGAATAAAAACTTTCATTATCAAAACCCTGTTAGTGTAGCACTGGAGAAGTATAACTCCACAACAAAAAAATTATGATCAGTGCGTAGAGGTCAAATCCCATGATAATCAAGCTTCTATAATCACTGTTATCTTGCTCTGGCTTTTCACTGGATTATAGATTCTGAGGCAGGAAAGTATTGTATGTGCCCTACAAGCATATAACATAAGAAAACATGGGATGCAGTGTAGTGGATATGAAGCAAGGCAGATGAATCCAAAAGTGGGTCAATGGCACACTTCACTAGATGCTGTGTTGGAGGAACCTTATTGGTCAATGACCAGGATCAAATAGTTCAGTCAGGAAACTACTGCTACTTATCTATAAAGGTGGTATATATTGTGAAAAAGAAACAGCCACTGAAAGATTATTGCCATGATTCTAATTTAAACCATAAATTTGAACTTCATTGCTCTTCACATGAAAAAACAAAAGGCATATTCTAATGAGGTTTGAGCTGTGGCCACATTGTTAAAAAAAAATAAGCTACAGATCCCAAACCAAACTTTCCTAGATGCAAAAATAATGTCAGCATTGTGATTTTAATATCTGCAGCCAAACTGAGAGGTGCCAAGCATGTAAAATTTGCACCAGAATGTGTAATGTGTATGGCAAAACCTGTTTCAGTGAAAAAAAATGTTTACAAATGGACTCAACATAGTTTTGCCACTACAAACCTGAGTAGACAAAATAGTCTATTTAATGGCCAGACACGGATTCTGGTAAAGAAAAGGTTCTGTGTACAGCAGTCTGTAACAAAGATCATGTTGATGCTCTTTTGGGACATAAAAGTTTGATTTGGTTTAATGGCATATCAACTCTTGTAGGTTATTTAAAGCCCAATCCTGTTTATATATATATATATATATATATATATATATATATATATATATAATTTCTAAGCAAACTGTTGGTAACTTTATTTTTAAATGAGTTAGAACTCATTTCTTTGCATATAGTTAAATGGTTTCAAGTGTTGCTAACTAATACTAATAATTCTATTTGATATTAATCATTTGTTTGCAATCAGTTTAAATGGTTTCAAACATTGTTATATCAGCACAATTGACCCTCAACCGCTGGCTTCTAGCAGCTTTAAGATGAAATAGGATTGGATACTTGTTTGCTACTAAACCAATTTGAAGAATACGCTCAGGACAATCATATAGGTACTAGGGTTTGATATGATCAGCTGATTGATCTCACCAGGCCTCTCCAACCACTCATCTGGGGTGGGGTCTTACCCTTCTGAAGAGATGCAGTTGGTGCATTCTGTTACCCCACATAACTGGGGGAAAGGGAACATGAAAGGGCTCATCACTATTGATTCCTTGAATAATATGCAACTGTAAACAGTGCTTCCTATTGCCAATATTTACTTTATTTATTTACTGAATGACCCTAGTATCTATCTATCTATTTATATATATATATATATATATATATATATATATATATAAGTTTTACATGGAGATGCATTAACATCATATTTGTTTATAATCTGCCTAGACTATGTACTTCAAATGCTTATTGATCTAATAAAAGAAAATAGCTTTACACTAAAAACAGCAAGAAGCAGATGATATCCTGCAGAAACTATAACAGAAGCAGATTATGCAGATGATCTAGCACTTCTTGCAAATAGACTTGCTCAATCCAAATCCTTACTGCATAGCCTAGAGCAAGCAACAAAAAGCATTGGTCTCCATCTAAATGTAAATAAAACAAGAGTTCATATGTTTTAAATGAGGAGGAGCCATCTCCGTTCTCAGTGGCAAACCTCTAAAATAATTAGACAAGTTCACATACCTCAGCAGCAATATCTTATCTATTGAAAGTGATGTATGTCAACATACACCTAGTGAAAGTATGAACTGCTATTGATTGGTCATTGATCATATGGAAGTCTGATCTATCTGATAAAATGAAGCAGGATTTTTTTCCTAGCTGTATTTATGTCAATATTATATGGATGCCAACAAAACGTATAAAGAAAAAGCTAGATGGAAGCTGCACAAGAATCCTGTGTTGTTTTGAACAAATCCTGAAAGCAATAGCTGACAAAACAGTAGCTGTGTGGCCACTTGCCTCTCATCTCAAAAATCTTCCAAATAAGACAAACAAGATATGCGGGACACTACTGGAAAAGCAAAGACAAAGTCATGGACCCCTATACATAGCCGTACCAGTGTTGGCTGACCAGCAAGAACTTACATCAGCTCTGTGTGGATACTAGATGTAATTTGGAGGATATGCTGGGGGTGATGGATGATAGAGATAGATGAATAGAGAGAGAGAATCAGGGAAATCCATACTGTCAGAGTGACTTGATATATATATATATATATATACACGCACACACACTCTTTGTTGTTTACATTCTGTCACAGAAAATTAATCCAATCTCATTTTCATTCAGTGGAAAATGTTATTTATTTTTATATTATTCTTTAGAAGAGTTTTATTATCTTAACCGACTATGTACTGAGGGACACCAATATAATCAATTATAAATGTAAATTCTTATAAAATGATAAAATATTGAGTCAAAGCCTGTAACATTTTTAGGGTTGTCATGCAAATATGTGTGTGTATGTGTGTGTATATTAAGAGAGGATATTGTATTCCATATAGATGGATGTCATTCATAAAGTGTTTGCTGATTTACTGATATTGGGAAATAAGCCAAAACTGCCATTGATTTTTCCATTTATATGACTTGTCATGGTATCTACTACATTATTCATATCAGCCAATTGGACAGTTGGCAAGCAGCTGCAGTGGAAAGCATAGAGCAAAATTTTTAAAGTTTCCAGTCTGAGTGGTAATGTCAGAACTTGTAAAATGATATTTGAATGTTGCTCTCATGAAATAATATTATTCTCTTTTCTTTTCTGTACTGTGATTGGCTATCTTTTCAACCAATCTAACACTGTCCTGCCAATTCAGCTGTCCTACATTGCTGCTCTGTTTATCAGTAGGAATAATGTAAGCTGTATGTCTACTTTTTTTCTTTCTAAATAAATGTATTCAAAGACAATCCAATATTTTTACAGAATTTTAAAAAAATGTATTTATATAAAAATTCTAAATATCTTTATTGAAGAATCAGGATCTTTACAATGTTATATTAACTCTTTTGTTGTTATAGATGCTGGTGTGCATATATGTCCCCCCTCTGAATAGTACATGAATATGAACTATGTGATGACTAAAAAATATATTAAACTAGGCAGAGTTTTTATGGAGTTAAACTTCCTCAGTATTATTTTTGAAAGAAGTACTCAGATAATTTATGATTTAACATAAAAACAATATTAGCATTCTATGCATAAACCATTTACATAATTGCTCATATATATTAAAAAATTTTCTGTTATTTTTTCCTGAAACTTTGATATAAGCCAATATTTTAATGTCTATAATCAGAATTGAATAGATAAATATTGTCTAGATCCTAACATGAGCTATTAATCATTATAGTTTAAATGTTTTTCTTACTGTTTTATCGGATTTATGTTCTGACATTCCTTACAGGTATAATTCATTTGGTAACAGAAACACCTCTAATAGTTGAAGATCTAGACATAAAAGATTCTTGCAAACAACAGAAATTCTCAAGTTAAACTTAAAAATATGTTACATGTACCAAAAAAATCAATGCAGCTGCTATTTTTTCAATTCTGAGAGGTCCTCAATTTAACTTCTTTTTTTTTTACAGAACATAGACACCCACATAACATTGAATTCTATTCTGAGTTTGTTTCCACAACCTTGTCAGACTTGGAAACATAATGTTCTTTTCTTTACATTACCTAAAGTAAATTTTCTATCTCTAGTTTTGACCCCATTTTATTTCAAAGAAGCCAGTATGCTCTCTCTCTTTCAAATATATTTGTCCATACCTGAGAGATGCCATCGTATCTCATTTTGGATTATGTCTTTTTGACATTATTCAAACCTAATATGTACCTAGTAGCTGGCCTTTTTTTCCCTTAAATTTCCTACCAATTAAAAAAAAAAGATTATACACTGAATTTTTATCCCATTTTTTACAATTAAGTTCAACTTTTGTGAGGAAATTGCCGAAGTAGTTTTGCTATGAAAAACTACCTTCGTGTTATATTACCAGCAAAGCCTTTGTTTGTTTGTTTTACCCTTCTTCTTATGTAAAGTTGGTTCACTGTATTTTTATTTTTGGAATTTTCCATGTTTATCCTTTTATCTGTAATTTCTAATATTGTTTGATATAGATGGTTATTTCTTAAGATGTCACAAATATTCCTATTATAGAATATCAGAATCACTTCCTCATAAGTTTAACTCAGTGATAAAGGCAACATACTTAAACAAAAAAAGTTCATTTGAATTCAGATACACTCCAATAAGTGTTGTCTTTCTCTGGGCATACTCTTCATAGGTCATCAGGGCATATCTGAATTTTATTGTTGATCTTGAAAAGGTCACAAGATCCAGCCATATCTACATTCTTCTGATGGAATTTGAAAAGTTAGAACTAAATTTATTTGCAGTTGAATCTAATACTGAAAAAAAGAGTCAAGCAATTTGATAGCTCTTGATTTATATTAGGAAAACTTTTTACAGTTTTTCCTTTTATAAAGTCTAAATAGGTTGTGGTGGTATCAAAAGGAAATTCAAATCAGTTCAACATATTAACTATCAATACCTATTTTTAGATTATGAACTGAAAGTGTAGTAATCTCAAAATTCAAAAGATAATTTAGCAGTTAATTGATAGTTTCTTTTTAATGCAAATATTTGAAAAATAAAATCTTCAATAATTTGTTCATGGTACTATTATCTTTATCAGTTAATGCTAAAATAAGTTTCTTACAGTCATTAGTTTATTATTTCTTTATGGTTTTAGTTTGTTTTGATTCAGAAAGGAACTAAAGAGCTGACTGCAGAAAATGATTTCTGAATTTAAATTAGATTTGATCAAAATTAGACATTTATATGAGTTGTATAGAAAATTTACTTAATGAAATTAAGAATAACTGTCAGATAATCATTTAAATCATTGTCTTCTAATTTGCATTGGTTTATCTCTCTCTAATACATAAAAAAAACTATATATATATATATATATATATATATATATATATATTAATTTTTGTCTTATTGCTAAATGATGACTTGATTGAAAAATCTGATTGTATCAATTTTATTGATATCTATTCTAACTTTATATAAGGGCAATCTCGTAAGTTTGACTTAGTGGCTTGAAAAAATATTTCAGGAAGATGCCAACTTGTATAAGTCTAATTTAATCTTTCACCTGATGATTGTTTGAGATACAATAATCCTCATAAAGAAACCATCAGCGCCAGACTAAACCACACTTGTTGAAAATCACTGTTGAGCAAAAAGTAATAATCAGGGAATGGAAACATTATTGTTGGCATTTGACCATCTGAATTTGATGGCAAAATCAATAACTTATTACCAATCAACTTACAGCTTTTATTCTATGATAATTTTTGAAGTTAAATCTTTATTTATTGTGTGTGTGTGTTGATCAGAAAAGAATATAATTTAAAAGTTGCCATTTTAAAGTATAACTTACATAATGGTCTGATTTTGTGTAATTATAAACTTGTTTGACCAATAAAAATTGGTTTTTTGAACTTCAAATTATCTAATCTATTTATTTTCAAAATGCACATCTTATCTCATGCTTTTCTAAAGCTTTGTTTATCAAAATTATTTCAATTCACTTGCTGGGATTTAACATCATTTGTTTTTCTTCAATATTTCTTATTCAAATATATTCTAGTGACTAAAAATAATTTTGTTATTTACTTTAAGGAATAAGTGGTTTTGATTTTTAGTCAAATATAAAAGTACCTAAAAAATTGTTCTAGGAAATGTAACATTTTTAATTATTGACTTATGCCATCTTTTGAAAAATATAGTTAATGAAGAATTTATTTTGGAATATTATTACATCTTTTATGACTTAATTCATTGTTTTTAGTGACATAAAGACTAATAATATTGATTCATTCTAAGTTTTAGTAGAATATTATTTGATACCACATGCTGCTGCAGAAACCACAGCTTTGACACTGACCCTAATGTTAGATTTAAAGCCTCATTACCAGAAAGCCAGAACACCCCAGCACCATAAAATACAATACCACCAAACTTGCTTAGTTTTCCATCGCAGTATAAGAATGCCAGATAGAGACCCTAATGTCAGATTTAAAGCCTCATTACCAGAAAGCCAGAACACCCCAGCACCATAAAATACAATACCACCAAACTTGCTTAGTTTTCCATCGCAGTATAAAAATGCCAGACGTAAAGCTTCATTGCCAGAAAGCCAGAACACTCCAGCGCCATAAAATACAATACTACCAAACTTGCTTAGTTTTCCATCGCAGTATAAGAATGCTAGATAGAGACCCTAATGTCAGATTTAAAGCCTCATTACCAGAAAGTCAGAACACTCCAGCGCCATAAAATACAATACTACCAAACTTGGTTAGTTTTCCATCACAGTATAAGAATGCCAGTTAGAGACTCTAATGCCAGATTTAAAGCCTCATTACCAGAAAGCCAGAACACCTCAGCACCATAAAATACAATACCACCAAACTTGCTTAGTTTTCTATTGAAGTACAAAAATGCCAGATAATATTATTTTTGAAATATTATTGCTTTTGTTTTCCTTTGGAAATTAAAAAAGAAATAATTTATTAAAGAAAATAAAATCAAATTTCAAGGTGAATATCAGGTTAATTTAAAATCTTTCTGTTTAATCATGCTTCAAATTTTCTCATATCTTTCTTTCTGTTTTTCTTAATTTCACATCCATCTTTTTCTATCAGTTTCTTTCATTCCTTTTTCCTTTCTATATTTTTTCTTGTTTATTGTTTCTTTCATTCAATTTTTTTTTTGTTTCTTTAATTCATCCTTTCCATTTCTTTCCATTTTGATTTTCGTTCTTATTCATTTGATTTTCTTTTGTGTCTCTCCTTCCACCATTTTTTTTTACAACTTTCTTCTCTTTCATCTTATCTAATATCTTTAGTAACCCAGACTTCAGGGGGCTCTGGAATACACTGACTGCATCTCCGCAGAGAGGTAAAACCCCCACCAACAATTGTTCTAGATATGACCTGATGGTGAGGCTCCAGCTTTAGGGAATGCAGAATACTCCTTCATTGCCGTCACTCCCAGGTTCATTCAGGCATGGAGTGGTAGCACCTGAAAGGGTCCTATCTATGGGTTCAATAGAACTATTTGACATTTAAACTGAGTCCAAACAAATGATTTATACTAAATTGAATTGTTAGAAATAGAACTATTTTATCATTTAACTGTGTGTAAACTAATGACTGATGTTTAAATGAATTATTCATGATAAATAGTGGTACTTGGAACCATTTAACTGTCTGCAAAAGAATGAGCTTAGGCTTGTTTAAAGATATCATCAACAAAATGTGTTTACAACTCATATATATTTAATATATGTATAAGGAGGATTCGGCATTAACTAACCTAAAATGGTTGATATGCCATCAAACCAAACCTTATATTATGTCTCTAAATCTTATTATCCAACATACTTATTTGTTTATTCAAAAAATTTATCCCATTAAACCAATGAGTCTATTATTTTACTAGTATCATATGTACCTTCATTTTGTTTTATGAAGAACATTTTTAATATCAACATTCTAGCTGATGTGTCATCCTTAAAAAATTCTTTCAAAAATAACATTTTCCTTTCTGCTTCCTTGTTTTAGAACCACATAATGCTTACCTTACCAGAATATCAGGTTCTCAAGATAAATCTACACATTCTATCTGGTTTGGTCTTGCAGTTTATGTATATAGTCATTGCAAAATAGGTTTGTATCAGATCAGGAACCCATTCTGCTGAAGAAATACATCTACATCTGATAAATTGAGTATAATTCTTGGAATCATGACAATACTATTTTTTAACATTTGGAGACTCTGAATTCCTCATTAAAATGATCCCAGAACTTTTTTTTAATTGTGGTAACAATGCAGAGTTCAACTGAATCAAGAAACTCAGTTAGAAAATGTAGCCTCTTCATTGTCTAATTGCACAAGGACTTTTTATATAGATATGCAAATAAATAAATAAAGACTACTATATGGTTATCATTTAATAGTTATCTTTTTCTGTTTTTGTTTTACTATATTGATACTCTACCATGAATGATAAATAAAACACTATTTTCTTCATAAGAAAAATTTTAATATGAGAAATGACAACACTATGTCAAACCACAAATGAACAAAATTTTATATTCTATTGAAAATAGGATGTAAGAATGTAGGAGTAAATCTTTTACAAATGTATGGGAATAGAAAAATGCCTTTACCCCCACCCCTCCGTAATAATGTATGAATGTTCTTTGATGAAATGTCCATATGTATGTATGAAAATCTTTTTTCCATGTAGGTATGTGAGTGAAATAGAAGTGGAAAGGAAGGAAATACATTACTCACTGCTTGTAAGTGCTTTCAACTGGAAATTGATTGCTGCAAGTGTCTTGGACTGGAGTGGAAAGTTATTATTGAAATGCTGAATACTACAAACCCTAGAGTGTAATTTAGATCTAAAATGCCCTTTAATTTATCTAATACTTCTGCAGTTTAAATAGAAAAGATATGCATAATTACTCTATATCTTGTTGTTCATTCGGTATGACTGTCCCTGAATATTTGTTGTATTTTAATGAGATTTTTCTTTCATGGCATATGAAATATTCATCTACATTTGTTAGTTTCTAGTCATTCAAAGTACAATTGTTTTATGAAGTTAAACATTGGCAAGATAAAATAATCTGTATTGTGAAGATTTTTCCCTCAAAGAAAGAGACATATTTAAGAATTGCAATAGATTTGTATTTTGAAGGTACTTATAGAATGCTTCAAGTTTAACTTCAGTTCTTGAATAAATGAAATAAATAATAAAAATAATGATAATGATACTCATGATGAATAAACGGAAAAGAGAAACGCCAATCAGGAAAGCATCTAAATAGTTGGAGAAAAAGAAAACTCCAAATCCCTGGTAATATTAAAAGTAGATACCATCAGAACTGAAAGAAAAAGTCAAAAAAAAAAAAATGAGTACTTCAGAAGAACAAGCACTCTTTAGAAAAAATAAACTAGCAAAAATTTAATCAAAGGACTAAAAACCTGAGTTGCCTCTCGTGTAAGATACTCCAGACCCTTCTTCAACTGGACAAGAGAGGAGCTCAGAAATATGGGCCACAGAAGAAAATAATTATGGTCAAGGTCTTGCACTCTAGAAATGACTTTGATAGACTATGTCCAAAGTAATGAAGGAGGAGGAAAAAGACTTGCCAATATTGAGGATTGTATTGATGTAGCAAATCATGGACTACAAGAATACACAAGAAATATCAAAGAGAGACATACTGCAATAACAAAAATTGCACAATGACAAAACAGGAAAACAAGAGTTATAAAATTATCAAGAAAACAAAAATAAGAGTTAAAAGAACAAGTGACTGGAGAACACCAACTGATCAAATTAGGTTTGAGGTGACTTGAAAATGGCAATGCAGAGGGAACTGGATCACTATTTATAAGAATTCCATAAACATTAGAATTGACACAGGAGTCTAATAAGGGAATGCTACAAACTCGTATAGAAGGAGTATGAAATTGAGTGGGGAAGGTGCTTCACTGAGAATTGTGCAAGCAACTAAAATTTAACCTTATTGATAAAAGACCAGAATGTGTTCTTGAAAATGTGATATACAAAACTGTGTGGGATTTTGATATACAAGCAGATGAAATAATCCAGGCAAGAATACCAGACTTATTTGGTATTAACAAGATGAAAAGAACTTGTCAGCAATTAGATTTTGTTGTTCCAGTAGACTACAAAATGAAAGTAAAATAAATTGAAAAACTGGATAAATACCTGAACCTTGCCAGAGAATTGAAAAAAATTATGGGAAATGAAGGCAGTAATCATCGCAATCATAGAATTCTTAAAACAACAAAACAAAACAAGAAAAGAGAGGTGGGAAGGGGACTTGAAATCTGGGCAAGAATTGAGAGTATCCAGATTACAGCACTACGGAGATTAGATTGATTGAGGAAACTTACAGTCACTTGTACTTTAGTGAAGACCATAAGTTGTAAACAGATGATGATGATGATGATTTATGGGGGACTTTTGTCATTAATAGTTATAATAGTTATATATTAGT
This sequence comes from Sepioteuthis lessoniana, assembly GCA_963585895.1. NCBI lineage: Eukaryota > Metazoa > Mollusca > Cephalopoda > Myopsida > Loliginidae > Sepioteuthis > Sepioteuthis lessoniana. Next base: position 128,198,121 of record OY757912.1, read on the forward strand.
CAAAATAATCTTGTTGTTGTTGAAAAGTATTTCTAAAATTTGTTCTATGTAAAGTTTAAAATGGTCTTATTTTCATTAATAATTTTATTTTCCATTTCCCCCCCCCCCAGTTATTTTATAAATTAAATACTGAATGAAAAATCTTGATTGAATTAAAATTTTATATTGTGGCTCTCTAATTAAATTATATATATATCAACTTTTTTACTATTGCTACAATTGTACTTTTGTAATCCTAATTTGACATTACATCCATAAAGCCTGTTAGTATTTCCTAATGATTTTAGTCTGCTTGGAGAAAAATTACACTTTGGATAACATTTTCATATTATTTCCTCATCACTTAGAATTGGGGAAAGCTGCTCTTTTGAGAACTGAGTAGAGAAAGAGAGGATTACCAAGATTTTATTTATTTATTTATTTCATTATTTGGATCTCCTCTTTCTCTAACCACTTTTCTCTTTTATTTTGATTATCTTGGCAACCAGGACTTCTTTAGAACATTAAAATACTTTCAGTCAGCTTTAGAATGCTACCACTGTTCTCTCACACCACCAACCAAAATCTGTCCTATCTTATGTTTTGATTTTGACTTCCTTCCAACACCAATGATTATAAATAATTCTAAATTTAATCCTTACTTAGTATTAATATTTTTATCACAACAAACATAGAGCATTGGTAAAGGTATATTGTTGTTGAAACTTAAATGGAAAATCATGGTTGAATTCACATTGTTGTTATTTTTTCTAATGTGTATATCTTCTCTCTAGTTTTATTTATATTGTAATATCAGAAGAGTGCTGAATAAGTTGTCAATATCTTTTGAAGACAAGCCAAACTTGAAAATCTTATTTTGCCAGGGATTCAATGTACTCTTAGCTCTCTAAGCAAGACAGAAATAAATGTGTAAAAATAAATCTGGCACAATAAATAACTATGATATATAGGATATAAAAAAAAGAATGACACTTGAAGGGATTTCTTCTTCCTTCTTCCCTCTGTTTTTTCAATACCTAATGTTGTTCCTCTTCACTTACCATTAGAAAAATTACTTACATTATTATAATGATAATTTTTATCTATGCTTGTTTGTTTCCATGTCTTTTTCTCCTATATTCTCCTAAACTTATGATTATATTAAAATTTCTTCTTCAGACAATGATTAATTCCTGCAATAAGTTCAAGTCAGTAGAGAGAAATTGCAATCTCAGCAAACTCATTAATTTCTGCATAATTTTTCTGTTTTTAAATGTCAGAAAAGATGGATGTTATTAAAACTAGATTAACCAATTCATCTCAACATCTTTATTATGCATATTGTCAAAGCTGCATTTATATAAGTATTTTTCTCAGAAGGCAATTTGACTTTTTCATTATAAACAATAAAAAAGAATAATTTGTGATGGTGTATTGAGATCAGTGTACGACATTATTCCATTTATTATTTTAACACCTGTTCTCATTTTTATGGTCTCAATCATCCAATGTTTTTTCTTATGATCATATGTATTGACCTTTGCTAATTTTCAAAAAGCTTATCCTCACATTTTTTGATGGTTGGACTGCATAACAGTGGAAGGCTGGACAACTCACTGGCCGAAATAAAATAAAAAGGTGATACTACATAGATAATTTATCAATAATGCTCCATCTCCAAATTTCAAACATGATATAACTTGAATTATCTTTGTATAAATATTTTGTTATTAACATGAAAAAATTTTAGCTGTTCAATAATTTTTAAAATTATTTTAAAGGATTAAAATCAAATATGTAATCCATTAGGGAATTGATTTTAGAATAGTCAAAAGTACATGTGATTGAAAAATTGCCATTTATATGTTTTTTCAGAAAATTATCACACATGCTTTATTGTTTTGTTTTCTTTTTACATCTAATCATTTACACATGGCTATACAGTCATTAAACACTTGATTAAGGTTCATAAATTACAATATAGAAATAATAGTTTGTAGTGAATATAAAACACATAGTAATTATTAAAATTTGTTTGCTTTCAAAATAATCTTACATATAGTAATAAAAAAAAGTAAAGTTGGCAACCTTAGTCAAGGGTGACCCGAAGGCTCCCTTTTCAATAGCTACCACACTGAGGTGTAGGGGAGGGTGCTACTGCATTCTTTCGATTGCTCCATTTTACCCTTGATCTTTACATCAAGTACCAGTTTTTTAGTCTTTGGTATGACTCAACCTGGGATTGAACCCGAGTCTCCCAGACCATTTGAAAGTATTATTGTTAGCATTATATTTCCTTTAGTTCCCAGCTCTCTGAATATTTTGTTAAAGTATTAAATTTAAATATTATGGTTAGATTATCAGATAAATGATAGAAAATTATTCTGCTCAAAATCAAATGTTCATTTTATATACCTTGATTTAAGAAGACATAGAAAATGAATATTTATTACATTCTTCTGAAAGTACTTTAAAAAGATTTAGTTAATAAAATATTCATTTTATATATTAAAACTATTAAATATAATATGCTTTATGAGAATGCCGCTCATGAAAGCTGTATATCATTAAGAAACTACTTCCAAAAAATCTTTTTAGTTGCCATAAATTATTATCAGACATTGATTATACATATTTATATATATATATATATATATATTTTAGAGAAACAAGAATTGATCTCTGATTTCTAAAACATGATTTTTTTAATAAAGAATTTATCATATTCGACAAATGTTGACTGTATTATATAGTTATCATTTGTATTATCATTATGTTGAACATGGCTACCAAAATTTAGATTTTAAAAAATTCTACCCTCTGATATATTGGTTGCCAAAAAAGATTAAATAAAAAGCAAAAAGAGTTTTTATTATTTTCAGTATTGATTTTATTGAACAACGTATTTACCATTCTATCCCTATATCTTCAGCAATGTTTTTAGACGAGTTCATCCTCTCAACTTTTTCTCTTTCTCTGTAAAGAACTGCTTTAGGTGACTTTTGCAGTCATCCAAGGAATCAAATTTTTTTTTTTTTCAATCAGATAATTCTGAATTGAAATTCCAAATGTGCATTATCTGATGAAGAATATGGTGGATGAATGAAAACTTCCCAACTGTAACAATTTTTGAGTCACGAAAGAAATTGTTGTTCTAGACTGGTTATACTGATGGAATATTATTACTTCCTTCTCTTAAAACATAAAGAAATTCTTTTTATCCCTTAATTTGGATATGTATGCATATGTTTATTATTTTCTATATGGCATATAACATTACTCTCAACTAATGTCTTAACCATCATCAATCTTAACTGATTTACCCAATCATAAAATGAGAAATCTTTTGTACAAAATTCACAAACCACTTTTGACACATTTGATCAATGATGATACATTCTTTATAAACTGCTCATTGGTTTTTGAATTTGCATTTTTTTCTTACTGATAATTATAAAAAAATGCTAAAAATGTTGCTTCTTTTTTTCCATGTCCACAATTAAAATTATCAAACAAGAATCTACTAATTTTGACAAATTTAAAAAATTACAACATAGCATTTTGATATTACAGTTATAAGAAAAAGACTAGAAGCAATCTTTTATGACTAAAATTAATTAACACTGAATACTCTTAATATCAAACAAAAACCAAATAAACTTTCTGGGTGGCCCTAAATTTTTAAATTGGTGGCATTAACTAAAATTGCTTATTTTTATTTCACTATTGTTTTTACTGTCTGTTTCTTGAAATAGAATTGAAGATAGAATATTTACAATCAAACTTACCTACATCTATTATTTATTGTTGAAACAAACTTTGTTTAAAATGAAATCACCAGGTAACTTTGTCAATTGTCAAAAAATACAAAGAATCTTCTAAATTACAATTGATTTCCTTAAGGAAAATCAATTAAACTCTACTTTGTCAAAATGATTTTCTTTTCAAATGGCCTCTCATTTAAGCAAAAAGAGCAAAGCAATATCAAGCCTTAGTCAGTGCAGGAATTTATATGAGAAGATCTTATATCATAAATTCAATCTTTCCTTCACTTTTTTTACTGGCATAATTTGACCCAACTCTCTTGTATAAATCACTTATAACACTTTGATTTCCAAAATCTAGTGTATATTTATGTGAGTTCATTACTTGTCACTTGGTAACTACTTCTCAGTATTTCTTACAGATATAATCTAATTGTAAAACTTTTGAATCATCAGTGAGTAAGGCATGTGACTTCCAAATTATGAATGTTTCCATATGTTGGGTGCTAAGATTTCTATTTGATGGAACTTTGCTTCTCGAAAAAATCAAATATGATCATAAGATACATTTGATAAATTGAAACAAAATATAAGCCAAAGTGACTCTTCAAATTTACAGCAATATCATAAGAATATTAACAATATATTTATAAGCAATATTATTATCATGCTTGTATTGCAAGTGATATTTGAAATAATATTGCCTCTATATTTAGTGAGGAAAATGTAATCAGATTGAAAATAAAATGTAGTAATTTTTATAACTATGATTAAAAATAGATTAAAAAATAGTTTTTAAAATATTACGAAAAGCTCTTTTCTCAAAATAAAGAAAAACTTCATTTGTTTTCTTTCTTCTTCAAAATTGTGAGGTTTTATCTATATTTTTGTTATGATGCTTATATATATTTGAAAACATGGAAAAAACAAGAAATCAAGGTTAACTAAATGGCTTTGAGATTTTTTAATTTCACTCATTCTTATAAACATAAATTCAAACTAAGGTTGTACTAACTAAAACTTTTAATCATATATATATATAAATAATTTTTCAGAGAAAACATTTGACATTAAATACATTGCCCTGAAGATGATTGAAAAAAAAAAAAAAACATAGGCAAATCTCTTATAAAAATACATTCTCTGAATATTTTATTCCACATATATATATATATATATATATATATATATATATATATATATTCAAATTATTATGATTAAGATTGATCACATTGTTAAAGAAACAATCAAAAAGTCACAAGTTGTCTGTGAAATTTGACAGTTGTTATAACTAATTGGCCCAGCGGTTAGAGTGTTCGCCAATGGCCCGGGAGACCTAGGTTCAATCCCAGGTCGAGTCATACCAAAGACTTTAAAAATGGAACTTGATACCACCTTGCTTAACACACAGCATTATAAGGTACGGTTCAAGGGTAAAGTGGAGCAATCCTGGGAATGGAGTAGCGCCCTCCCCTACACCTTGGTGTAGTAGCTATCGAAAAGGGAGCCTTCGGGTCACCCTCGACTATGGTCGCTAACTTTACTTTTACTTACTTTACACTTAATGAACCTTGATTGAAATTCTTTATTTTTGAAAACTTATCAGTCTTGTTACAAATAATAAAAATATACACAGTTTTAAAATCTTCTATTTCAAAATGTTTACAGTGGTTACATAGTTGTGTATAAAGTTAAAACTAACAAACAATCAGACTTTAAAATTTTAATATTTGAAAATCTTAAATATTGTAGCAACTTCTCTAATAGTTTTTTTTCTTTTAAAAAAGTTTCAGAGATTCATAACAAAGTTCATGTCACTATAAAAAATTGGTAATTCTTTTATTCATAGTAAAAAAAATTTGCATTCTGAGATAAATTAAAATTCATAAATAGATTTTAATTCAGAATTTCTTGTAATTAATATGATTATTTTAGTGTTTTATTAAATTAGTGGCTTTCTGATTTATCTGTTTTAATTTTTACCAGAACAAAATATTTAGAATTAAGACAAAAGAAAAATAAACTCTGCACCAAATTGAATCAGTATATCCCAATTCAGCATTTACTTTAAAACTGTTTCAAACTTTTGATAGCATTTATTTTTTCTATCATAGGAAATAAATAAAATTAAGTTTATGAATTTTTTCTATTTTAATCATCAGCTTGATTTTTTACATCGTATGAAAATAATATTTGAATCATTTCTTTGAAAATAATTCTTTTAAATGTAGAGGGGAAATCATCATCATCATCATATCGCACTATCAGCACAGATATCCCCGACCCTCTCTCGCCACCCCTCCCTATCGTTCACTATTTCCGGCAGGTCCTCAGGGCTACATCCCATATTGGCACAGAGCTGCTGTATGTAGGTTCAAGCTAGTCGTCCTGCCTTTGCTCGTCCATGTGAAAGGGTCCACAGGAGTACATCACTTATGAGCTTGTCCCTACTTCTCCAGCAGTGTCTCGCATGTCTGGTTTGTCTAATTTTGATAGTTTTCGTGATGGATGATAGGTGGCCGTACAGCCACTGCTTTGTGGGGTGCTCTCACCAGGATTTGTTCATTATTGCTCACAGCATTCTTGTGTAATTGCTGTCAAGCTTTTTCTCCATACATTTAGTTAGTGTCCATGTGGTGCATCCATATAGCAGTATCAACACAACTGCTGCTTCGAAGAAACTGCGCTTCATTTTATCGGTCAGGTATGACTTCCATATAACTGATAGCTTATCAATAGCTGTCCATGCCTTTGCTAGTTGCCTGTCAATGTCTGTCTTGGTTGACGAGACACTGCTCCCTAGGTAGGTGAACTTGTCAACTAGTTTCAGGGAGCTACCATTTAATGTGGAGATGTCACCTGTTTGATTAAAGAGTGTATATTCCGTCTTGTGTGCATTGACATGGGGGTTGATGCCTGCAGCGGCTCATTCCAGACTATGTAGCAGGGTTTCAGCTTCAGCAGGTGCATTTCCCAGAAGCGCTATATCATCGGTGTTGGTAATTGTTTTTACAGGGTACCTTCTGCTACTTTCTTTTGTTAACTTGTTATCTGTTTTCTTTGATTTTAAGTTTTATATTATTAAGTTTGATAAGGAGTTAATTTTTCTTTTAATTAATCTGGTATTCCTTTTGTCATCTTAAGTGTAGTGTTTTTTTTATTTCTTCTTTAGGAAGATTACTTCAAGAGAATAATTCTAAAAATATGATGATATAAGCAAATTAATCATAATCTATTTTTTCAACAAATGATTACTTATTTAACCTTAAGATGTAAACACAACTCTTAAAATTTTTGGCCTTTTCACATATGGATTTAAGCAATTTTTAAAATTGTTTGAAATAATAACTTATGAGAAAGACTTTATGGAAAATGTTAAATTCAATCATATTTTTATGGATATTTATAAATGATAAAGAAAATAAAATACTCAAGTGTCTTTGTAAATGCACTTCATCTCAGAAAACTTTTATCATTACTTAAAAAAAAAATGAAAACTTTGCTTTAATGTTCTTTTTATTGATCTTTGAATGGTTTATTTTTTGCCATTTATGTAGAATTTTTCTTTTTCTAAAATAATTTCTATGACTGAAAAAATATATGAAAAATGTATACTTAGGAGAATATTATATATTTTTTAATTCAAAGGTGATAAGTATAGAAACTAACATTTATTATTGATACTTGAACTTCAATAAGCAATTGATTTGTTTAGTTGTATATAAGTTTACATCCAAGAACTGAAACTCTTTTACTATCTTCTGGTCGTATTTTTAAATAAAGAGTTGACAATAAATTCTGATAAAAGGGGGAGGGGAGTACAAGTGAAGCAATCAACAAAATAAATACATGAGAACATAAACAATGATAAATTTAAGAAACACTTTTTTCATTAAACATTCTGGGCAATGTTCTTAAAATTAGTATAAGCAACAATATTAATGAATTATAAGAAAATATTACTGACAAAGAAAACTATAACAAACTAGAAAAATGTTGCTAAGCTTATATCCATAATTTTGTCTGGCAATAAATTTGTCTTTTTTTTTAGATATTTTATCAAACTGTTGAAATCTAATATCTTGTTACTTTCTGATCAGCTAATCATAAAGAAGTGTATAAATAGAATTAAGTAATTTTTGCTTGTAGATCTGCTCTATTTTTGCTAATGCAAACCTCAGCTGACTTAGTGAGTTGATTATTTAATTAACTTTACAAGAAACTCAGTTTATACATTGAAATAATCTTTATGTTTGATTATTAACACAGGTGCTAACATTCTAAGTTCCACTTTCATTCTTTCTCTCCTTTTCTTTTTATTACATTCCTGTTACATCTGAAAAAAAAACTACAGACTTATTCTTCTACCTTCAAAGTTAGAAGTGGTATCTGATCTTTCTAATCAAATATCTTTGAAAATGTTTTATATCAAAACCTATTTCTGTCCATCAGGTGTTTAATTTGATTAGATGGTACTTTGTATCCCAAGAGGTTTATAGTGTTATAAAGGATTTCCTTTTAAGTATAAAATGATGTAGGAAACCCAAGGAAGTGATTGTGTATATAAAAAAAAAGTTATTGACAGTATGCAAAAGGATGGCTGACTGGTTGGTGGGCATGTTTTTCAGTTTGACTTTTAGATATTACAGTGCTCAGCTGTGATCAGCATTTTATTTACCATAAAGATTTCTTTTGATGTATAATTCTTTCATCTGAATATTCTTTTGGTCTCTTGAAAAAAAAAAAAAAAAAAGAACATTATATATGCATTCAAGTGTTGTTTCTTTTTTGGCATTAATGTACTGTGCATTTATCCATATTCAATATATATATATATATATATATATATATATATATATATATATATATATATATATATACTGCATACTCACACATTTGTATGTATGTTGTTTGCATAGATACACACATATACCTTGTATGTATGCATATTTGGCGGGGCCTAATACTAGTTATTAAATAGAGCGTAAAGCATCTCTTTCTTCCTAATAATTCTTTTTACTAATATGCTTTTAGTTTGAAATAATGCCCTCTTTAACATTTTTCTTGTAGTTGGATTTTATTTTCATGTACTTTACTTAATACTTTAAATGACAAATTGCATCAATTCATTACTTTTGTTTTAATGTAAATGTGAAAAGAAATTCATCTTGTATTTTAATACAAAAATCTGTAGCTCTAAGAACAATCTTTTTTCTTCTTCTAGAAGACTTTTCAAAATGACTGCTGGCCAATTTAGATTTACTTTAACATATTTTTAAATAGAGATCAGTAAAAAGTATTTTATAATTTTTTTTAATGTAGGAATAGTGTTCTTTTTTATTACTTGATGTTCTTGTGTTTTGTTTTTTTTCATTTCCAGTGACAAAAAAAAAGAATATGTAATACTGAGAGAAAAATTAAAATATAAGCAGAACTTTTATCAACCACTTAAAAAATATTGTATATTTTGTAGTGAAGGAAATATTCCTAAAACAAAGAGAAATTATTTCTGAAGTAGACTGTCAGTATCGATGAAGACTCCATTTTTTCTGCACAAAAGAAAAGATGAAAGTTCTGAAGTGGATTTGCATACCACCATCTTGCACATTTGAACTGATGTAGAAAATCCAAAATGACTCACAGTTTTAGAAATTTCAGCATTTTCAGGGAAATGCACTAAATCTTGTCTTTAAGATTGTTTCCTTTTGCTTTATGCCTTCAATAACTAAGCCGTAAAACAACAAGGCCAAAAATGAGAGACTTCTGCTTCTGATTTTCAATTCAAAGTTATCCTCTTCAACTTGTTTGCCCTACTTATTCATTACTGGATTCATTCCTTTGTCAAGAGTATTTGTGAAAAACATAAAGAATCTCTCTTAGAATTTAAATTTGATTCACCATTTCCATTTTCTGCACCAGTAATCATCAAACCATCCACACCTCTTGTTTCTAAATATCTCAAAAGTAAAACAACAACGAAGCAATGAATTTTTATGCATTGTCACATTTTGGCATTTGTTTAAATGAATATGAATTAAAAGTTACATGACTAATTATCGTGGAGAAAATGAGGTTGGCTGGTGTTGTTTGTAACAATGAATGTAAATGATTCTGTATCATGTGAATATGTTCTTTGTTGTTTTTGATTGCTTAATTTTTGTGTATCTTTTAAAAATTAAGTGTATTTATATTGCTGAAGATTATTGCTTCTGTGTTTTTTCACTGAAATACGAATTAAAATATAGTTATAAATATATTAATTCCAGTTTCTCACAGTTTAATAAAGCACTGGTCAGCTACACATACACTGAGATCAAAACCAATAAAAATATTCATGTTAATGTCATAGATCTTTTGCTACTACCTTTTCAAATATAATGGGGGGGCGGGGCTCTGCGTGAAATTCTCTAAAATTTTGGATTTTTAAAAAATAAACTCCTCTAAATTCAGGAATTGATTTCATTTTAAAACAATATCTTTCTTTCTATTATACTGGTTTAATTCAGCAATTATTCTAAAAGGAAGAGGAAGACAGTTTTGGTTTTTCTTGTTTGTTTTCTTTTTGCTGAAGCATGAATTTCGAAATGTCTTAGCTATTTATTGGTTACCTTCAAACAGTAAGACAAGCGCTAATAGAAAGCAGTTTATCTTGACATCATCTAAGCATCTGCTCAGTTGTTTTAGTTTATCTCAAGCTTATTCTATATCAAATAACAGTTGTTATCGTGTGCTCTTTAGAATATGTCTGAACCTCAGGAAGCAGATATCCTTTGTGAAATGGAGCAAACAGAAATTCCTGCCTACCCCAATACATAGTTGAATTAGATTCTCAGATCTCTTTTGAATTGACAAGCAGCACTATTATTCTTCTTCTTGTTGTTCATAATCGTCATCATCATCATTAGCATCATAATCTAACATAGAAATTTAGATAATCTATAATTTAAGTAAATGTCTATAATCCCATAAATATTTTTATACTGAAATGCTTCTCATAATTCTTATATGAAAGATTCATTGACCTTATAAAAATGGTGTTTCTAACAAATAGAAATATTTTGTTTTATTTAGGATTAAACTCTTGTTTCTCCTGAGTAAAAATGATTTTCTACAACAATAAAAGTAAAAAGCAAAAATGAAACAAAACTATAAAAATCCTCATTATACACATTAAGGTCTATAGTGAAGTAAATCTTACAAATATATTTTTATCAGTTATTTGAATACACCTACATTTACTATTAATCTGTTTGAAATAACATTGTTAATGTATTGACTATAAATATGCATAATGTTATTGTTTTAATAATTTTAATATCTACATAAATATAATGTGGAACATTAATATACTGTTAGTTTTATATGAATTTCTATGTAGACACTGGCAAGGTTGCATTTTTTTGTATATTTATATTTGACTAGTAAACAATCGTGTTACCATTAATATCTATGTTATCAGTTCTATAATGATACAGAATATTAATTTATATTAGTTGAACATATTAAAATTTAATTTTTCAGTAGTGTGTGTATGTGTTTTATATTATTGATGCAGAGGGATCAATATTCTAAAAATAGAGCTATATTACTAATCATTGTTATTGATAATGAATTATAATCAATGTTGTTTTGTTTTTTTTTGTTTTTTTTTTCAATTTAAAACTTTTTTCATTTGATATTCCATGATGGCTGTTTTAGGTCACTACAACTAATCATTTATGAACCGTGATACCAACTGTCATGGATTATTAAATATACATTATAAAGGATTATATATATATATATATATATATATATATATATACACAAAATATCAAAATGAATAGGGAAGGCTTAATGATTACGGTGCTGGACTGCAGCCTTGAAGTAAGCAAGTTTGAGGACCAGATGCTGAATCAGTCACTTTTGAACTAATACCCTTGAGAAATGTATGAAGCCCCTTATCCTCTCAGCTATGAATTTGAATCATTGTACCACTGCTGTTCTTTTGCAAGGATGGGTTTGGCATTAAATAACCCACAGCAGTTAATATGTCCATGGGAGACATTAGCAGTTAGAAAAAAAGCAAGCAGGCATAAAAATTGCTTCCCTAGGAACCCTACCAATATCAATACTCAGAAACTTAAGAAGGCTCAAAATGAATTAACTAGCAAATACCTAAAAGAACTAATAGAATATGCACAAAATCAGATCAATAAGATTAGGTTGAAGAGAAACAATCTAGGATGGCATGGCAGACAGTAAACAAAGTAAGCAGATGGTCGGATTGAGTTCATGTGATCAAGTAATGCCCGAACATTTTCCTGGTGAAGCCAGAGAATAAATGTGTCATCTATGTATCTAAGCCACATAGATGGCTTTCGTGATGTAGATCCTAATGCCATTTCTTCAAAGTATTCCATGTATATGTTAGCCAATACTATGACAATGGCAAACCCATAGCCAGTCTTTCTTCTTGTTGATATATATCAGATTCCATTCCAAAGTAGATTATCTCCACACAGTCAACATTTCCATCAGATTATCTATTGGGGTACAAGTGCGTTCTTCCAGCAAGAGATCTGCAGCCAGTTTAACCCGAACTACAGCAAGTGTCTCATCAGTAGGTACATTTGTAAACAGACTTACTACATCAAAGCTCACCATCTGGTTAGAATGAATGAGGGCATCACTGATTCTCTCCTCAAAGTGGGCTGAGTTCATGACATATGATGAAGACTTACCCATTATTGGGTTGATGATCTCTGACCATCTATACAGTTCACTACGGAGAAAGAGCAAGATAACAAATTACCCTTCCTCGATGTATTAGTAACTTACACAGAGTAAGGATTCAGGTCATCTGTGTATCGTAAGCCCACCTTCAGCAGACAGTACCTCAATTTCAACTCCCATCATTCATATACAGTAAAGAAAGGAATAGTCCGTTGCTTACAACATCGAGCAAAAACCATTAGTAGTGATACTGATGCATTTCAAGAAGAAATGATTAGTTTGAGACACAACCTCCATAGCAACAACTACCCAAAACGCATAAGATCGGCTCCAAGAAACCTAGATATGAGGATAGAGGACAATACCCAAAAACTCACCACAGTATGTCTGCCCTATGTCAGAGGACTTGCCAGATGGGTCCAAAAGATATGTAGTCCATATGACATCAGGACAGTATTCACAAGTGGTTCAACTCTCTGGAGATATCTCTTCCAGGTCAGGCTACCAACGGAATTCAACATGATCAAGAACTGTGTTTACTCCATCCCTTGTAGTTGTGGTAAAATATACAAAGGCGAGAGAGGTCACCCTCTAAAAGTAAGGCTAGAAGAACATCAGAATGCAGTTGTACGAAGTGAGATTGAAAAGTCGGGTATAGTAGACCATATACGGAAGGAAAAGGGAAACCATCTGCCCTTATGGGATAAAATTGAAATAATTGATAGTGCTGAACATTGAAGAATTAGGCACGTTAAGGAATCAGCACATATGTTGGGCTACAATGATCTGCTGAGTAGACCAAGTATAGAGATGAATACAATATGGGAACCGATTATTAAAAAGGTTAGATGAAAAAAATTTAAAAATCTGAATATGAGTACTGGTAAAAATCATACATAATAGTAGTAGTTGAAGTTCAGTGTAGGTTCCCAAGTTTGACAAACACCTAAAGAAGGCCGGAGGACATTTCAGCCGAAACGTAGAAAAAACAATAAAGATGAAGACGATAGTCCAAAAACCCTTAATGATAAAAATCATCAAGCTTTGTCTCCGAAATTCAGGTAACTAAGAACCCTGGCTTGTTTAAAATGTTACACACAAACTATTTATTCACAAATCATATATATTTAATATATATAAGTAAGTAAAGTTAGCGACCATAGTCGAGGGTGACCCGAAGGCTCCCTTTTCGATAGCTACTACACCAAGGTGTAGGGGAGGGCGCTACTCCATTCCCAGGATTGCTCCACTTTACCCTTGAACCGTACCTTATAATGCTGAGTGTTAAGCAAGGTGGTATCAAGTACCATTTTTAAAGTCTTCAGTATGACTCGACCTGGGATTGAACCCAGGTCTCCCGGGCCATTGGCGAACACTCTAACCGCTGGGCCAATGTCCCGGTAACCTACAAAAGTTGATATGAAATAAATGACAACAAAAAAAAAGCCTAAACAACAGAAAATCTTGAAGACTTGTTTATAAATCTTGATATTTATAGACTGTCACTGCATTCCACCATCTTTAACTGCACCAATATGATGTATGTAGGTCTGCTTTTTTATATACTTAAATTTCATGTTATTAAAAATATAAAGTAACCTAACAAAAAGTGAGAAAGTGTTGGAAATCTGTTGGCTTAGACAGCTGTTTCAGCAATGTCATCTTGGAGAGAACTGGTATGCTAAGACAATTTTCATGCCTGTTTCTTCTGCTGACAGATGTGAAATCATATGAGTATAGTAAGGTAAGGTTTCACTTACATTAATCTACCTATATCTTCCCCTACTTCATAATCTGATGCCTTCCTCTAATTCCTAATCTGTGCCTTTTCCTTCTTTATAACTTGATGCCTTCTACTATTTCCTAACATAATGCCTTCTTCTACTCTAAAACCTGATGCCTTCCCCTACTGCTTAACTTGATGCCTTCCCCTACTTCCTAACCTGATGCTTTTCCCTACTTCATAATCTGATGCCTTCCTTTAATTCCTAATCTAATGCCTTCCCTTAATTCCTAATCTAATGCCTTCCCCTACTTCATAACCTGATTGTTTCCCTTACTTCTTAACCTGATGCATTCCCCTACTTCCTAATCGGATGCCTTCTTCTAATTCCTAATCTGTGCCTTTTCCTTCTTCATAATCTGATGCCTTTCCCTACTTCCTAACTCTCTGCCTTTCCCTAATTCCTAATCTGATGCTTTCCCCAACTTCCTAACCTGATATTTTCCAAATGTAGTTTTCAGCACAGTTAACATCATCTACTCATCAACATTTAATGCTGATGCTTATTGCTATTTCTCTATCATCAAATCCAAAAATAATTGTTGAAATATTGCACTTGCTTTGTTTTCCTTGTAGGAAATGCAGTTTTTCTCATCCCCAAGATGAAACTTATTTTATTATTAAAAAGATTCTTCTAATTTTTATGCAAGAGCAAAATCTAAGAATTTACTTTTAGATGTTTATTTTGACAGAAAAACAGTGATAAAATCTGTTCATATCATCTGTTGGTTTATTTGTATTACTTAGCTTTGCAAGTCAATTACAAACAAAAAATGGAATCAAGTTTTGATATTTATTATAAAAACGAAAGAAGGAAGTTTTTTTCTAGAAAATATTTCTCTATAATATAACTTTGTATTATTATGTTTGTGTGCTATTTTCTTTTACCATCTACTGGGTTGTTTTAGTATATTTGTAAATCTGGGTGTGTATAAATGAAGTTAAGTTGGAATATTATATGTACTGAAAATATCTCTATGAAAAGTTGAAAAAATTCAACTTTAAAATCATACTTTTCTTTTAAATGAATAAGTCATTAATAATAAATTGTAAAATTCACCAAGGTTTTCCTAGTTCTTTGAGTTCATTTAACCAAAGATAGATGTTTTAAATTGATCTTAATGACAAAATAAGTTGACCGTTAAAATTATTTTAAGTTATAGTCATTTTATTTAAAACAGTGTATATTATATTTATTTTGTTAAATTTGTTCTTAGATTTTCTTAATTATACAACTTAATCTCCTAATCTTAAATACAATGATAATTATTAAGCCTACAAAATATAATTAAGTTTTATTATAAGGAACTATATATTTTATATGTATTTGCTCTCCTTAAAAATGAACAAAAATATGAAGTTTTCCTACTTGAAACTGTAAGTTCATTTTTTTTAATTACCATTAAAGAGTGGAATGCAGTAATTTTCTAGTTAAGTTGTCCAAATTTAAGTTTACAACAATATAAACCCTCTTTTTTCTTTTTTTTTTTTGATCAATATGTTTTCTCAAGAAGTTGATTTTTTTCTCAAATTGCTCATTCTATGAACATAATGTTATGCAATACTTAAAAATAAAAAGAATAAAGTTTATACCATATTCATATATAAGCCTGATGGATATGTTACTGGAATGCTGAAAAAACTGAACCTATGAAACATATGAATATGTTGGCTGGAAGTAAGAAAAAATATATTTTCTTATCTATATGTTTGATTAAAATCATTTTTCGATCATGTATCTTCAAATTTTCTATCTTTATTTGCCATCAATGAATGATAAATAACTTGTTTAGGAATGAAGGATGCTGAAAAGCTTGAGGTTCTATCAGGAAGAAAAAATAATCTTTATTGATTTTTTTTTTTAAATCTGAAATAAATATGTGGAATTGACATGGTTCTTTGTGATTCTTTTCTTGATTGATATTGCTTAGAACTTTTTTGCATCCTCCTGGAAAATTTGAATGATTCTGAAAAATATACTTGATAAAAATATATAATCACAATTATTATAACCAGTAAAACTAATTCATTTCTGAAAGGAAAGAAAGCAACAAGTTAAAATTAATCTGTTATATTTTATTTTATATAAATCCTCAATTATAAATTTCACACTGAAAATTCAGCCTTTTAATATCTTCAAAATTTTTCATTTTGATTAAACAGATTTTTGTTGAATGACAAACTTTTTACTAAGTTTTATTACTGCTTTTTCTTTTGATAATAAAAAATTATCATTTTCAAATCATGTCTCTGGTATTCAGCTCTTAGAAGTCTTTAATTTTTGTAGGAAATTGGATTATTCTAAGGATTCCACACTTTACAGCTGCTAAAGTCACTGAAGGCAAAAATTATACATTTTGCCACAATATCTGGAAGAAGTGTTTTCATGAATATCCTTACAGTATTACTGCAAAGTGAACCCTTATTTAATAAGCTTGTGTTATAATAGAAATGATGTATTTACAACATGCAAAATATTCTATTTTTGTTATTTCATAGTTTCTTAAGTCAAAGAATCGTGTGTCCACTTGATTATTAGCATTTTGAAACCCTTGTTGTTTTTCTTGCTGCTTTATAGCATTTGATTTTTGTCTGCTGTTTGGAATCTACTTGTTCTTTGACTTCCTTTATTTTAAAACAAATATTCTTATGCAAATGAAAACCCAGGACAAAGAAAATAAATAAAATACATGATTTAAAATATTTTCTAAAATTTCTTTCACAAATTGTTTGGATTATTATTTGTATAGTTTTCTCTTTCCATTTTTGTTAATTCCTGTTAATGCATAATTTATGCATTTTTAACCAAAAATTTAGAATATTGTCTTTCTTCTTTATTTCTTTCTGATTTTGCACTTGAAAAATCTTTGCATCAAATAAGAATAATCATAGAACTGGGCAACTGTTTTGCCAACATTAACTCTTTAAAGTTCTGCAGGAAAATGTCAGAATATCTCATAGTATGTATGGTCAACACAAATGTATTAACAATTTTTATTTATTCATTCAAGTTTATTTGTCTTTTCTTCATCTTTTTGCTCTTGTATAAAGTTGATTTAATACTTTCGGATTATCAAAAACAATCCATTTTGATGTGTAAAAATAGAGAAATACTTTATTAATTTCAACTAAATCTTTTTGTGTAAACATCCAAAATGAGAAATTTGAAAAAAAGCTTCCTATCTAATAGAAAATAGTTGATGATAGATGTAAAAAAATGAAGATAAAATTAACTTTAATACTTAACTAACGTTTTTATAGTTTTTTTTAGCATCTGTTTTAGATATTATTATCATTATTCTCTATACTGTGCAGACTGCTATGCTCATAACATTTAGGCCATTGTATTCTTGAGTTTTCTTCAGATGCCTTTTGTCATCCTCAGTAACTTCCCAGTAATTCCAAATTTAACGCTTTATTTGAATCACAAGGTTGGCTGTTCTTATTCTGTTTTCCATGCTTTGTGGATATCTTGCATTAGCCACTTTTTACTGCTATTGCGACAGGGACCAGAGATTGAACTCATTACCTCCAAGTGGTAGTCTGATAAGACATTGGACTTGATATCTTAACTCTTTCAACCATGTGTGACAGAAAATTGACTAAAATCCCAAAACGGGACTTTATTTTTGCACATGTGAAGACGGGGCAGGTTGGCACTTGATCCCTTATAGAATAAGTCCTCGTTCAGAGTTTTTTTCTCAGGCATATTAGAACTGGCATATTATGTGGGGGATTAATTTAGGGCTAGACTGACCGCCGCTGGCAAGGGGTTCCAAATTTCACACTATACACACACCCACCAAGGCCACTAGACTTCCTCCCCTAGACAATGGAAGATATGGACGTATAGGTTTAGTCGTAATAATATTATATTGTAGTAGTCAGCAATTCCGGTTTCCCGTGTGATATTTTAAAGGAATTTATAGGACCATTTTAAGCAAGATAACATAAGGCGAACAGAAGCTGAAAAGGAAGCATGAAGTAACAAATTCGTAGAAGACACGGCAAAGAACAACTTCGACCACGTGGTAACATTAAAATACATGAATCTTTTACTACAATTATATACACTTTCAAAGTGTCAAAACATATAATAATTAAACAGTCCATGAACATAAATGTCTTTCTTCTTTTCTGTTCTTTCGTGTTTCTTCAAATTGAGAGAGAGAGAGTGGTATATAAAATTTGGGTATAAGGAGAAATAGTCCCAAAGTTACTTATCTTATTTTTCGACGGGGTTCCACTGGAGAATCTTTCTTCTTTTACGGGCTAATAGACTCTATGCTATTTTTAATACTGGCTTGAAGAAAATGGCTTCTTCGTGTCTCGCAGATATTTTTTTTGTCTTCTTCACCCGGCTTTTGGTTCTGTCTCCTACGAACCCTGCCCAACGACTAACTTTTTTCTTTTCAATTTCCACTGACGGGAGGGAGTCCCCACTTCCGTTTTAGGGTCCCAGCCAATCGTTTGGCTTCTACCTTCCTCCCCCTCCCTGGTCAGGTGATTTTGTTAGGGCTACTAGATGTCACCCAAATCAGGTTACTGAGTACAGACAGGTTGCCCCAATTTACCATCATACCCTAACGGTCATTCTCTGAGGGCTTGCTACTGTTAATTCAAACAAGAGGATAGCAGTCATCCCACTTCCATCATCTCAGTGGGATATCACGTGACACATGTGTCCAGGTGGACAATTCGGACTGGATTTTGGTGACTTATAAACCTAAGGTCTCAATTGTCTGACTGGTGCGTTTTGATTTTAATTCTTATTTTCATTTCTGCTCTCTCTCTCTCTCTCTCCTTCCTAATTACTGGTTCCTAAATTGTATTGATCTCTATACTTGATCTAGTCAAGAGCCTGGCATATAGACTGATTCCATAATTTTTTAAATTTCCAATGTTATTCTCTATCTATTATTCTGACATCATTCCATAAAAGCTGATGACCTCCCTTTTCTCTCCATACATGATCATCTATGCTTGATTTTGTTGTCCCTCTTTAAAGAGTGAGGACGAAATCCCTGGTACCAGTTTCAATAGTGCCTAATGCAAAATATCCCTAAAGCATGGATAGTGAAATGAGAAAAGTCTACCCCCTGTAATTTAAAGTTCAGAATTAATAAATTGAAGAAGGTCTGTGAATAAAGTGGCTGAAACATACAGCAACTGATAACCAAAATTTTAAAAATTCACTTGCAAATCATCTGTGTTTTATTCATTAATTCATATATATATATATATATATATATATATATATATATATATATATATATATAGTCATCCACAGACATATATATATAAGAATGACTTAATGCCACTTGAAGTTATCTAAATTACATTTGCTATAGCAAAAGAAAATAGAAAAAAAGAAACTTGATGCCATATATCAAATGATATTAAGGCATTTACTAAAAAATATGGAACTTACATAGAATATGTACAATTATGTTCTTATAAAATCAAATGAACATTAACTGAAAGTAATATCTAAATATATGCAAATAGATTGTTTTCTTTTCTAAAAACAATCATTTCATAAAAAATCAAATATATCCATAAATCATGATTTTTTTTATTTACAGATTATTACTAGTATATGTGTGTGTGTATGTAGAGAGAGAGAGCATAAAAGATCATATATACAATCTTTCCTTGTTCAGTCCAATTTAGGTAATAAGATGAACCAAAATCCCAAAAGATAGATACTATTTCATGATTAATAATATAAATCTTTTTGACTCTATTCAACATAACAAATGACTGTTGTAAAGCAATATTTAACTACTTATTGTGAGATAGTTATTTTTAGATCCTGTCTTCTTTTGAATACAGTCTGTCTTTACCTGGTACCAAATTTTAATGTCATTAAAATGATAATGGATAAAATAAAAAACATTTTTTTCTTTCTTTTTACACATTTTTGATTGATTTCCTCCACCACCCACCCCACCCCATCAGAAAACTTGCTGAGGTGGACAACTGATAAATATAATTGCATCTCAAGTTCTGAAAAAGCACAAATCATAAAACAGGATCTGCTCTCAAATTGATAAATCTATGAATATTTGATTGATGATTCAACCCTATAAGTTTTGCATTTGCCCAAATTAGATTGATATTTCATATTGGCTAAAAGCAAAGTAAATGTTTATCTAATTTTTTTTTAAAAAAAGAAAGAAAATAATGTTTTGTCTTTGAAGTGGGTTGCCATAACTCAGTAATGTTTTTGTTTTCTTGTAATGGTGCTTCGAAGTGTCAGTGTAAATAATTGATAAATAAAATTTAATTCTTGGTTCTTCTATTATTTTAGCATTTTACTTTTAAATGGGACTTGACTCTCATTAATTTCTATTATCATCCAATTTCTTGCTTAACTATTTGATTGTATCCATTTCCTATTTAAGTTCTCATCATTTGCAAAACTTTAAGAGAATTAGATAGAAATATAAGCTCATGTTTGTGTAGCCTTTTTTGAAACATCTTGTCTCTCTTAACGTCACTTATTTATATCCTACATCTTTTTTTTTTTTAATATTAGATAAGACCCGAACACCATCAGACATCTTGCTGTTTGTCCTCATCTATATGTAGCATTATTTACACAAAACTTATAACCTACTTAATCTCAAAACAAATGCAGCAGTTTTATCTGGAGTCTCTCTAATTCAAAACAAAAACTCTCTTGTGAATAGTAAACATTATGAAAAAGTAGCATTTTATCTTCGTATCAGTATCACCTTAAAATATATTTTGATGCTTTCATATAATGTACAATGCCTTCAGCCTGATTTCATTCTTTACCTTTTTTACCATTTTATCAGTAGTAGATTCTCAATGACCATAAATGTTTTGCTCTTACTCAGTCTATTCCAGATTTTTACCTATTTGCTCTCTCTCTCTCTCTCTCTCTCATCTGTTTGCTTCATTTTATGTTTTTTTGTGACTTTTATTTGCTTTTAAAATAGCATTTCTCATTTCATCCTCTTCTCTTGCAACCAATTTTTTTACTAACTTTTTTATTAGAAGTTTGTTTTATTTTTCATTCTATCATAGAAAGCCAAAAGTAGATAATTTATTCTGTTGCTCTCCTTGAGTCAAGCTTCACTGCTGAACTTAATAGAACACTTCTATTGATACTTTCATTTCCCAAAATAGTGTTTTCTCATCTGGATATGAAAAATATACATGGGTTACAACAATAGTGTTTATATTCAATAAGGACAGTAATGGGAAAATAGTTATAAAAACATTGATGAAATTGAGATAGAAATATTTTATGTAGCGGGTGAGAACTTACAACATTCTTTTCCAAATTGTTATCATTACTAAAGAGAATAAAGACACCTTTTTTCACAATAAGATTTATTTAATATTGCTTTTTAAATTAATATTTTAGTTCTGCCTCAATTTAGAATATATTTTATGAAATGATAAAATATGATATACAACAAAGTATATTATAATGATATTTTATTATTTTATGACCCATTTATTAGTTCATATATTGTAAGCTTGAATGATAAATATAAACTATTTTCTTTTTGATATCTTAAAAAATATCTATGTTCAGAGCATTTAGATATGTATTATTAACTTTTATATTACTAAACAAATGACTTTCAATGAGTTTAACCCTTATCAAACATGTCCATTTGTTTACAACCAATTCTAATAATATCAATTGATTGAAATGTCTTTGGAAAATGACTTGGATTTTGTTGAGACATTTGCATGAGAAGGTACCAAATATAGAAATTAAATACAGTTGTCTTTTTTTATAGTGTTGTTTTCTTTTCATTAGAATTACTGTTATATGATTCTGAAACATAATTGTCATAATTTATTACAACTTTAACTTTCATTACAATATATTTTGGTATTTTCCATAATTGTGCAATTCCTGAAATTTATGAATAAATCTGCTTCTACTATATGAGCATAATCTTAATAAAATATATATTTGCTATTGAAAGGTTTAACTTGTTTAGATAGCTCACAAATTGAATTTACACTTCAGTTACCTTAAAACTGGTAAAATCTAGAAATCAATTCATTTTAAGTAATTTAACAGGGGTTAAAATAGAGGACAATGTCACTAAGATAATAACTGAAATATGGGCTTTTAAGTTTTGTTCATTTGTTTTGGGGTTTTTTTGTTTGCTTGTTTGTTTCTTCTTTTTTTATGCTGCCTATAGTCATATAAACTTTGAAATGGATTTTTAAAAATGTCTATTTACAAACAGCAGACTTTATTGAAGATGCTAAACAAGTTAAAATTTAATAAAATTTGGCATTTCATGTTTTTAATTTTGTTTACAACATTAAATTTACCAGATTTGATGGATCTGCCATTTTTGAGTTTTTTTCTTTGACAAAACAGAACATCACCCTTTATGAAAAAGATGTTTTTATCAAAATAATCATCAGTCAGAAGTTTATCTTGCTGAATGGACATATATTTTTATGAATTGATATTCTCTTTCCTACTTTAGAATGTTTGCACAGATACTACTACCCTCTCATTACTCTGCATCTCATAACTAATCCCATTGTATTTTAATTTCTAGTTATGCGGACTTCAAACCTACTCTTGTCTGCCATTCAGAAGATTAAGGAACCGAGATAGTATGTCATGTACATAATCTATTGACTATTGTTCTCTCTACCAAAATTTGATTAATTTAAGAATAAAGTTTTCTCCTTGCTGATTTGCTATAATAATGAATTTATTGAAGATATTCTTCTCCATGAACTGGTCTAAACACATGGTGCTGTTCAGCAATGAGAATTTTAAAATTTCTTCTCATCACAACAATATGCCTTCCTATTGTCCTAGATTCCTCAATTATTGAATCTCAAAATATAATGTCATTATTCATTCCAGAAATTCATGTGAGTTGACTTAGTGAAAAACCAAATAAATTACATTTATCAAAAATGAGTGTCTTTACTATTTACCATTGTATTCTTTTGTTCAAATTGATACCAGCCTTCTTTTTTTTTTTCTTTTCTTTTTTTTTTTTTTTTTTTTTTTTCTTTTAACCAGTAGAATTAGACCACTTACTGAAATTAGTATTAATTATATGAAGCAAGTCCTGATTTTTTTTTCCAACCTTATTCAACTTCTTTTTATCTTTTGGAAACCATTCTTTCCAAGACAAAGCTTTTTTTTTTTTTTTTTTATTGTTAAGGGTTTTTCGGACTATTGTCTTCATCTTTATTGTAAAGATGAAGACAATAGTCCAAAAACTCTTAATGATAAAAATCATTCATTCCACTTAAATAAATATTTTCATTCAATAAAAAAGTAACTTTTTCTTACTTTGGTATTTCGTTGTTTTTATCTTAAAGAAACATATTTAAATTGAAAATTCCAATATACTTTGATTCTTTTCTAACATATATAAAAATATCGCATTTCTCCAATTTAAAATGTTGTTTTTAAATCAGTGGAAAATGACAACAATTGAGAAGCTGAAACTTGCAGTCAGCTGTCAATGAGTCCAATATTTAAAATTTCTCAGACTATATGTGTTCGAGAGTTTATTTTATCAGATTTGATTTTGCTAGATATTTTTGTTTTTGTAAAGTTCAAATACTATTCTGTAATTCACATTCAATCAGATATTCATCTAACTATAATGATTGCTGTTATTGTAACTCTTTAGAATTGTAATTATGTCTCATAAAAACTGCAAATAAAAAACTAATTTTGTATTTCTTATGAAATTATCTAATTCTTATAATTTCATACTTTAACCCTTTCTTTTTTCCACCATAATTTTTGTTTATTCTTCTCTTTCTCGCTCTCTCTCTCTCTCTCTTGTAATATTTCTAACTTTATTATTCTTATCTTCTTTAACAATTGGATTATATAAAAGAGTAGATAAATAAATCCTCTAAAACTCCAGATTTATTTATCTCAAACATTGTTTCCTTTCAACTTTACATAAATTAAACCATTTTGTCTTTTTTAAGGATTATTTCTAATTGTGATTTTCATGAAAAGTAAATGATTAATGTTCAAGTATTTTAATCATTAATTGCTGTTCATTTTACAAGAATATATATTCCATGTAGTTAAAAATTACGATACACCTCTGTATATCATAAGTATTTTTTTTATTTACTTTGTTGCCTTTTTAATGTTTATATTTCTAATTTACTTTCATCAGTATTTTTTACATGAAACCTTTTATATTTATATAATACTAATAATGTTGTTAGAAAAGAAATTATTCTAATGAAAAGTTTAGGTGTGGCTTCTCTTTCTGGTCATTGAAAGACAGACTTTATATATAGTAAGAATGTTTATTTCATGGAATTGCTTCATGGGAAATCATCTCCCATGATGAAGTGAAAAAAAAATCTCTCACTGACCTTTTTTTTCTCTTTAATTCTTGACTAAATATCAAGGACAGGGATGATATCCTCTGTACAATTTCATTAAATAAAATTCTGATATCATAGCATAATTAAACGTTCTTTTGTAAAAATGCTTTAAAGTTTGAAAATTATTTTTTTTAGATAATTTTCTAATATAGCTAATATATAATGAAACACATACACACATTTGTATGTATTTATGACTTATTGATATTTTTTAAATATTTATTTGGGAAATAAATTGTGTATAGTAAAAGTATATTTAAAGATTTATTATCTTTTTTTGTTGTATTTTATCTGATATCATTTTATTTCTTTTTTCTTTTCAGGTTGAAGTTGACTGGAATAAAATTAAAACCAAAATAAACCTTGAATATCAGAAAGAAAAAGAACATATTTCAACAACCAAAACTTAAACTTTTGTTTCCTGTTAACATTGAAAAGAAACTGAAATATTTCTATGGGGAATTTTCATTCACATCAAACTATATTGCTTCAAATGATGACATCACTCTATTTCTTTTGTCACCCCCCCCAAAAAAAATGTGCCTTTCTATCTTCCCATTTTGTTATCTTTTATAGTAAATTGCTCTATGCCTGATACTTGTTGCATGGAGCTGTTCATTAAAAAACATTCTGCTATTAAAATATTTAATATTTCTTTTGAAAAAATAATTTGTTCACATGTTAGATGGTCATATATTTCCATCTATTAAGCAGATTTGTTAGACGTTTAGACAAACATCCAACTAATAAATTAAAGCCATTGACTCTAAAATTTATATCAGTTTTATGATAAATGAATAGTTTATTATAGATAATCCTTTCTTCTCAAATGTCCAAATAATTGTGGACATTTATGTATTAATATTTACATATTCTATTTTACTTCTCTGCTGATTTTACCAAATGTCTTTCTTTTTTTCATTTTTTAAAAATTTCTACTGGTTTCAATTTTATTGCCAACTAAAAAGAAATCTGACGCAGAATTATCATTGCATTCATTAAAGACCATTATAATTTAGTCTACACCCTAGCCTGATAAGCAGCTGGATTGTTTGTTTAAGGGATCAAATGATAAAAGCTACTTAAATTACTTTTGAAAGGTTTTCTCCCTTTGAAAATATTAGTACCACATACAAACTCTCAAAAATTGTTGCTTGCCTCTCTAAGCTCACAATGTCTGCTTACATTTTTTAAATATTTATTGTTATAAAAATTCATATATAATTTTCTAGTTTGTAATCAATGAAATAGTGTCTTGTCTTTCAACCACCTTTTATAAATTTGCTTTGGATTAAAGACTTGCATAAAATATAAGTATGTTTGATACATTCTGATAATATTAAGATATGTTTATTTCATTTAAACATTTATAAATACACTTTTTTTATTGTTATTATTATTATTATCAACAACAACAACAACAATAATTGTACTTTTTGTTTCAGATGTTATAATGGTACATACAGTTATGACAATTTTCAGGGGGTATTTTAAACTGGTCCTCAAAGCTGCTTACAGAATTTTGGAAGTGGAAAGGAATGAAATGATATCTAGTAACGCTGTTCAAAACTGTTTTAAGCATTTTAAGAGGAGTAACTTGTTCCTTGTAATAAAGCCCAAAAGTTGACAGCTATAAGTTGTTGATTATATCCCTTTAAAAGATAAGGTAAAGAAAAACCTAATGACCAACACTCAGTTTTTTTCTGAAGAATAAGGCTTATTGAAATATATACCATAGAGAGAGCTTTATATAAGCTTTAAAAATATACAGGTACCCTTCAAGGGTTCCCTATTAAAGAAAATAAACTAAACTATTGATTAAACTTTTTATTAGATAAGTCTTAAATAGTTATTAAATATTTAGTAAGTTTTGATATGCATTAATTGTTGTCTGTTTTTCTTGTTTAAATTTTGAAAAGGAGCTTAAAATATTTTTTCATCGTATGAATTGGAAGAAGTAAGCAATTAATTGTACAAATTTAAGGTAAAAAGCATGCTGTTCATGGTCTGAAATTATGATCAAATAATTCAAATTTGTTTGAACTATTAAATGTCGTAAATATATTATTAATGGGAAAATAATTTACAAAAATAAAATTCCTATTTTAAGATAAAAAAATTCTTCAATTTCAATATTGTTGATTATTAATAATTTTGATTATTGTATTCATATAATTGATCATAGATGCCTTTGCTTTATTACTTCTACTATCTCATGGAAGTTTATAGAACAACACAGATTCATTTGTATTTTATTCAGATTCCTGTTATTTGAACATCATAGTATTTGATGCATCTTGTTACTTAGTTTTTATAGTATATAGTTTTAAACTATCTGGCAGTATCTTCAAATAAAAGATGAAAATTCTGAGGTATATTTTACTTAAGAGATAAATGCTCTCCCATGAAAGTGCTAGTTTCAATTAGTTCAAGGACGACATATGTAGACAACAGAACAACAAAAAAAACCAAAGCTCTTCTTTCAAATTTGTTGGTATAATCAAACATACCTTAGCAAAGAAAACGACTGATGACACATTTCATATAAAATGCCCCAATTTAATTAGAGAGAGTCAAACATTAAAACTATCATCCTTCTTCTTCAGAAGAAGAAGAAGAAGAAGAATAAACCACTATTCATTTTTTTAAAAGAAAAAAATAAGAAAAAGGAAAACTGTCTGCATATGATGGTTTTGAGAAGTTATTATTGCACAGAAGTTGATGGTAGAAGAGGAATAGGAAGAGTTGTTTAGGGAATAAGCAGGTGTTGTGAGCAATGACTACTTCTAAGTAGCTTAGCCTGTGTGTCAAAGCAGAGATAGCCTTGTGTCCCTTGTGACACTAAGTATTCTCAATTAGCATTTGCTTTTCCCTCCATAACCTCAGGGTGCATTTTACTCTCACCACACTCCTCTCCTAACATGATAAGGATAATAATACTATTATTATTATTATTATTATGAAAGCTTAATTTGCTGAAATCACTTTCCATCTCTATTACTGTTCATCTTCCTTTTTACATTTTGTACAAGTGATGAAGAAGGATGAAATCTCTCAGTGGGTTCTTAATCTTTCTTCTTTCACTGTGATTTATATATCTCCATTTGTCATTCACTCCATCTTTGACAACATCCCTGCTCATCCTCTCACATTTACTTTTTATCATCATCATATTGTTATTAATAATCATCATCATCATCATATCGCGCTGGTAGCACAGATATCCCTGACCCTCTCTCGCCACTCCTCCCTATCGTTCATCGCCCTAGGTAGGTCTTCAGGACAACATCCTGTATCCTCACATAGCTGCTGAATGTACGTTCCAGCTGGTCGTCCTGCTTTTGCGCGGCCATGTGTGGGGATCCATAAGAGTACATCTCTTATGAGTTCATCTCTGCTTCTCCAGCAGTGTCCTGCATGTCTGGTTCATCTAACTTGAATAGTTTTCGTGATAGGGGGCAGGTGGCCGTACAGTTGGTGTCTTGTGGGGTGTTGCTGCCAGGACTTGTTCAGGATTGCACGCAGCATTCTTGTGTAATTGCCATCTAGCTTCTTCTCCAGTCGTTTTGTTAGCGTCCATGTAGTGCATCCATATAGCAGTATCGATGTGACCGCTGCCTGGAAGAAACTGCGTTTCGTTTTATCGGTTAGGTCTGATTTCCATATAATCGATAGCCTATTGATAGCTATCCATGCTTTCGTTAACCTCGTTTCGATGTCCTTTTCGGTTGATTCGACGCTGCTTCCTAGGTACGTGAATTTGTCTACTAGTTTAAGTGGGGTTCCTTCTAGAGTGGAGATGTCCCCCGTTTGATTATAGCACATATATTCCGTTTTGTGTGCATTAACATAGAGGCCTATGCTTGCTGCTGCTCGTTCCAAACTATGCAGAAGTGTTTCGGCTTGGTCAGGTGTATTTGCCAGTATCGCTATGTCATCGGCGTAGTCGGCATCGGTAATTGTTGTTGCGGGGTATCTTCTGCTTCTTTTCTTTGTCAGTTCGAAGCCATTCTCTTTGATTTTGTCAATCGATGTTCTAAGTACGTAGTCTAGACAAATGATAAAGAGGTACGGGGCCAGCGTGTCCCCTTGTAGTACTCCTGCTACAATGTCGAAGTATTCTGTGTCTCCATCCGGTGATCGTACTTTTACTTTAGTGTTTCTATAGAGAATCGTTATTGCCGCTACGGTTTCTTTAGGTATGCCGTACGTTAGTAGGATTTGTTCCATCTTTCCTCTGTGAATGGAGTCGAAAGCCACTAACAACTTGTCACCTAGTGAATTTTACCATTCCAGCAGACCACATAGGAAAAATGAAAGAAAGCAAAATGGTAGACAAATACTTGGACCTTGCCAGAGAGGGTAACAGTGATACTAATCATAGTTGGTGTACTTGGAACTGTTTTGGGGACAGTGCATTGTAAGATCAGCTAGAATACTGAGAAGAGTCCAGGAGACTTGAGGAGACTTGTAGTCACTCAGACTTCAGTGAAAGACCACCAATTAAAACTGGTGTCAAAAAATCCTTCAAAGCGTGAAATAGTAATAATAATTCAATTATTAATTTATAGTTGTGCAATGTCAACATCATATTTTTCTTCATCTAATATAGGAATGCACCATCATTTGATTCCCACTAATCAAATTATATTTCATCATTGGTATTTTAATTTGTTACAAGTTTTCATACTTTTATTTACTTCTAATGATTGCATGTTATTATCACTTCTGCAGAGACGCAATCAATTCCAATAATGGCCATCATTTATTATCATATAAAATTATTTTTTCATTTTCAACATTCCAAAGACATGACAGACTAAAAATTTGCTTGTTTTCTTATAATAAATCATTTTCTAAACCTTTTAGCTAAGATTAAAATCTGATAGTATATGTTCAGATTTAAAATTACATTCAGTATTGAATTGAAAAATTGAAAAAAAATTAATAAACAAAATTTCAATTTTATTCTCTAGTCTTGGATTAACAATCTGAACGATTATTTTCACTGTTTTCCAAAAATAATTCTTTAAATTTTGATTTTCCTAATTACTGTAATGATTCCTATTCAATATTTTGTGTTAAATTTTACTTAATCTGAATGAGTAAATGTTTTATAATATGATTAAAATTTTAAGCAGTAGTTTAATGAGATTTTATTTAATTGTTATTATTTTTAAATTCCGAATTTCTGTTACCCTTTCATCTGAATAAGATTTTTTTAATCATTATTTTCTGCTTTATTCTGATGACATCTGTCCTTATCTATATGATCAGCTTTGATAGTTTTTAAACATAATTATTTGAATATTGAGATTCTTTCTTTAATACTTAGTATAAACATTTACTTTTTTTTTCTTTCAGTTTCATACTGTCAAATTTAAAATTGCACCACCCAACAATATTTTTCCTTATCAATATCCCTATTAAAATCTTATTTTGAACACTGATTCTTTTTCTAGCATTTTATAATCATTTAAAATCTTAGAATTATAGAGTTTGGTTCTACTTGCCACTTATTCTTTATCTTAGATAGAAAATGGGGATAAAAGCAAATGTATCAGTGCTGAAATTCAATATATGAAGTGCATACAATAAGTTTCCAGACTTTTTTCGTATTGACACTTTTATTGATAGTACACACATGAAACTCTAGTCCCCTTCCAAGTAATCTCCTCCAACTGCAATGCACTTGTTGTACCATTCCAACAACTTCTGGAAGGCCCTATCGACGTCCTCTTGTGTGGGCGTGTCAATGACCTTCATCATAGCCTCTTTCATTTCCTCAATTGACTCATAACAACAGCCTCTGAGCTTAGGGAATAACCAAAAGTCACAGGGAGCAAGGTCTCGACTATAGGGAGGCTGAGAAACTGTCTTGATGTCCATCTTGGTCAAATAGTCGGTGACAAGGATGGAGTTGTGGACTGGTGTATTGTCCTGGTGAAAATGGTACTGACCCGATTTGAAGAGTGCTGGCCTCTTCCGACGGAATCTCTTCCTGAACTCCCTTAAAACCTCAATATAGTAACCTTAACCCTAACTGTTTGGCCAATCAACTCTGGTGTATTGACTTCCTTACTCCTCCCACACCTCTCATCATCCCTCACACACTCCCTGCCTTGATTGAATCTCTTATGCCACTCAAAAACTGATGCTCGATTCATGCAAGATGCTTCAAAAGCATTCTGAAGCATTCTATACGTTTCTCTGGCATTTTTCCAAGTTTAAAACAGAATTTTTTTGCATATCGTTCTTCTAAAGTGTCAGATTGCATTTTTGAAATTCCCCTGTTGTGACAATCAGGCTTTAGTAGGGTGTATTCCAATTGCTGCTGTAGCTGTTCATTTGAACCAGAAATCATAAAAATGTCCATATGAAAAAAGTTGGAAACTTATCGTATGCATCTTGTATTTAATTTACAGAATGAAGTTAAAAGTTTTAGGTAAAATCTTTTTATATATGTATATTTATATTTTTTTTTTCTTTCTGTTAGGAATACAAAAATAGAAGAAAAGTATGTTTTAGGAAAAAACTCACACTCAGATCTTTTGTTAAAATCTTATTGCCTTGATTTTATTATTGAAATTTATTTTTTTTTATGTCTGTTATAATCGTAAATGTTCAATCTAGTTAACTTTTTAGCTTGGGTACATTTGAAAGTAAATTATTTTGCCTTTACATAATATCTTAAATACTCTCACACTCTCATTTCCAACATTGGAATTAATATTTTCTTTCAATAACTTCATAGAAGGTAATTGTTAAATGTTAATTATCTTTATTTTGTTAGATTTTAATGATTCAACAGTACATTTTATGAAACAGGAATATGTTGGGGGGTTGTTGTTGTTTTTTTATCTCTTACATATATCAATTTAATCAGAATTAGATTTTACCACTTATTGCAATATTGTTAAAGTTTGAGCTTTCATTTTACATTATGTAAAATGTTTGTTGATATCTTAAAAGAATTGAGATAAAGGTACTCATCGTGTAATGGTACCATCCTAAGAAATGGACACAGACATCTGAGTTCAAATCCTGGATGAAGCCATTTTGATTTAACATTCTAAAGACTCGAATGTTTCAAAACAAGACACCTTCACAAAATGGACTTTTATAACAAGTACAACATGATTTAATTAATTTATCAAATGGTTTTATATCAAAATTATTTGGTATTTTCTTAGAATTTCTAAGAAACCAAAAAAAGAGATGGAAATTTCAAGTTAGAAATGTTTGATTGACTCAAGTATGAAATTACCTTTTCTCATTTTGTAATTAAACTCTATTCAAATCTGCGATTAACTCAGTCTATATAAAAAGAATAAAAAGGAAAAAAAAAATGAAAAGCAAAAGTAAGTTTCACTTCCAAGATTTTATTTTTAGTACAGAAAGTTCAAGTTAATATATGAACAACATGTCAGGTTTTTAATTTTATTTAATGATACAATTTGTTGAATTAGACTTTAATTAGTCATTCTTTAATCCAGTTATAAATTTGGATCCTCAGTAAAAAAAAATTCATTTGAACAAATTATATACTCACATTCAGGTTGGTTGTTTTTTTGTTTGGCATCGAAAAAAGTAATTTGACTTTAAAAATATTCAACTTTTAAGTAAAAGCAGCAAATAAAAGATTTTCACAAAGTTCACTAAGTGTCCAAAACAACTGAAGCATTTGTGTGTATATATATATATATATATATATATATATATAAATGTAGCCTGATTTATGGCTGAGATAATGGCATATTTCTTAACACTTTTATAAGTCAGTGCTCAAACCCAAATCAAAAAAAAAAAAATAATAACATTTTAAATGTTGATTTTCAAAGCAGGCAAATTCTTTCCACTTGTTAGATTAGTGCAATACAATCTTCCTTTTCTTTTTCTCTTACTGGGCCTTGCTATGTAAATCTTTGTTTTTCTCTAAACTACATTATGAGTTGTTCAGTGATTTTAATTCAAAATAAACAGGTTTTTAATTTAGAATCAAAAGTGCCTTAAGTGATTTCTGATAAGGTGAATAGGAATTGAAATAATTTCAAAGCAGAAGAGAAGTCTAAACTTACATACCAACTGTCAGTTTAGTGCTCCAGACTTAATTTGGAGAACAAGTTTATATTCAAAAGACTATCTCTACTTTTTGGCAAGTAGTTTAATATTTGGCAAAATAGATGAGTAAAAAGAAAAAAAAAGTCTCTTGATGAAGTCTACAGTGTTTGCCACTCATCATTTTTTTTAGTTTTGTGAGGATTATGTTTCAAGTAGAGCAAAGAATATTTTCTGAAGTTTCCATGTGTTAATAATTGGGAAGAGTTTGTTTGTCTGTCCTCTGCAGATGGCCAGCCAAATGGTTTGATGTAAAGCTACCAAATCTATATTAATAATTGGGAAGAGTTTGTTTGTCTGTCCTCTGTAGACTGCTAAATGTTATAATGTAGAGTTACCTAATTTAGTATACCAATATATTGGGCGAAAGATAATGTTTTACTCCCAAAACATTGTTTTTCATTGGGAAATGGGGTCTCTATACTGGAGTGGGTCTCTAATAATAAACAATAATTATCAGAAGCTATGTTGCTGCAAGATATAACTAATCCCAGTAATTATAAATTTCCTAACTTGAAACGAAAAAGTTTAAAGAATCATTTGACTCATAAAAAGAATTATGCACATGTAATTAAACACTACTAATTAGGATTATCTGTAGTTCTTCAAACTAGAGAAGTAAAATAATTACGTAGCATCTCTTGCTTAGTTTGGACTAACAGTCTAGGCAAAAAAAAATTTTAAACTCGATAAATCTCAGTGTTACTATCTAAAAAATTGTTTTACTTTCATTATCATCTTCAGTCTTAATTCTTGCCTGGCATAGATGAGTACTTCAGCTTGTATGAATATAAATGACAAAACATTTATTGAATATTCACTCTAGAACAAATCTATATTGCATAAATATAGAACAATAATGGCATTTGATATTTGTCAGTTTGAAATTCATGATAAAGTTTTAACCTGCTTTGTTGTTTATCAATATGATAATTATACATTGTAAATTTATGCCTCAAATCATTTAACAAATTTTGGCCATAATTTTTCCACATTATGAAATTCTAATTAGAAGTTGGCTGAAATTTTTATTCAATTCCTATTTAACAAAATAAAAAGCAGAAAATCCTGTCTCCATTTTTAGAAAATCAAAATAATTCTGTATAATTTATTGTCGAACTATTAATGACTGCTTAATTAGGATTAACAATCAGGAAAAAAACAAAAATCTTTAAAACTGATAATCACTTAAGCTCTTCTCATTTTAATGAAAATAATATTTTGCTCTACAAAACTCAATGAAAATTTTCATAGAACTTTTTTTTTTCAAATATATTTCACAAAATCCAAGGCACAAACAGTTATGTATGCTTTACGAAGAATTAAATTTACATTAAGTAATACAAAAAAGATATAGTTTTTTTATATGTTATTTTGTAGATATAAAAGTGTAAATTCAATTTGGTAAAATTGGACAGGATGTGCAACAACACACCAATAAGATCAGACAGTAGATGCTGTGTGGAGAAATGATCATCACATTTTCATGTTTGAAAAGACCAACTTTCTAGATAGGAAAGATCTTGGACTTAGTGTTAGATTAGTCACTTTAAATCTGCAGTCAATTTACTAAGAAAGAGGTGTGGGTAATTCATTGTGAACGTGAGTGGAAATTGGGATCTTGCTCACTGGCTATGAGAATAGTAACAACAACATTTGGAAACCACTTCTCTCATAGAACAGACAACTTATTGTCTTGATAGATGTTGTCCAGGTGGTTGTATTAATAGATTTTGAAATGTTTTATTAATATAAGTGACCAATTATGGTAATATTACTATGAAATAATTGCAAAATATTTATATTTACATTTCACTGATAAAGGTCAGTTATATGACAACATAATCTATTTTAAACTAAAACACTAAACGACAATTGATTCAAACTTGGATTTATTTTCCAATTTAAACCCATTTCAAAGCAGAATCTCAAGGAGAATTTGTATTTTTTTGAAAAGTTCCTTTGAAAATATGGTAAACCATTTAATTACGAACAAGGTCTTTTTGAATATTTGTATTTTTGTTAAAATCAGTAAAAACAGCTAATTCCATTATTTTTATTATAAACTCAGAAAGAGATATGCTAGAAAAGTTGATTTGTGTTCATCATATTTGCTAAACCAAATCTTTACCTTTTTTTAAACATATTTAGTAGGCATCTAGCTGAAAATTTCTTTACTGGAAACTTACTGACATTTTTCTTGTCACCAGAAAATCAAGACTTGAAAAAAAAAAGTTGTTTGAGCAATAACAACTAAAATACTACAAACATTAACCGTTCAAGGATGTTTATAAGTCCCCACAAAATGTTTTTTTGCTATGCTTGCATTTTATTGATGCAATAAAAAATGGGATGAGTCAAATCATTGATTTTTTTTCCCCCTATGTAACTTCCCTAACATTTGGTTGAGTTGAAGAGTTCCCATGGGGTAATGACTAAAGTGCTAGACTACCGCCTCAAAGTAACCAAGTTTGAACTCTAGTCGTTATATCATGTTCTCTTTCAGATTAATACCCTTGGGAAGGCCTAATGAATAGAGGGTTTGCCAATGTTCAATCCTAGGTTGAATCATATCAAAGGCTCAAAAAATGGTACTTGATGTCGCCTTGCTTAACACTCAGCACTATGAGGTAAGGATCAAGGGTAAAGTGGAGCAATCAAGGAAATGGAGTACCGCCCTCTCCTACACCTCGGTGTAGTAGCAATTGAAAAGGGAGCCTTCGGGTCACTCGCGACTAAGGTCGCCAACTTAACTTACTTTATAGTCCTTCTACAACGATAGCTTAGGCATTAAGTAACCCACGAAAGTTGATGTGCCATTAAACAACCAAAGCAAGCGTAAATAAATACGTAATTCAAATCCTTGATCTCTTATTTAAACCAAAAGATTCTTTTAGGCTTTTTGCAAGAATTAGCACCTGTGGAGCAGGTTTTCTCTCTCTCTCTCTCTCTCTCTCTCTCTCTCTCTCTCTCTCTCTCATAACGTAAATCTGGTATTTAGTATCTTCTGAAGTCTTCACTTTCTTTTAAGCAAAATCTTTTTAATAAAGCACTCCCTAATTTTCAACAACTGATATTAACTTTTGACTGTGGTAATCTCTACAAGATGATGATAAAACTAACAAGATTGTGATGAAGGAAATTTAGTTGGGTGTTAATATGTAAGATATTTAAATTCTTGGAGTTGGTGATTGTTATACTTCCAAAACACCCTCCCTCTTTTTGTAAACGCCTGTTGGCTTCCATTCAGATTGATATTCTGTTACAGATTAATGAATATCAATCAGTTACCACTTTGATATGTGTCTTTTGTTTGGCATCAGTGATCAACAATCAAAAGGTGTCAGTGAGATAGGATAATGCATAAATCATGGAATGTCTGACATAAAATTCATTAGAAATATGTCCGAGATCTGAGTCGAGGCAATTGACTAAAAGTGAATTGCGACTGTAAAAGTAAAGGTTAACTGAATGTGTTGTCATAAAAGTAGCAGTCAATCAAGGTCATTCAAGAGAGAAGTATTGCCTGAGTTGAGACGAACAGCTCAAGTAGAAAGATGAGAGCTTCTAGCCTCCAGCATTCAACTCCACTCCTTCAAGCGCAGCACATATTGGATACATCATGACTGTTAAGCACATTAAAAGTATAAATTATTGAATGTATGTAGAAATTTTGTGGCATGTTTTATTCCATGACTTAACGAAAATCTTCCCTTGTGTGGAATACTTGTATGACTGTTCAGAATCGTTAAAATATAATTAAAAAAAAAAAAGATTTAGTAAAAGTTGCAAGAATATTGATTTATGATGTATGTTTGTAAAGGCAAATCAATCTTCAAGGGTTATTTGTTGCCAAAGCCACCCTTGAAGAAGAACAGTAGTAATACTGTTTAACCTATAGATGGGGAGGATAAGGAGGGGGTAATTTCTATTCCCAGGTTATTGGTCCGAAAGTTAGCTTGCATACTATGATGTCACAGTTCAGTCTTTATGCCACAGGAACTCTTCCATTCTAAGAATGTGGAAAATTCAGTATTGATATTTATCCATCTCATGAAGTGAAGTACCCATCTCCGCCATGTAAGAGGTCGAGAATTAGATCACAACTGGTTATAATTACAGTAAAATGATTTCATATTACTGACGGGTTACATATGAGAAAACGATACTATGAAAGATAAATCCAAATAAAAAAAAGGATTTCACCACAATTATATATATATATATATATATATATATATATATATATATATATATATATATATAAATAATCCCATTAAGTTAATGTGGAAAATTTTCCAGGGTTTTATACAGAAATATTTCTTATTTGAGTGACACTTGAGAGATTTGTGCATTTGATCATCAAGTCACTGACTCTCTCTCTCTCTCTCTCTCTCTCTCTCTCTCATCCATCGCTCCTGGCAGGTCTTCAAAACTGCATCTTGTGTCCGCACAGTGCTGTTGTTGGTATGCTCTTGCTGGTTGACTAGCAGTGGCACATCCATGTGACTGTGTCCTTGGGGAATGTTCGTCCTTGCTTCTCCAGCAGTGTTCCACATATCTTGTTTGACTTAGATGATTTTAGAGATGGGAAGTAAGTGGGTGTACAGCTGTTGTTTTGTGGGGTGTTGCTTCCAGGATTTGTTTAATATAGCTTGTAGCATTCTTGTGCAGTTCCTGTCTAGCTTTTTTGCAATACGTTTTGTCAGCGCCAATGAGATAAGAATTCAAATGAAAGGAACTGTTTGGAAATAGTTCTACACTATATTCTCAAATGTATTCTAGCTCCATATTTCACGTAGCACTTTTTTTTTTTTGTTTTAACTTAGACAACATCTGCATTAGTCAAACGAAGTGTCATTCATACATACGTACGACAATATGTCCATAACCAAAGGACAAAAACATTTTTTAACATAATCTCTGCTCTGTTGGTGGGGCTTAGAATGGACTGTCTGTAGCCACCCTCTGCAGGGGGGTAACATGAAAGAGGTGTCCTGGATAGGACATTAAACTGCATTTGATGGTGAGGCTCCAGTTCCTGAGAACGTGGAGATCCTTTTCATCACCATTATACCAAGGTTCACTCTGACCCGGAGTGGTAGGGCACCATCTATCAGGATCAAATAGAACAACAAAAAATATTTTTAGCTCACCTGATGAACACAAAGTAAGGGTCCAGTTTAGCACTAAAATCTCATTAAAAAGCGACTAAAATTAAAATGTTAAAGAAAATATCAAATAAAATTATAAGTAATTCTATTTGAATATTCAGAAAAGTCTAAAATGTGATAATACATTTTGTTTGGTTGTTATTTATTTTTATTTTTATTTTTTTGGCATATCAATCTTTGTAGATTATTTAATACCAAATCCATTTTTATACAAATAAACATTTCTATTTCAAGCTATTCAGTTTTGTCAAACAATTCTAATTCCAACAATTCAGTTTAGCGTAAGTACAGTTTCAATGGCAAAACAGTTCTATTTCAAGCAATTTAGTTTAGCATAAGTATGCAGTTCAATTCTATTTGACATGTAGATAGGAACCTATCAGGTGTTACCAATCCGGGCCAGAGTGGATCTGGGAGCAATGGCAATGAAGGGGTACTCTGCATTCCCCAAAACTCCAGCATTGCTGGAATCTCACCATCAGATTGTTTAGTGTCATACCCAGGAGACTCGTTGAGTAGGGCGTGGTCTTACTCCTCTGCAGAGATGCAGTCAGTGTATTCTACAGCACCCACCCTCGACCAGCCGACTGGGCAAGTGATAATACAAATTATATCTTACATATTTGAAATAAGTGGCTTATACAAATTATGTATGCTCTTTGGTTTGGTTTGGTTTGGTTTCTTTGTTTAATGGCATATCAACTTTCGTGGGTTATTTGTAGAAGAACAGCAGTGATCATATTTAACACACAAGTGAGAAGAAAAGAGGCTTCATACTTTTTCGAAGGGTATTAGTCCGAAAGTGAACATAATAGCTGGACTGGAGTTCGAACTCACTTACTTGGAGGCCACAGTACAACACTTTTGCAATTACACCCCTTCTTACGTGATCACCAGAAAACCTACATAACTTATATAAACGACGAGGATATAAAATTAAGTAAAGACTTTTAATTAATGTATGATTATCCGGAATTTCGTGCAACTAAACTTTCTTGGCATCATATTGAATTGACAGGATTTTTTTTCTCTCCTTTCGCTAAGCGTCTGGGTGGGTTTTCTCTTTGCACTAATAAATTATGCAGAAAATATCTAAGATCTCTCTTTACTTTCTTACAGGATACATAAACACTTCGTTTTCTAATTGTATCAACCTGAAAATTTGTACTGCCGGTTTAATTAGCAGGATTTGTTATGACTGATACTCAGATTTTAGTTTACATGATGTTATACAACTCGGTAGTCTGTTTTTAAATAAATCCTAATAGTTTTGTGGATTTGTCTCCATAATAATTCGCTCACTCATAAGCTCATTATTACGGAGACCCAACTAACATGATAATGTCTGGCATTGTATCAAAGCGAAGTTAAAAGAATATTCAATCATATGATTATGACGTAACTGTGCAGGTACGTACTTGTGTGTATTTGGTACGTACTTATTTTTGGAAGTTTCTACGCTTTATTAACATATTCTCATCAACTCTACAAAAACGTGTTTCCTTTTTGTATTTAAATAAAAGCAACGCAAGCAATTGTTTAGTACTGATTCAAGGATATCCATAAATGCAGTGTGTGACCATAGGTCTGCGCCAAGATCTGGATGCAGACCGAGGTAAATTTATACAGAAAAACGGCAGTTGTCTCTACACTCTGTCACTGATGTTGTTCAAAAGACAAAGTTTGATTCAGTGTTTGGTAACATCAGACTGCCTTAGAGATTCCAGCTCCTGATCTTGAATTCAAAGTTGTTCTTCTCCTAGACTAGTTGCCCACCAAGATTAAAGAGCCCAGTTTTCACTTCTATTTTACTAATAGTAATATGATGCATGAAGGTAACAAAAAAAAAACATGAATTAATTCATGAATGCCATTGTATGAAAAGATCACAGAAAATTGTTTTTCATCTTTAAAATATGAATGCTTGATTTCACCTTTTGTACACATCTTTAAAAGACTTATTTAAGTACATTCTGGTGTTTTTTGTGCACATACAAACACACACAAACTTTGCCAATTATACCAGGCTCCATCTGGTTGTAATTTGACAGTTTGTTAATTGAACACTTTACCAAAATAAAGCAGTAAAAATCGCAGTAAACAACAACAGCAACAACAACAAAAAAGAAAAGAAAAAAATGTCTAAAGACGCTGAGTAAATGAACGTTTAAAATTAGTAAGTGAATAATACAACGATGGGAGACACGAAGCGAAATTCCTGGCTGTGATTTTTTTCTTTCTTTTATTTTTAGCACGTGGAATTGGCATGATGTTCAGTGGAATTGGTTCAAACTAGTTTTGGAAATGTTTATTTTTATTAGATTTTTATCTTTATTTTCTGGAAGAGCTGTTAGAATTCCTTCCGGCGAGGAAAGATATTTAACTGAAATCTCAGAACGGTATTCAGGATTTTAATGGAAGTTAAATAAATCTTAAAAGAGTAAAATAACTTTCTCGAAAAATACAAAACAACGGCTTTGTTAGTATATCTCAATAGTATCACGTTGTAGGTCTTTGGTTCTATCTTAAAAGTAATTAGTCATCTCTCTTCCCCCAAAAAATTAACTTAAAAAAGGAAAATGATGTCGAGCAAAAATGGAAGTTGTATTGACGAAGGTATTTATATTCATCCAATCCCTCCGCACGAGCAAGATGCGATACAAGGTCAGTTTTAAAGGGGAGCTTATCAAATTTGGATTCAGGGTTTTCTTTTTCCTAAACCAGTTGCCAAAAACAAAATATAAAAGTCCAGTCTCTTTTAGTGGAGGTGAAATAGTTGGATTCATACTTTTCCCAAGGATATTAGTGCAATGTGAAATGCAAAAAGTCTCGTCCAGAATATTTGAACTTTGGTCATTGTGTCTATTACATAAGACGATAGATGTTATACCACTGACACCACTAAACAACAAAGGCATCAATATTGCATAATTTGGATTTAGTTCAATTATTTTTCAGTTGACTGACTGCGAAAAACCTGAGTGCTGAATTGTTGAGATCGTCTGATACATTTCATCGGAGAAGAAATTTGATTTTAAATCAGAACAAAATGTGTGTCATTAAAAATTATGGGTCACGGAGAGTTAGGTTGGTTATATGTTTCATGGTATTGGTTATCGGTAAATTCCGAGTTTCGTATTTGACTTCTTTGTTCTTATTACTTCATTAACTTGTCGTCTACTTTATCCGAGGAAGGCTGTAAGTGAAGGAAGGAAGGAAAGAAAGAGACGGGGGATACCTTTTAAACTAAAAACTTTATTTTGGGGTTCACGACCAGTCTGTAACGAAACATTTTTCCTGAACCAGTCGAAATGGTCACGTTTCCCGGACAAGTGTTGAAAAATATTAGTCATTTTCGGTGGTAAAAGTTTGAAGTTCGTTTTTTGTCCAATGGGCGTTTTCAATGAAGTATTTTTAGCAGAGGCTGTTTGTTAGCAGGCACATGGCTGACAATCAGGCCCAGGGGACCCAATCAGCACACGCGCTCGTTGGTAGCAGCCGAGAGAGAACGGATCTTTTCAGAACCAGTGATACAACAAAATTTCTCTTCAGCGCCCGGACGTTCATTTGTTTAGGCATGCACCGTTCTTGCTTCTTGTTATAGGGCTTCTGGGAACAACTACATTTTTTTGAATTAATCTTGTTTATTTTTTTCGTTTCCAATCCCCTAAAAAAATACTGCAGTATCAAGTGAAACATTTTCTAATAATGAATAAGATTAATGCAAAATTTAATGTTATCAATTTGAATTTAGAATCAGATTTAAAATTGGGTTGATTCCCGCTTAACTACTGCTGAAGATTAAAAAAACAGTATTGAATAGATTTGTCTTATTATAACAAAATCTTATAACAATTATTAAAATTGTTTAAATAGAGTATAATCTCAAAAAATGAGAAAATTTAAGTAACACTGAACAAATTTCCTAGATATTGCAGATAACTTTCTGAACGAGACATTTTTGTGATAACTGCCTCTCTTTTTTGTTCGTATTAAAACAATGTTTCAGCCGATCCAGTCTTTAACCCTCTTCAGATTTGTAATCCACGCAGATTATACACATTGAAATTTGGTGTATGTATGTTTATTTTTCAAGTATAATTAAATCTTATGGAACACAAAACAAATGTTATTTACGAATCCAGTACGATTGTAATAGCGTAAAGGAGCTGCAGTCGTGAGAAATTTGGTTGGGACAAGAGTATCTCACGGCTAAGTCATCACGAAGAGAATTGGTGTACAAAGAAATCCTTTTATAACCCTGTTTGTCTTCTGTTCCATGGAATAAAAAGTATACGTAGCATTAATTAATAGACTGAAACCATTTTTAACCGTTCAGTGTAAATCTTTTGACAATACAACTTCCTAAATAATTTGCAGTGATCCAAGTGTTGACCTTTTCTTACCGGTATATATAGATTCTTTATTTGGTGGTTAAATGAAACATGTGCATCACCCGCAGGTCAGTATATATATATATATATATATAAGTTCTAATTTTGAGATTCCAGAACTTATATATATATATATATAAGTTTTGGAATCTCAATATTTACCTGCCAGTCTTAAACTTTAAAAAATCAATTTTCTTAACTTTGAAGTTACGTATCAAACTCTTTTTAAAAAATTGATATGACTAACATATGCAAAATTTTTTAAAAAGTGGGGGGATGGCATATGCTAGACGTTTTATCATATACAATTTTTACCTAATCAACAGGTGTGTTCTTAAAATAAGTTGTAGATCTTAACTAAGTTTCGGCTTTAGCGGTGAAAAAGGATAGAAGTCAACCGTAGCGTAGAGGAGAGAAAGGTAGGGTGGAAAAAAGGGAAGGGGACTACTTACTCTACCTCTAACCTGAAAAAAAAAAAGAAGTGACGACTATATTTGTAAAAATAAAACAACTTCCTTCCCTACAAAAATTAATTTATTCCCGAAGAAATAAATTTTACAAAATAGTTCCACGACCCTCATTGTATGTATTTCGCTATGAGGGTTGAGATACTCACTCAACTCTTTTGGAACAACAACAACAACAAAAAAAGAATATAAATGTTGCATAAAATAAAACAAATGAATGTAGCAAAATAAAATTAAAGTAAGAAGAAGTATTAGAATAGACAAGACTTACCCGCCGTTGAACCGCAACGTTTTAAAAGTTATTAGTGACAGTTTATGAGCGAAATACCCTCACTTGGTATTTCAATTCAAAGTTCTTTTTCCTTTTTTTTCTGGGCTGCTTCTGTCTACAGAAAATCCACTAATCAAGATGGAAAACACCCTGTATCTAAAGTAGAATATTTCCTTTTTTTCTGCGACTTGTCTCGACAATTCCGTCGGCTGGTCCTCGTTAGAATTCAAATTTCACGAAGAATTTCTTCCATGTTCCTTCTGCTTCAAAATGTCGTCCGAAACTTACTCTCTCTGAGTAAGCAGGTGGTACGAAACCGTTCGTTTCTTTCTGCGTAAAGAATACCCTCACTCAGTTTCTCTATGACTTTTAACTCCGTTTCTTTCACTCATGGTGGTCTAACTTATAGAAAATCTAGAATTTCGACCCGGCACGGCATCCTTGTGTCGGCTGAATTGTCGAATTACGCTGCCTGGCAAAGTGGTCACTAGGCGCGCGTTCTAGACTGCTTCCTGCTAAGATTAAACTGTCCGAAGGCAAGAAATAGAAATGTGTAAAGCCAAAGCCAGAAGACTAAAGACAAAAGGCAAAAACAAAAGAAGCAGACTGCCATAGGCGACTTGTTTTTATACCTGCAAGAAGGCAGTAACGATCCAACTTTAAAATAAGCCAATGACATTCGAGCGGTTATTAACTGCCAGATTTACAAATTTCAAAACCCTCTATTAAAAGTAAAATAATGCACTGTAAGTTTTTCGGAAAATGAAATAATATTTCAAACTATTTCAATACAATGCTCTTGTTGTAAACTAGTTGAAATACTGGCCTACACCGGGTATGAGATCGAGACTTGGGGTCATGATGGTTATATTACAATCTTAGTCGTTTATTGTAAAGCAAATAATAGCATGAAAGATCAGTCAGTTTCACTTTGGTTTTTTTCTTCTTCTTTTCTTCGTTGTAAATGTGTGCATAGAATTCTTTTCTATTAGTTGTCTAAATTTCCGAGACGAAGCTTGTTACAAGACGAGATCTTGCCTTGATTTGAAAAAACAAAAAGAA
This sequence comes from Sepioteuthis lessoniana, assembly GCA_963585895.1. Lineage (NCBI taxonomy): Eukaryota > Metazoa > Mollusca > Cephalopoda > Myopsida > Loliginidae > Sepioteuthis > Sepioteuthis lessoniana. The sequence continues at coordinate 128,242,243 of OY757912.1, forward strand.
AGAAAAGAAGAAAAGAAAAAAAAAACGGAAATTACCACTTCGAGTTCTCAACTCAAAATGAAAAGTTAGTCGCTCACGCATCGGCTCCGCGCAGAACTTCCGTTTGCGATAAATTAACAAAAAAAAAAAAAGAATACATTAGTAAATATCCAATCGGAACGCTTCCCGCGGGGCACAAAAATTGCCGTTTCTGAGCCTACAGAAAATATATAAATAGACGGACCAAATAATTATCACCAGACTTGTTCTTTCACACGACTCGTGTTAAAGATTCTTCGCCACCGTCCGGCGCCTGTCATCCGATACATCAAACGATCGCCGCCGCTAGGAACGCTGCCCTAATTCCGAGAAAACCATCCCTTCACCACGAGACAAGGGCAGTACATGAACTTTGTAACTACTACCACTGAATTCATTCTTTAACTGTGAACATATTTCTCCATTCTATTCTCTGTACTTAATCTATTTATAAAAATTCTCTATAACATCATTACTGTGTTATTGTGAGTATCTATACGTTCTTTGTTTTGCAACCATACGCATTTCTCGCCCACAACATTCATATCACAGATATCAACAACTCAGAATATAACAGCTTGATGATTTTTATCATTAAGGGTTTTCGGACTATTGTTTTCATCTTTATTGTTATTTCCACAACGTTTCGGCCGATATGTCCTCCGGCCTTCTTCAGGTGTTTGTCGAACACGGGAACCTTCCCGGAACTTCGAACTACGTCATTATTTTTATTTGTTGTTAATAAATTGCCGGAAAACATTAATCTCCCTAAATGGACGTTTTTATATTGGTTCTCTAAAGGACCTCCGTAGAAAAAAATGGCGTCCAATAAAAACCCAATCTCAAAAAACAAAGAATAAAAAATCATTATTCAGATAAAATATTTATTCATCTAATCAGTCAAATTTATTTATTTAGTATTTTCACATGAACAAAATCCCAATCACTTGCAATGAGTGGAAAAGTTTAACCTATGAAAAACGTTTTACTCAAACTTTTTTCCTTTTTCTTTTTCCACATCCTTTGAAGATTAAATGAATAAAGAAAAGAAAATGCCGAGAAGATCAATATTGTTTCTTATTTTTACCGTTTTTTTTTTTAACATTAAAAACAAGGCATCCATAGGAACAAATAGGCAAACTGATATAAAAAAAACGACAACTTGCAAACAAATGGAATTATATTTAAAAATGTAAAAATCATTCACCTGTACCTTCATTAAGAGAGTCAAATTAACAAAATAATTAAGAGGGAGGGGTTAGCACATGACAGAAAAAAGCAATAAAAAAATCTCTTCTGAATTTTGAGGAAAAATGTTTTAAAAAGAAACAAAGCTTTATTGCTTTAAATACGGAAAGCTTTATCAAAATCTGACAATGAGCCAATTTTGGTAAAAAAAAAAACGGTGCTTTAGCAGGTGCATGTTTTTGTACATACCTATCATAAAGTCTAATTACTAATAAAGAAAAATTAGTTGATTTGATGGAATCATTTTTTGTCAGGATATTTGATCAGCTTACATCGGCGTAAGATTTCGTAACATTTCGATAGGGTAGATGAGGGTCTTTCAGTTATTGGACCAATATCGATAGCTACCAATATTTTTATGTTATCTTATGAAATCAGCATAGCTTCGAGAAATTTTTCCACAATTTTGTGGCGGAATTGAAGGATTAAATGATATTGATCGATCTAAAAAAAACATTTCGAATTCTTTGTCCTAAGCAATGATGCTATGTTCCGGTTGTTTATTGCTTAGTTAGGACTAACAACCGGAACATAACATTATTGCTTAGTTAGGACTATGTCCCGGTTGTTAGTCCTAACTAAGCAATAATCCTAACAACCGGGTAATAGCATTATTGCTTAGTTAGGACTAACAACCGAGACATCGTCTTAACTTAGCAATAATGATTTAATTATTTTCCAGCATCAGCTTGAAAAATTACCAATAAACCTAAATATAATGTTTTATTGAATATAAATTTTTATTTTAGTAAAACAAATAATTCCTTTATTTTGAAAATTTAAATTCTCTGTCTTGCAGGAACATGATTTCCACAAATTATTGATGAGTGTTAGAGACTCCTTCTCGATAAGACCTCTCTCTCTCTCTCTTTTTCCTTGACGAACAAATATTTTAAATTAAGACCTCCTCCTTGGCCTAATAAGTATAAACAGCAAATTTTATAACCAATTGACAGTTTTTAGAAGGCAGAAAAGTTCGTTCCAATGATCTATATAGATGTACAAGTTTATATTTTACATTTGTACAAGAACTTGAAAAAAAGAAAATTTGAAAATTGCATTAAGAAGGGTTTCCTTAAAATAATAATGCCATTATATATTTTGCCCTTTTATTTTAAAAGTTACTCCTTGTATTTGGCCATTTTTACAAGACCATCTGAAATATTTGATACTGAACTGCTTAACAAAATTATTTCTGTTGTTTTATTAACAATTTTCAATTGGTTCGAATTGATCTCTCGAGTCATTGACACAAATAATAACGTTTATGAAATGACACAATTCTGATTATATGACTGATAAAGTAAGTCACAGTTATTCCGTTAAAAATTAAAGTTTTAAATTATATTCTTTTTTTATTAATTTAAATGAAATTTTCAAAATATTAGAAAGAATGTTCTAAATTATTAATGTTGAAATGCTTTGAAACTTGAAATATATTTCAATTGCAAAATTAGAAAATTGTTTGATTAACTGTCTGATTGATTTTAATGGTATGTCAACCCGCCCAGTTTTATTTCATACCTAGAGGTGAGTGAATCACATTGATTATAAGTTCATATTTTCATTTGTTGTATAATTGTTTTTAAGAGTTTCTTTTTTTTTACACTGTCCAATGAAATATTTTTTAAACGGGTGCTACCCACTTCGGGCCAGGCTAAAGATTGGAGTAATGGCAACGAAAGGATACTCCACATTCCCTTGATCTCCAGAACTGGAGTCTTATCATTCGATGAAGGTTTGTGTTATACACAGGACACCAGGTTTTTTTTAGGTGGGGGTCTTACCCTTCTGGAGCGGAGGAGAGCACAATCAACTTATTCAAAACAACATCAACAGGATATTAAAAGCTATTTTAATTTTTCTCGTCATAAGATAAACATTTCCAGTTGCAGTATTAATTGTTGTTCTTTTCTGCAGGTTCCTTGAATAATAATAATAATAATAATAATAATAATAATAATAATAATAATAATGCGGTGACAGAGACGAAACTATCAATCACATAATAAGCGAATGCAGCAATTTAGCACAGAAGGAGTATAAGGCGAGACACGACTGGGTTGGCAAAGTGGTCCAATGGGAAATGTGCAGGAAATTTCAATTCGACCATACAAACAAATGCACAACCCAGCACCTGTCCTAGAAAATGATTCGCATAAACTCCTATGGGACTTTAATATACAAACGGATCACCTAATCCCGGCCAGAAGACCAGACCTCATAATAATCAACAAAAAAAGAGAATCTGCAAAATTGTCGACTTTGTTGTCCCGGCGGAGCACAAAATAAATCTGAAGGAAAGTGAAAAGAAAGATAAGTACCTCGACCTTGCTAGAGAATTAAAAAAGCTGTGGAACATGAAAGTGACGATTGTGCCAGTTGTGATTAGTGCCTTAGGCACAATAACTAAAGGATGATTAAAAGGCCTGGAAGACTTGGAAGTTGGCGGACGGGTAGAGACTATCCAAACGACAGCATTGCTGAGAACGGCCAGAATCATGAGACGAGTCCTGGAGACTTGAGGAGACTTTGTGTCACTCAAACTCCAGTGAGAAACCATCAGCTAATACTGATGTGAAAAACCCTAAAGGAGTAAATAATAATAATAATAATGATAATAATAATAACCAAAGGATAGTACAGGGACTGGAGGACTTGGATATAAGAGGACGAATGGAGACCGTCCAAACTACTGCATTGTTGAGATCGGCCAGAATATTAAGAAGAGTCCTGGAGACCTGAGGAGACTTGCTGTCTCTCAGACTCCAGTGGAAAACCATCAGCAAACATTGGTATGAAAGACTTTCAAATGAGTAAAATAATAATAATAATGATGATGATGATGATGAACACATATCTCCCTTTTTCTTACGCATATTTCTTTTCTGTTTGTGGTTACACTTCCTTCTTTCCCATCTCAATGTTTCTCGAGACGTCTTCTTATAACCATTAAACCCACAAGATTTGCTGGATGCGCAGTGTGTGACGTCAGATAAGCCTCAAATTCCTTGGTTTTGTGTTTCTTTTTTGGATAACTGCGTCAAACGAAGATGCTTCTGTTGCCAGGACTATTAAACCAACATGGCGTGTCCTTCCGGCTTACGAGTTCCGTAACAGGAATGTAGATATCCTTATTTCCTTATTCATTTATTTATTTATTCATTCATTTTTACTTTATTGCTGATCAATTTCTGTGCGTATGCTTCGTGGTTGGGCTGTGTGATTAAAAGTCATAAATCATTGGTTCAACATTCAGTTCTTTATTAGAAACTATTATTAATGTAACTGTATATCACTAAATATCCCATATGCCAGAGGAAAAAGCCTACTGCGGAGTTGTCATTTAGTAAGTTTAGTTTGGAACAAGGCCATAAGTTTGGAGCACTCAGGGAGGATGGAAATCCTTAGTTGTAATTGCTCTCAGAGACTAGATTAACCATTATTAACCATTACACCACGACAAGGGCCTTAAGTTCCTGTAGAAAGGAATACAATATGATCATCATAAAACACGTCCATTATTTCTTAGGGTTGAAAGATTTAACATTGTTTACTTCTATCAGATTTAATCCAAGAAGTCAACTACGCAAAAAAAACCCAAAAACAAAAAAAAAACTGACAGTAAATCCTAGAAAAACATTTCGAACATTAAAATAAAAAAACAAACAAACGGAATTATGAAAGTTACTAGGTTATATCCAAATATGTCAGTTGAAGTTTGATGCAATAAAGTTCAGAGTAGCTCAAAATAAATACTGAATGAAAAAGTCTTTTTAATTAATGAATTAATAAAAATTCGTTTCTAGTGTGATCCTATCACTGGAATGATCCCACGCGACTACTGACTGGTTATTTTATCAATGCTTTCTGCGCCCACGTTTTGTTTTTAAAGATAACACGGAATACAAATTGGTCGGAGCATCTTGTGACGTGTCAGAAGGTTAGGAGAAATGAGTTGCTGGAGACGTTGGTAACTCCAAGAACGAGAAAACTATCTGTTAACAAGAACAGTAAGAGATTTTTTATAGCAAGATGATTATGCAACCATATACAATAGTAAAAGAAAAAGTTTCACGTACTAGAAAGGGAAGAAAAAACATGGTGGGCAATTTGGCTAGCGTTTTTACTTTATACTAATTAGCATGGCGTTTTTCACAGGAAAACGTGGTCTTGGTGCGGTCCGAAGAATTTCGGACGCTTGGAACTTCGTTACTTCACTCTTCGGGGTTTCCTTTTTGCGGTATGATTCTTCTTCTTGCAGCAAGACTTCTGCGGGTAGTTTTGAAGAGTTGTCATCCTTCAAGATTTCTCTCCTCTTGTTAAAACAACCCATATCTTATAGAAGAAATTTGTTGACCTAAACACCTCTGATTGGTCAGCAAATTACGAATCATTTCGTATGGCATTCTTATTGGTAAGCCAATGAGGACCTAGCTTTCATTCAAATAAATCGAGAGGGAGGAGCAAAACAAAATCCTTGACCTTCTTCACTAACTTTAAGCTCGAATCAAATTCTACTAATAGCATTTATATTCAAATCAACTTTAAGTCGATAGAGAGTGAGTGGGGGTCTGTAAAGTTATCTCTCTTGAGAAATTAAAACGATCGTAGTGAATGCAGTATTAAGTTGAAATTACTTTTTTTCTTTAAAGGCATTTTAAAACTAAAATTTTGCTACATGTAATTTTTTCTGTTACGGGATACCATACATGCAAAAATCAGATCATTATAATATACCCAAATATAAGAAAATATTGAAATTCTCAACGAATTCAGGGAAACACAGAACTCGATCCAACAAATTGTCTACGCTGTTTCTGTTTTTTTTATTTTACTTTTCCACCTTTTAGAATAAGTCGAGAGAATTACATTAGTTAATGTAATTCGCTAACTTAATTTGAAATAAATTAGGAATCTCTCATTTTTTTCTTGGTAAATCGATGAATGTTGCTTAATAGCAAAGATGGACCGAGGTAAATAAGAAAAAAATCAATGGGATGCCATGTTACTCTAACGCGTATTTAATCGTGCAGACGTTAAATTTCCAAACTTTGAAAGAAAAATAAATGGGTTATCTGTATACCACAATAATTATTCATATCTAATAAGGTTGATTGGTAGTTATCTAAGGATAGAGATGTAAAATAATCAGTTAACCAAATAAAATAAATGTTTAAATCGTCAAATCATTTTGTCAATCAAATCAAATAGTGTTTTTCTACGAAACCCAATGTAAATTTTCATAGAACAATATTCATTGAATCCAGGAGCAGGTTTTAACGTTAAAAAAAATTGTTCCTTTTTAGACAAATCTTGATAACAACTTCATCGTTTTTTATTTGTTTTTATTTTTTGATGCTTTTTATCTATTTTTTTAAAATCTATAATAAATTTTCTCTTATTTTAATTGAAAATAAATATAATTTAATTGTTTACTCATGGGAAAGCCACGAACTTCTTTCTACTCCCAGCTATGGGGGGGGGGGCTAAATAGTACCACTACCATTCTTCTATAATGATGGTTTTGTCATTAAGTAACCCACAAAGGTTGATATGCCATTAAACAAAGAAACTAAACCAACTTTAATTGTTATGGACTTTTTCGTATAGATAACTTGTTTTATTTTTATTTATAAGTTAATAATAGTAGAATCAGTCATTACAATAACAAAATTATTTGAAATAAAATAGAATAATTAAACACAAATTTCTTAATAAACAAAGTCATTTTGTCGAAACGAATGAGGCACATGAATTTTTTTTTCTGGTAGTGGCGAATAAGTGTGAAATTCTGAGGTTTGATAACTGACTCCTTTTTCTTCTTACCCCATTCACCTATCATCTAATTTGTTTGTCGAAGTTGCAAAGGAATTAAGTACGTAAGGGAAAAGACTAGGATACCTTTAGACACAATTCTTTTTGTGAGGGGGTGGTTACGACTATTCTATGGGAAGGAATGTTTTCCTGAACCAGTAAAAATAGTCGTGGTTCCCCAGACTTATTTGAAGGACATTATGAAATCACCAAAGGCTGCTGCTTGTAGGAAACACAACGTACTGCAAAGTTCGGGGCTTAACAAGCACGCGCACTCCCTACTTGAAGCCGAGAGAAAAAGGTGCGTCTGTCTAAGTCGAGGTGACAAAGACTTCTGAGGAATAACTTCTCTTCGGGGCCTCGAAGTCCCTCTTTTAAGGAATGCGCTGATTTTGCTTCCTGTCTGCGGCCTCCCGAGAAACTGCCACTTTTGCATTTTTTAATGTTATTGTCTTTTTTATTTCTTTTTAATCCCCACAAACATTTGGAAAATTTTCACAACAAATGATTTCTACACTTCTTATTCTCCAATAGAAACAAATCAAGTAAAAACTTTCTTAAAAGCTAAAGAAATTCTGAAATATCAGACAGTAAGACTCCCGATCTGTTGGTTCAATGTATAAACCAAATCTGGAGCTCTACATCAAATTGTTTTGGCGTCTTTTGAGGGTAGACAAACAAACTTTTGTCAATTATTAATATAGATAGATGTCATACTTGAAAGTTATATCGTTGCAGAAGAAAGGATTTGACAGTTAACTCTATCTACAAGTTCTTTGAAAATAGAAAATAAAATCTCAACGTGTCTCCTACATAAGAGTTGTCTAACTGAATTATTCAGAGTGATAGAGAGAGTGGCTACAGAACACGGCAACAACAGAATAAACGAACCAACACCTGGCCTTCTGTTAATGGTTGGTAGATGTGGTTCATGTGTTTATTGATCAAATCTCTTCGAGAATAGAAACTATTTTTGTTTCCTTCAAAGACTGCTTAGTGCGAATTTCATACAAGTTGACGGAAAATAACAAAGCGGAGTAGTGAAAAGCAATATCATAAAACTGACTTGGTTAACATAAATAATTACAACATCATATTTTATCTTAGAAGCGAAGAATTTAGACGGTATCAAGGCAAATGTCTAGTAAAAACTTTTCTCTTATTTACACGCCATACATTGAATTGGATGTTAGATAATTGAACTTGATTTCAGTTTTAATAGCAGAAGATTCATTCTCTACATTTGGACAAATCCCCTTGGGAAAGGCATGAATCTCCTTATCCCTACCCCAGCTATGGTTTGTTCTTTTACAAGGATGCTTTTGGCATTAAACAACCCACGAAGGCTGATATACCATTCTCTCCATGGTGTGTACATTAACCCCAGCAAATGAAATTGTGGTGGTTTAAAAAAAATTTTTTAACACTTTCAACAAAAATATAAATTTTTTTTTCATTGGAAGTAAATAATTAAGTTGGTTGGCATAAAGCTAAGCACCGTGTAAAATTAGGAACCGGAAGTAAATCTTCAATTATAAGGCAGAAATATAAACACTGCAAATCAAATATCCTTTCTAAATAATGTGGAATTCTTAAAAGGATCCAAGAAGTTAATGACTGAAAATTCAAACTGTTAGTATTTGAAGCAAATATATATTGGTGAACTGTATTGATTTTTATATTGCTTCTGTTTTTGCATTCAAAATTGCCATTGACTTACATTTTATAATAAACAATTGTTCATTCTTGTTGTGACTGAGTTTATCAATAAACAACATTGAATTCGGAAAAGGTTAACATATAAGTTTATTACTTTGGTAAAACGGAATATAATAAATTGACTCAAACGCGCAGTTCTTCAACAACAGTAATGGATATTTAGTAAGCATTACTAACTACTAATTATTTATCCGATAATATCCCACAATACCAAAATACGACACAAGGTCTTTTTTAATGTGGGAGTTAGGCGCTGGGCCGTAGCCCAGACACTCCTAGCAGCTCCAAAAATGCCATGGGCTCCGTCGGCATTCCTCTAAAAAAAGGCTGCCCCAGGCTCCAGGCGATGAACCCCAAGCCCTGTCGGAGCAGGTGAGAGTCGATGAGGCGAGATCCCTTTCTACTAATCTTCTGAAATAGAATGGTGGGGTGCGTGGGGGCCGATGAACCCGGACATTTCCATGGCGACTGGTACTACGGGGAACCTATGTAAAAGTGACGCATATTTGACCAGTTTGTGATCTTCGACGTTTCGGGTGACCGATACCGGGTACAGGATTGACGGGACAGATATTATCACTAGATAATGTATCATAGAAGAGAAACTCACTGATAACTTGTCACCCTCAAATGAGGAAAAAAACCAACAACTTAATCTTGACATATCAATTGCCATCTCCACCAATTGAAGCCTACGAATTAAATTTGGATAACAGATAACAAATTACATTTTCGTATTAATTCAACGCATTTTCTTTTATCAAATTAAATATTTGAAATTTTAATCATTTCAGTTTACTTCTTCGAATTCGTAGAACAGATTTATTGATATTTCTTTATTTCACACTATTTTAAAAGTTGTGAAACAATAAAGTATTAAAAATGAATGGTATTGTTACTACTTAGAATCTTGAAAGGAGTTTGTAGAAAACTATTCAGACACACTGGTTGACAGGGATGACACTTGGTACTTTTTATGGCCATATTTGGTCAAATCTGGTACTAAACAACGGTATTTAGTCCGAAAAGAAAAAAAATATACTAATTTGACTGTGACCATGAATTTCTGAATCGAAATACACGAAAATACATAAAAGTAGGTGGCGCTCTTAACATTACGTTTATCCTTGGAGGAAGTAGCATGGGCACATTGAGTTCAAGTCTTTCACGGGATTGTTTGTGTTTCACTTTATGTTAATGCCCTTTGGAAACCAGTTAAAATAGGTGAGAAAAAATCGCAAGAAATGAAGAAAATGATAATAATAAAGAATAACCACCAAATGGACGACATCAAACTGTTTGAAAAAAGGAAAAAGAATTGGAGACTTTGATACAAACAATAAGAATATACATTCAGGATATAGGAATGGAATTTAGCATAGAAAAATGTACCATGCTAATAATGAAGCGGAAAAATATAGATAATGTCCTCTATAGCAATGAGTAAATAGTAGAGCAGATTGGGTTCTTTAAACTTAGTTAGGTAACCGATGTAGTAATGCCACGAACAATCTTAACTCGAAGAAACGGAAGGCGTGCTCTCTCTGCTACCGGCACGCAGAAACCAGAAGAAGAAAAGGACGCAAGAGGTGTGACTTGTTTTATGGAGGAGAACGTGATAAGTCCACGTGAAGTGGCGAGATTGGATGAACATAAAAGAGGCTAAGTTTGAAGGGGGAAAAGAGCAGCATTTTGCTGAACATCCATCAGTTCATTTTGCAAGTTAAGTTGACTAGCACCCAATAGGTTGATTCCTCTTCGACTAGACCTCTGAAACCAACTAGAGTAACCGATCTAGAAGAAGGAAAATTCTTAATTAAAACCAACTCTTTTCTCTCAGAAATTTACTTTGAGTCACATCTTTTCAACGGCGGAGAAATTAAGTAAATATATACTTATCATAGTAGTCCTTAAACAACAATACAACATACTGGGTCTTATCAGTTTTCTTATATATGCATATATATTAGATTTATCATGACTCGAAAATCCGGCAAACACCTACATGCGACATACGGAATAGCTGTTTCGACCTTATTGGGTCTCATCAGCAGTGCACACCGTAATCTCTACCACTGGAGATAGAACCAACAACTACAGTATGAAGAAGCCGAAACTCTACCAATGGGCCACCGGTTTGGCCTCATATAAGCGATGCCGAATTAACTATATATATATATATATATATATATATATATATATATATATATATATATATATATATATATATATATATATATATATATATATATATATATATATATATATATATATATATATATATATATATATATATATATATATATATATATATATATATATATATATATATAGCAAGTCGAAACTTTTGAAATAATCAGTTACACACGCTTTCTGATTCATCATGTCAACAGGGACATTATCTAAAGTAATACTCATTGTATTTCATGAGTTTGATGTTTGTTAGATTTCCATAAAATAACATGCAGATCTTTTATTGATTGTAATAACTCAGATAAATGTAAAAGTTACAAAACATAATCCCTTTACATACAACTGATACGACATAGATATACATGAACAATAGATTACAAAATGTTTTTCATCCATTTCCCTTAATCTGATGATGGATTTTAGGTTATTTGATTATTTTTGAATTGAAGCTACTTAATTTGGTCCCAAGATCATAGAAATTTGGTAATATGCTGCAAGACATCTGGCAACTGTGCTGATGAGATGAGTCTCTAGATATACACGCACAACTCTCACACTACATTGATTTTGTTCGAGCTTTCAGAATACAAAATATTTTCTCTTTTTCTTTTTCCTTCATTAAGAGATCGATTTGTTGAGTTTTGTGTAACAATTAGCGCATTATCAACACAAAAACAGTTTAGATGAGTACTCATGTTTGATAGAGCCGAATTTCACATCGCAACTCAATCTCTGTAAGGTAAAGTGGGGAAAACTTTCCTTTCAGAAGGCCGACCGCACAGGAACGAGGTTGGGTCACAGACGATTCCTATTCACAGAGGGAAATCTAAAGAATTATGCATACATACGCGTGAGAGTCTGTTCAGTAATATCGACTTTGTGCCAAATTCCTTGCCTCGTGGGGAGATGAAAAATACTTATAGCTAATTTCGTAGCATTTTTTCGTCTCCTTCCTCTCAAACCCTAACTCACTCTTCGTATGACCCACACACAAAACGAGAATGAAGTCTGTAGGATTACATCATGACATTAAAAAAAAAAGAAAGACTGATTATAGAAGCCATTAACAGCAATATCAACAGAAATAACTCCAGAACCAACATTAAAATAACAAAATCTAGAAAACAAAAATAGGAAGAAAAGAAACTGTATGTATATTTCAAGTGACACACTAACAAAATACACAGAAGAATAGAAAGTTTAGATTATGTTGTGGTGACACAGATGAAACAATTAAACACATAAAAAACTATTCCAGCAAACTGGTACAAAGAGAATACAATATTAAACACAGTTGGGTAGGAAAGGTATACCACTGGGAATCGTGCAAAAAGAATACAATATTAAACACAACTGGGTAGGAAAAGTATGCCATTGGGAATCGTGCAAGAACTTAAAATTTGACCATACTAACACATGATATATGTACAAACGAGAATCTGACCCATAAGAATGAGATGCATAAAATTTTCTGGGATTTTGAGACATAGACGCATCACCCAATCCTGGTCAGAAAACCAAAGTAAATGTTGGGTAAGAAGAAAAAAAAACTTGTCATCTTTTAGATTTAGCCGTTCCAGTGGGCCATAAAGTAAACATTTTTAAAAAAGTGAAAAGATTTGACTATTACTTGGGTTTTGCAGAGAGCCGGAAAAGCTGTAGATCGTGAAAATGACTTTGATACCAATTTTGGTTGTTGCGGTTAGAACGGGCCTCCAGGGCTAGGAGAAGAGATTAAGGGGATTAATGATCAGCGGAAGAATTGAGACTGTTCAGACTACCGTACTGTTGAGGTCTACAAAAATACTTTAAAAAGTCAAGGAGAACGGAGAAGACCTGCTGTCACTTAGACTCCAGTGAAAGCCCACTTGTTAAAACTGGTGAGAAAAATTCGCAAGAAATGAAGAAAATGGTAATAATAAAGAATAACCACCAAATGGACGACATCAAACTGTTTGAAAAAAGGAAAAAGAATTGGAAACTTTGATACAAACAATAAGAATATACATTCAGGATATAGGAATGGAATTTAGCATAGAAAAATGTACCATGCTAATAATGAAGCGGAAAAATATAGATAATGGAAGGAACAGAACTACCAAATCAAGGAAGAATCAGAAAGCACGGAGAAAAGGAAACCTACAAGTGCTTGGAAATATTGGAAGCGGACACAGTCAAACTAGTGGAGATGAAAGGAAAAATAACAAAAGAGTATCCTTCTCGAAACTAATTTCTGCTGCAGGAATTTCATCAAAGACATAAACACTCAGGTTGACCCTCTTGTAAAATACCTGGAATAATTCTTGAAATGGACGAGGGAAGAACTCATACAAATTTACCAGAGCACAAGAAAACTAATGACTATGCATAAAGCCTTATATCCGAGAGATAACATTAACAGACAATGCATGTCAAGAAAAGAAGAAGAAAGAGGACTCGCCAGAATTGAAGATGGCGCGGCTTTATCAATACGATAACTCAAAGACTACATAAAAAAAGACTTAAGAAACACTAATTACACCGACCAGAAACAGTACGGATAATATAATGATCAACAGAACAAGAATTAGAAAACATAAGTTGAAAGAAAAAACAACTGTATGGATCTTTCAAGCGACAAATTGACGAAATCTTACACGAGATCTGAACATGGCTAAGAAGGGGAAACTTTCTCAGAGAAATTGAATCTCTTCTAATAGCAGCACAAAATTGGGCCATAATTGCCAATTATGTTCAAACGAAAATATATGACTAAACAGAATAACATGTGTTGGTTATCTAACGATAAAGACTGAACGATTAATCACATAATAAGCAAAAGCAGCAAATTAGCGCCAAAAACTACAAAACATGACTGGATGACCAAGGTGTTTCACTGGGAATTATGCCAGAAATTCAAATTTGACCATATAACGAAAAGGTATATATGCTATCAGAATCCGTTCAGGAGGATTAAACGCACAAAATTCACCGTGATCAAATGAATCATTCTAACATCGGCTAGATGACCAGACCTAGTAATAGTCAACAAAAAAAGGAGAACATGCCGAATAGTGGACTTTGCTGTTCCGTCTGACCACAGAGTAAAACTGAAAGAAAGTAAAAAGAGTGATAAATACCGGGACCTTGTTAGAGAACTGAAAAAACCGTGGAACATGAAAGTGACGGTGGAACCAGTTGTAATTGGTACACTCGGTACAGTCACCAAAGGATTGGTACAGGCACTGGAGGACTTGGAAATAAGAGGACGAGTGGAGACCATCCAAACTAGAGCATTGTTGAGATCGGCCAGAATACTAAGAAAAGTCCTAGAGACTTGAGGAGACTTGCGCTCAGACATTGGCTAACGCTGGTGGGAAAAACTCTGAAAGGAGCAAAATAATGAAAAGAAAAACCCAAATCATCACTGAATCTAACACTACAATATCAATGTAGAATTTATAAAAACAATCATGGGTTAAGAGAAGGCTACATTATCATCCCTAATAATTCAAGACTGGAAAAAAACCAAATTAAAGATAAAAAAGTAAATAAAGTATTGCAACGTATCCTAACGTTCAACATCAATGAACTGAACGATTTAATCTATGCAGGAGCAAAACTAGTCAATAATAAAATTGATATCCCCCAAAGGAATCCGAAAAGAAATCCAAAACCTGGATGGGAAATGAGGCTAGAAAGACAAATAAAGAAAATGCCACAAGCGAAACTACTTGGGAAGGTGAAACATACAGGAACCCAACGGAAAAAAGACCCCAAAAAGACAACAGCTGAAAAGTCTGACAATACAAGTGAAAGAAATAAATCAAAAGATATTTGCGAAAGAAGGAAAACACAAAAGGTACCGGGACAGGGTTAAACAATACAAACGAAACGGAATATTATGAAATAGCGAAAAAATATTCTTCCTACCGGTGGAGACTGCACATAGACAAATCAGCGACCGGATCCAAAAGAAACAAAAAAGTTTTGGAGAAAAATGTAGAAATGAAAAGAACATAACTGAAATGCTTAATTCATAAATTACATGAAAAAAGAATTAGAAGAACTTGTAGAACGGTCCCAAGGTAAACATACACCTGGAATCGCTAAGAGAAACACTAAAAAAACTACCAAACTGGAAAACGCCAGGCCAAGATGGCATACATAGATTCTGGGTTTAATAAATTCACGTCCATCCACGACAAATTACCCCATTCACGTCGAAAGGGAGAACCACTCTTATCTAGAGAACCTCAAAAAAAAAAAAGTACACGTTTCCAGCAACTATAGACTGACAACGTGTTTACCTATGATGTGGAAAATCCTGACCGTACAAATGAGAGAAGAAATCTATTACTCGCTTGTATACCGTAGACTATTTCCGGAAGAACCAAAAGAATGCCCGCTTTGGAACAAGAGAAAGAAATGACCAACTTTAAGTAGACCAACACCTCCTCAAAGAAGCCAAAACGAAGCGGAAAATGCAACCATAGAATAAATTGACTTCGAAACCATAAACTTCATCACAAATGCCTTTGAAAACTGGAGAGGGAAATTGACAGCGGGAGGACTACCTCTTGGAGAGGTAAAAATCCAAAGAAACATCTTCCAGAGAGACTCGCTCTTGCCACTGTTATTCGTTATAGAAGTGATGCAATTCAAATATATAATTAGAAAACGAACGTGGGAGCCACAAATTTTAAAAAATCATCAGAAAAGATTAACTACCTCATGTATTTGGATGATATGATGGTATTTGCAAAAAATGAAAAAGAACTGAAGACTCTGATACAAACAATAATAATATACAGCCAGGATATAGGAATGGAATTTGGTATTGAAAAATGTGCCATGCTGATAATGAAATGTGGTAAAAGAGAAATGGCGTAAGGGATAAAACTACCAAACCAGAAAAGTGTTGGAACGCTTGGAGAGAAGGAAAACAACAAATACCTGGGATTACTATAAGCCGACACCATCAAACAAATGGGGATGAAAGAAAAAATAAGAAAAGAGTACTTCAGAGGAACGAGAATGTTTGCGGAAACGAAGCTCCGCAGCATAAACCTAATCAAAGTCATAAACACCTGAGCAGTTCCCTTAGTAAGATATTCGGGTCCATTCTTAAAATGGACAGCAGAGGAACTTAGACAAATGGACCAAACGATGAGAAGATTGATGACTAAGCACAATGTCTTACATCAACGAGATGACATTAATAGACTGTTTGTGTCAATAAAAGAAGGAGAAAGAAGACTCACCAGTATTGAGGATATACAGTGATGCATCACTACAAGATCTCGACGGCTACACTAAAAAGAGCAAAGAAAAGCTATTTGCATTGGCCAGTTATAGCATTGACAACATAACTACAGGAAATAACAATGAAAAACTAGGATATGGAAATGGGAAGAAAAACAACTGTATGGATATTTCAAGCAACGAACTGACGAGATTGCATAAAAGAAGACATGGACATGGCTACAAAAGGGAAATCTCATGCAAAGAAAACTGAATTTATATTATATAGCAACCCAAAACAACGCCATAAGGATCAATTATGTTAAAGCAAAAATCGATAATATGCAACAGAGTTGAAGGTATAGAGAAGAAACAGAGAAAGAGATGAAACGATTAATCACAAAATAAACGAATGTAATATACTAGCACAAAGGGAGTACAAGACTTGGCTTTACTGCGGGGCAGGTGATCCACTGGGAATTGTGCAAGAGATGAAAATTTGACCATTCTACCAAATGGTATATGTACAATTCAGAATATGTCCAAGAAAATGAGACGTAAAATTCACTGAGATTTTGAGATACAAACTGATCCCCTAATTCTGGCCAGAAGATCAGACAATCAAGTGATAATTAACAAAAACAACAGCAACAACAACAACAAAAAAAGAGAACATGCCATTTAGAAGATTTTGCAGTTCTCGTGAACCACAAAGTGAAATTAAAAGTGAAAGAAAAGATAGACAAATACTTGGATCTTTGCAGAAAACTAAAAAAGCTGGGGGACATGAGCATGACGGTGATACCGATTGTAATTTGTGCACTTGGAATGGATCCAAAAGACTTGAGGAATGGGAAATTAGAGAAAGAATCGAAATCATCTAAACTACAGCATTTTTGAGATCGGACAGAATACTTAGAAGAGTCCTGGAGACCTGAGGAGACTTGCTGTCTGTCATAATCCAGTGAAATATTACCAACTGATACTGATGTGAATAACTCAAAAGGAATAGTAGGCTTTGCTGTTCCAGAGGACCACAGAGTAAAAATTTTAAAAAATCAAGATCATTTAAACTACAGCATTGTCAAGATCGACCAGAATACTGGGAATAGTTCTGGAGACCATCAGCAAACGCAATTGTGAGAAAATTCGATTGGAGTAAAATACCTTTGTAAGTGTTTTCACTTATTTAGAACTGGTTTACCAATGACAAAACAAAAATGAAGGTTATATGTAACTTTTTTGATATTTAAGCATGTTAGTACAATGCAATTATAAAAATACAATTATTTTTAACGCAAACAAAAAAATGATTTTATACGTATATAATTCAAGGCGATCTATTTGTCTAGTTTAAAATTTTAAAAATTCAAATTTTACTATGTCTTCGAAACATTTCATGGTATAAAAATGGGTATTTCCGAGAAACTGACGAAGAGAAGTGTTATGCTCTTATAATATTTATATGGTAAAGTGTTATGCACTTATAATATTTATATGGTAAAGTGTTATACACTTATAATATTTATATGGTAAAGTGTTATGCTCTTATAATATTTATATGGTAAAGTGTTATGCACTTATAATATTTATATGGTAAAGTGTTATGCACTTATAATATTCATATGGTAAAGTGTTATGCACTTATAATATTTATATGGTAAAGTGTTATGCACTTATAATATTTATATGGTAAAGTGTTATGCACTTATCATATTTATATGGTAAAGTGTTATGTTCTAATGATATTTATATGGTAATATAACAGATTGTGATTTCCGTGGATAAGTGAAACAGGAATATGACTAATTTGAAATCCACAGCAATTGAACTTTATAAAATTTCTTCAGCTACAAAAATATTTTCACCAATAAATGAGGTACATTTTGTTACAGTTAATAGAATTTTTTTTAGATAAGACATTGACCGCGAATTCAATTCTCTTACGAAACCACAAAACTTTGAATATGAACTTGCTGAACTGTTGGTTGCTCTCTGCTCTAAATAAAACTTTTCTAATGAGCATGTGATATCATATTTAATGATTGTAATTTAGTTGGAAGTAAAGGCTATATTATCTTCCGACAGTCGTTTAGAATCATTTTTTCTGTCTACTCCTTAGCCGAATTGACAACGTAATTATTTACTATTCTTCATAGCCAGTCGCTTAAGACTTTGGTTTGAGCAATTTCAATAATATATCTGAATCATCTAAAGATAAATATATTGTAAATATCTTTATTATTTTACAATTATTTATTTATCAAAATTTAATTTTAATCAGTTGACTGAATTATTCTTCGAAGGATTTATAATGAAAATTCTCACAGTGAAAGGATAAAAGTAATTTTTGTTTGCATTTAAGAAAAAGGTTCATTAAAATATTTGGTTTGATGAATGTTAACAGAAGAATGGGATATAAATGTCAGTGTTAAATCCCCCAGAAAGACAGTTAACTTATTATTCTATCCGAGTTAATTTAAAATTCGATGTTTTTTATCATAAAAAAATAAAGTTGGCGACCTTAGTCTAGGGTGACCCGAAGTCTCCCTTTTCAATAGCTACTACAAAAAGGTGTAGGGGAGGATGCAACTCCATTCCCTGGATTGTTCCACTTTACCTTTGATCTATACCTTATAATGCTGAGTGTTAAGCAAGGCGGCATCAAGTGCCATTTTTTTGAGTCTTTCGGTATGATTCGACCTGGGATTGAACCCTAGTCTCCTAGACCATTGGCGAACACTCTACTCATTAGGACAATTGCCCGTTTTTTTTAATCATAAATTGTTAAAAAAAAATACTCAGTCTGCTGAGATTGTTTTTCAGAGAAACAAACTTACGTGAGTCACCAAATCTAAAGATATGGTTTCCAGAAATAACTTTTTTTGTTGTCAACAGCTAGTGAATATATAGAAAGCAAATCCCTCGTACTAGTCTAGCAGTCTAAGACAGACGAACTGAAAATATAAGTCACAAATTTCTTATCCTCAAAAGATAATCAGGGTCGACATGCAAGTAAACATTTAAAAAGAATACGAAAACTTTTACGTACACTGTACACAAACAAAAACGAATATTCACACAACATATCTTTTATTACCAAAAACATTACATAAAATAACAACGTTTGTTTCAACTCAATCTTCTAATATTTGCTTTGATGTTTGGTTGTGTTATTTATTATCAATTCCAGCATTAACTTTTTTTTTTATCACAGTACCCAGGAATTTTTTTGTCCCAATATTAATCTTCATTTAATTCCGAACTCGTCACACATAATTCGTCACAACATTCACGCTATCCTCGTAACTGTCACAAGATATAGCATTGGACTTAGTGTGTAGACAATATCATCTGACAAATGTTGGGTTGATTAACACTGATAGACCACAGATAAAGGAACTTTATATTTCGGGTAGGTGCACAGCTTTCAAACGGAGAGAGATGAAATGTTTCCGATAAGGTGTGACGAACATAAAGAGAGATCAAGTTATGCATTGGGAAAGCGAGACCTTATACCCATCACGCACACGCACACACACACACGCACACACACGCACACACACACATTGTTTTTCACTGAGTTTTCCCACTCGAACAACTGATTTGTACTTCAAAATAAAAGTGTTTATAATTGACACAAAACGAAAGTTTTTATAGTTTTAACTATACGTCAAATTCGTTTTGTTATTCCTGTAATGACTTCGTTTGCAGTCGTTCCTCAAGTATATCGATATTACTGGAAATTACTCACTGAAGGTCAGTTCGACTAACATAATATATTTCACATAAAAGAGTTTTTCTTTAAAAATAGTCTCGAATAAAGACTCTATGGTACATCCACACTTTTGATATTCCAATAACTCGAACCAACAAGGGGTGTCCTCGTGGTGTAATGGTTAAAGCGATGGACTGCGGAATCGTAGTACGCGAGTTCGTATTCCAGTCGCGCTATTACGTTCACTTTCGGGCAAATACCCTTGGGAAAGGTATGAACCCCCTTATCCTCCCAGCTATGGGTTAAATAGTAGCACTACTATTCTTCTAGGAGAATGGCTTTGGCATTAAATAACCTACAAAGGTTGATATGCCATTAAACAAAGAAACCAATCGAACCAACAAGAGGTAAAACCGAAAACGTAATCTTCGATATCACAGAAACAATTAGACTGTTCAATTGGACAAGTGTGATAATGCAACACAATTAAAAGCAAAAATCAAAATTTATATTTTCCTCTTAAAATAATTTGAAAGTCTAGCTTACTGTTTGCTTTTACAAAGATATAAAATGATTGCGATATTTTCTGTCAAAATAATGAACTATATTTCTAATGAATAGAAGTAGACACAACTTTATTTTATTCATGTAACATTTGCCATTTATCCAAGTTTAGGTTTGTACTGCCTAATTATAAAATAGAAATGGAAAGATTGTGTTACAACAAACTCCTAAGTGGAAAAAACCTGCCTACCCTTAAAACTATTTAAATTCCTGGCATTTTTTTCATTGATTCCTGAAGCCCTATTGCAAGTTAAAAATATTTTGTGATTTCAGCCATTCATCTAACTTTCATGTAACACAACATCGGTATCGTTATATGCAAAATATAAATAAATAAATGAAAAAATGAAAACAAAAGTTGAGAAACAAAGATTTTTTTCTGAACAAACAGAGTGTCAAAATATTTTAAAACACACTATTCATTTATAACGTTTGTTCAAAGTTTTAATTAACATTTATATTCAATTCTTTCCAGTACCGAAAATAACAAGTTAGGCCATCGAGCACTGCCTAAGGGTTGAAAGCCAAAGTAGTAAAAATTACATTTTTGTAGAGGTTTCAAATGAATCAATGTGTTATATCTAAAGTGTTTTCATGCTATGAATCTCAGTTTTTTATCTTCATCATTAAGATCAATTCAAATTCTGTCAATTCTTAAAGAAGTGATAGAAAATTAATAAAGAGGTCACTTTAATCATTAGGAATGTGGATTTTTTATGCAACTAACATTAAAACAATATGTTAGAAGAGAATCTAAACCGATTATAATAAGATCAGAGAGTATTTTCCAAGCAACTTAATATATATATATATATATATATATATATATATATATATATATATATACATGAGTATAGAATGAATATTATGGTAAGATGGGATTTGGGGACAAAAACCTTTTATTCCCAGAGGTCCACATCAGTTCGACCTTGTAAAATAGTAATATGTAGGTAGGCAATATTTTAGTTTGGTTTAGTTTGGTTTAGTTTTATGGAATATCAACCACTGCAGCTTATTTAATGCCAAATCCTCTTTATTTATATATATTGAATATATAGGATTTGGTTTGGTTGGCTTTTATGGCATATCAACCATTGTAGGTTATTTAATGCCAAATATTCTTTATACATATATATTAAATATATAGGATTTGGTTTGGTTGGCTTTTTTGGCATATCAACCATTGTTGGTTATTTAATGCCAAATCTTCTTTATACAAATATATTAAATATATAAGATTTGTAAACACATTTTGTTGATAATGTTTTTTAAACGAGCATGGGCTTATTTTATTTGTACACAGTTAAATGGTTTCAAGTATTTTTGTATAACAGTCACAATTTAACATCAGTCATTTGCTTGCACACAGTTCGTAGATATTTTCATTTTAAATGAGTTAGAAGTAATTTGTTAGCATACTGGTATTGCTATTTTTTTTTTTTTTCTACAGTTAAATGGTTTCAATTATTGCAATCTAACACTAATAAGTTCACCTACCAAAGAAGAGGTGTCACATCAACTGAGACAGACATCAACACGCGACAAGCAAAGGCATGGACAGCTAACTAGAGAGTATCGGTCATATACTGATAAAATAAAACGCAGTTTTTTCCAAGCAGCGGTCGTGTCGATACTGCTATATTGCTATATGGATGCACTACATTGACGCTAACTAAACGCACGGAGAAAAAGCTTGACGGCAACAACACAAGAATTCTGTGAGCAGCACCCCACAAAGTAACAGCTTTACGGCCCCCTACCACCCATCAAGAAACCTATGCAAGTTAGACGAAACAGACATGCGGGACACTGCTAGAGAAGTAGAGACGAACTCATAAGCGATATACTCCTGTGGACCCCTTCACATGGACGACCAAAGGCAGGACGACCAGCTAGAACCTATATACAACAGCTCTGTGCCGATACAGGATGTAGCCTGGAAGACCTCCCAGGAACGATGGATGATAGAGACAGGTTGCGAGTGAGGGTCAGGGAGATCCGTGCTGGCTGCGCGACATGATGGTGAGGGAGATGAACACTAATAATTATATTCGATATTAATCATTAGCTTACATACATTGAAGTGGTTACAAGCATAGCTATTAAACACTAATTATTCTATCCAACACTATTCATTTATTTGCACACAGTCAAATGGGTCTTAGTAAACCAACAATTCAATTTAGTTAAAGAGTTTCAAGCATTGATAAGTATTACTAACTATTCAATTAAACTGTCATTTCTACACACACAGTTAAATGGCCAAACAGTTCTATTTTTCACAACTCGATTGAACATGTCATCTGTTTGCACATAGTTTAAATGTTAAACAGTTCTGTTTGACCCATAGATAGAACTCTATCAAGTGCTACCACTCCAGGTCAAAGTGGACCCGGGAGCACTGGTAAAAAATGGTAGTCCATGTTCCCCAGAGTTCTACTGATTTGAGTCTTACCGTCAGATGGTTTTGTATCCTAACCAGGCCACTCGTTTGGTTAGTCTTACCCATCTGCAGAAATACAGTCGGTGTATTCTACAGCCCCAGCCGACTGTCGAAAGCAAGGGTATTAAATTTGTTACCAAAATATTTCCAACAAATTTTATACACTTGCTTTCGACATAAATTTCTGTCGAAAGAAAGAAATGTATAATCTAAAAGATTAACATTGATCAATTCTATTTTTATAAAATCGTTATAGTTCTATTCTACAAAGAGAAAGGTCAACTAGGTCATCTTGTAAATAAAGCCACTGGTTGCCAGTTAAATGGCAAAAGTAGTTTAGCTTTGGCTTACGCAGAGAGCATCTATTCAGTGAATTAATCTTTGTTCTATGCGCTCACGTCTATTTCATCTCAGTAGGCAATCGACTGGCACTTAAGCAGAAGGTTATATTTGCTTAAGCGATACGAACAACTCTGGTTTTGGGAGCTCTGTTCGGTTACTACAAGTGAATGATTATTGCAAAACCTGGGAACTGACTGATCAGCTAGTGGATCGGTCGATTGAAGGACAGAGAACATAAAAGAACCCCACAGACAGAATTTGAACAACCCAAGCCGGATATTTGATCGATTATAATATGATAGCAGCATTTAGATTACGAGACCGACTTTCCGGCCGCATTGTTTAGATGTGAACTCAAAATTATTGATAGAATTATTCAAATATTTGTTTCAGTTACAGCTTTCAAGTCTAAAATCAAACGTATACACCCGGCTTAGAAATTACAAGGACAGAAATGAACAGACAAGGGAGGCCCCACCCTGCTAAAAATGTGCTTAAACTCTGTAGCTGATGTTTTTCTGGGTTGCTCTCTTAGCGTTTTAATGTTATTTCTTCGAATCACTCTCTTTACACTGGAGTTGTTTTATTCAAACTAAGAACAAATATCAGGCGTTGTAAAGTATCTGGTATCAATGAGCCAAGAAGATACCTGTTTTCAAATCTTGGTTTTTCTCATTGTGATTCTGGATAATTGCTTAAAACTATTGCGAAATCAGATTCCTAACATTTGAAACGTATAAATTGAAGTTGTTGCTTGCATGGACAAATTTTTAGACAGTATTAGCGAAAAATATTTCATTACCTACCATTGGCGCTATAGTTCAGCGCCCAGAGTGGGAACTAACGTAGTCGTTATAGATGCAAAAATGTGAAACCTCTTTGTCAATGATCACGCAATAACGATTGACCTGGTTCGGCTTGATCATAATCCTTTTGGTAACTATACTGGAACGTTAAAACCAAATTAAATCAATCTTATCAGGCCATGTTGAAGTCTAACTAAATACAAATACTAAATAAAAACATAAGAACATATAAGAGCTCTTTATAAGCTTGTGACCAACCATGTAAATAAGGTAATATTTATGTATGTATATAACTTTGCTCTTAAAGCCACACAGACAAACATTGATCGAATTCATATTTCTGAAAGATATTCATATTTGTACCCAAATCTCTTCCAGTCATATTCATCGTCATTATTATTATTATCAAGGCATACTGAACGCACAGATTCCTTCAAATCTTTCTCACTATCCGTCCCTATCGGCCATCGCTCTTGTTAGGTCCTCTAGACGATATCTAGTGCCTGCACAGAAGTCGTATAAGCATATAGTATTGGAAAACATGTGATGTAGCATGGTGAATGTGAAGCAAAGTGAATGAATCCAAATGCGGGCTAATGGTGCGCTTCATCTGATACTGGAATATCATAGGTCAACGAGCAGGATAAAATATTTCAGTCAGGAAAATACTGTTATTCATCTGTAAGGATGGGATCTATCGACAAGAAAAATAGCCATCGAAAGATAACCTTTGACTTTTGACATTTTTAAAAACCTTTGCATAACCTTCCCTCATCTGTAATGATTGTTATTTCTTTAATCTGTTTTTATTGCGGGTTAAAATAAATTCTCTATTGTTAAAATAAAAAAAAATTGTCTTTGATTTCTTCCATCATGATAATAACACCATCTACATCTAAATTGGAAGCCAACATATTTTTTCTTTGAAACTATGTTTAATAAATTTAATACTAATAACAGTTTCACTCAAACAGTTCTTTTTTAATAGATATAGACAATTTTTAAAGGATTTGTAAGCTGTAATGTGTTGAACAAACTTTCGTTGTGACGAAGGTTTTAAAAATTTGATAAACCTGAACTTAGAGCGTTATAGAACTTCAGAATTCTTATAGAGGAATTTATAGCAAAATCATAATCGTACAATTACCATTAGTTTGATCAAATGTGACAGCGATCATACAGATAAATAACTGGTGATCAAGACGTCTTTATCGAACAAGGAAGATCAAAGTGTGTATCAATTCAAGTAGCAATGGCTCATGTAAACAGATAGCGAAGAAAAGCTGCAATCAGCTGATACATAAGCATAAATTGCTGCAAGAATATAACTGATAACATAAAAGAAATGACAAATGGTATTATATAATAAAGGCTACAACAACTAAGTAGATAACATTGAAGACTTTACAATATGAATCCTTCACTTCAAATTGGCTTCGATATTTTTGCATTTTTTCATTGATTATTCTCTAACGAGTTGTCAAAAGGAAAACTTTCTCGTTACTGTCAAATTATTATTTGGATTTGTTGAAACGACTTTCCTTTGATCTGTTCCAAGATTCAAATACTTTTGAAAGCCAAACAAGAATTATTTTAATATAGTCTCATTATTTCTTGTTATCGATACCGAATGACCCGTAAAATATAGTTGTTGAATACATGTTCTATAAAGTTGAGAAGTTGTATCTACAGAAAGTTTTTTTGTTCAAAGTTGATGTTTAAAAATATATGGGTTGGTAAATTATTCTCCTATGCGGCAAAAGGTATGAGTTGTTGAAATATGTTTCTTCTTGCAAAGAAATGAATATCTTTAATGTTTCAATTTAAATTTGTAGTGTTAGATATTTCAATGAAAATATAACTGAAGATATAGTTAGAAATGAACGAAGAGAGAGAGAGAGAGAGAGTGAGAGAGAGAGAGAGAGAGAGAGAGAGAGAGAGAGAGAGTATTTATACTTGAACAAATGAAGAAATGTCACTGTACATTTCCAAGGGATTATTCAGATGAATTAAGTGAATATCCTCGTTAAAAATGTTCATATCAATAATTCCCATTTTCATTGTCGTCTTAAAGTTAAGTGTCTATTGATATTTTTCGATATCAGACATATTTTAAGGATTGCCTTAAAGAGAAAGAGAGAGAGAGAAAGAGAGAGAGAGAAAGAGAGAGAGAGTTAAAGTTAAGTCTATTGATATTTTTCGATATCAGACATATTTTAAGGATTGCCTTAAAGAGAGAGAGAGAGAGAGAGAGAGAGAGAGAGAGAGAGAGTGAGTTAAAGTTAAGTCTATTGATATTTTTCGATATCAGACATATTTTAAGGATTTTATTATCTACTGGACAAGGTGTTTTTTAGAGATAAGACTGACAAAATTATGAATACATGAAAATAGTTTTTAAAAATCAATTTACTTACGACGTACTCAATATATAGTTGAGTCGTAGTTTTTTGATGTGGAGCTATCGTTGTTTGTAGTTTTAAAATTGCATGGTTCAGCTGTTAAACTTCTTTAGCCTGACTGGTTTGAAGAGATGAAAAATGGAGACTTTAACGAGGTTAGAATGATTGCGGTTTTTGTTTGGTTATTCGACCGAAAAGCAATTCAATGACTAAATCCAACCATGGCCAGGAAAAAGAGTTGAAATTTTTCGATCTTTGTTTCAAAAACTGGCTACTGCTGCTGCTGCTGCTGCTGCTGCCGAGTTTGGTTTTCAAAGAAAGAGATTTTTTGTTTTCAAAAACCTTTGCGAAAGACTCTGCTAAAGGACTGAGAATCCAAGTAGCTCACACAACGAATGTATCGGCATGAAGAGACGTATGTATATTAAACAGAATAATCTTACAATTCCTAAGGTATAGTGATCATTCTTGTAGATTTTAATATTGATAGGATATAAATGATTTTAAATATTGCTGAAGTATGAGTGTTCCTGTTATACTTTAAAACAGAACACACACACACACACACACACACACGCACACATTGGCCTAGCGGTTAGAGTGTTCACCAGTGGCCCGGGAGGCCTGGGTTCAATCCCAGGTCGAGTCATACCAAAGACCCAAAAAGTGGTACTTGATGCCTCCTTGCTTAACACTCAGCATTATAAGGTACGGATCAAAGGTAAAGTGGAGCAATCCAGGGAAAGGAGTCGCGCCCTCCCCTACCTTGGTGTAGTAAGCTATCGAAAAGGGAGCCTTCGGGTCACCCTCGACTATGGTCGCCAACTTTACTTACTTATATATATATATATATATATATATATATATATATATATAAGCAATCATGGTTCTTCACAGCTTTTTCCACTTGTAGTCGTTCCTTCTCTATTATCATTCTTCATCTTTCTGATACTTATTTCTACGTTCAATTACTTGTCAAGTGGCTCATTCGTTATCTTTCTTTACCCTTTTCTCTTTCAATGCATTTTGTGATTGCTTTCCACATCGAGTAAGAAAAAAATTCAACAGTCTCTGATTGTTAGCACAACTTTCCTCCGAATTCCTATTCTTCAAAAAACTTCCTCATTTATTTCATATTTTATTCCCAATATTCTATTCCCAATATTCACCAGATTAGAAGGTAAAAATCACATCTCAGTTGCTTCAAGTATTTTCTTCATCAACGACAAAATTGTTCACTATTCACTGATATACAAGAGATCAGACATTACGCAGCAGTCCAGGTTTTTTTCTCTTTCAATGTTATTTATCCAATGTATGTTTCGCAAATAGTCAAAATGTTCAAGTGCATTTAGAAAAAAAAAAAAAAAAACGTTCTCGTTAGATTTTTTCCTTCTTTCTTTTTCTAACTCCATTTGTGATAAGATATGCCATCAATAGAGCTTGAAGTTTTCAATCTATTTTATCTCTATGCCACACAAATTTTCTGTAATCCTTATTATTGCGTTGATTGATAAATCCCTGTATCAACTAGAATTTACTGAAAGAAAAGACAAACTAGACGATTAAGATCAGCTGTTAATGATATCAGTTGGATTTATGTCCAGCCAGGAAACATTTTCTCGATTCACACAATTCTGGTTCATTTATTTTCCTCGTATTTTACTCTAGATATTTCACAGTGTCGCGTCCTGTCGGTGGGGCCTAGACTATGCTGACTGCCTCCCTTAAAGAGGAGTCAGATTCTTTAGAATGGATGTACTAGATATGGCACTAAACAACAACCGGTGATGAGGCTCCAGTTCTAGGGCTCTGGGGAGTGGGAAGTCATTCCTATGTTGCTATTTATCTATTAGTCTATTCTTGCCAAGAGTGGTAGTACCTGTTTGGATTCCCTCTATGGGTCACATAGATCTGTTGAAAAATTATTTGTATTTGACAGGAATACTTAAAACCATATAACTGTTTGTAAATTATTTGTATTAAGAATAGTTACTCGATGCTATTTACATTTACAATGGATTAATATCAATAATTACTTGAAAATATAAAATAGCATTAAATAACCCAACTTGGATTAACATGCCTTAAAATCAAGTAAGCAACTACACAGTGTAGACACAATTTGCTGTAAAACTTTAAAAAGGTATCCAAAATAAACGTTCAACTCCTTTACACAGATTTATTAATAATGTACATTTAAATCATATTAATTATTCATATAGCAACTGGTGAATTACAACTAAGTAAATAGAAACAATATCAGAATTCAGCTAAACTAATCAAAAAAATAAAATATGTGTTTATATCTAAACAAAAATACAACTGAAAACTCTATGATTTAAAGAAAAAGACAAATATTAATTACTTTCGTTGCGTTATATAAAATGATACTATGAATAATGCAGCAACAAAAAGAACTGTTATATGCTTTAAAAATACAAACAATAACGCTAGAACTCTATAGAAAATTAAAACCAATACATTTTTTAAAAATTTCCCCTACGCCCAATAAGTCTGTATACCAAATTTTGTGGATTTATATAACAATGTTTGAACACCTATCGAGGACAAACAAACACTCTCTAATGATTATAGATTTTCATTTCAATAATTCTAACACGTTGAACGAAAAATTGCTAATTGATTACAAACTCACACACACACACACACACACACATAGTTATATATATATTATTAGATAATTATATTATACGATTGCTATCGATCCTTGTCCGCAACAAAAGATGTTTTTAAAAAGTTATTTCTCGGCAAATAATAATTGTCAGAGAGAAGAGAACGATCTGCTTTTTGACTGAAAAAAACCCAACAAATACCCAACAACCTAGCTGAATAATAAGTATCTTAGGCAAAAGGGAATTGATATTCGAGAGCTATCACAGACACGTATTGAAGAATCAAGATCGACAACAACTTTGAAGTAATTAATTTTGGGAAGCACTTTGAAGTGACTTTTCAATTAATAATTCTAAAATTAATATCTTTTGTCCTTTCCATGAGTCGTAAAATGGTGACAGCACTGTAAAAATATGCTTTACCTATATGAGTATCGATGAGTCAATAAGTTATTTCAAATGATATTAAATATATAATCATCATCATCATCATCATCATCATCATCATGTCACGCTGGTAGCACGGATATCCCTGACCCTCCCTCGCTACACCTCCCTATCGTTCATCGCCCTAGGCAGGTCTTCAGGACAACATCCCATATCCTCACATAGCTGCTGAATGTATGTTCGTGCTGGTCGTCCTGCTTTTGCACGGCCATGTGTGGGGGTCCATAAGAGTACATCTCTTATGAGTTCGTCCCTGCTTCTCCAGCAGTGCCCTGCATGTCTGGTTCGTCTAACTTGAATAGTTTTCGTGATAGGAGGCAGGTGGCCGTACAGTTGGTGTCTTGTGGGGAGTTGCCGCCAGGACTTGTTCAGAATTGCACGCAGCATTCTCGTGTAATTGCCGTCTAGCTTCTTCTCCAGCCGTTTTGTTAGCGTCCATGTAGTGCACCGATGTGACCGCTACCTGGAAGAAACTGCGTTTCATTTTATCGGTTTGGTCTGATATCAAATCATGATATATATATATATATATATATATATATATATATATATATATATATATATATATATATAAGATTGTTGTTGGTCTAACGAGAGAAAAGTAAATATTTCAAAATGAATAAGCCCGCAAATAAATTCAAACACAGCATTCAGATTTTCATTATTTCATATACACAAGTATGTGAAATAATAACGACATAAATACTCGTAGCAAGTTTGAAATCATTTGTGAATCTATTCATTTTAATATATATATATATATATATATATATATATATATATATATATGTGTGTGTGTGTGTGTGTGTGTGTGTGTGTGTGTGTAATTAAATATCAAATTTTATTAGATATGCCTCTAAATTTATATATATATATATATATATATATATATAAATCTATATATATATTATATAAATTTATATATATATACATATATATATAAATTTAGAGTCAAGTCTAATAATGTTAAATATATGATAATATCAAATAACGCCCCCCATATATATATATATATATATATATATATATATATATATATATATATATATTGTATATTTAGGCAGCAAATTGTTATGTAGACACGTTCTGTTAAATACCACGGAGTGCCTCTTTTTTATGATCTTATGATCTTTGTGATATAATCCTCCCACGACGAAATTAAACTAAAACAAACCTTGAAAAGAATTCTGTACTAAAGTTCACCACCAAACTCAACATTTATAAAAAAATTTCCCTTCCTAGACGTCCTCACCGATTCCAGCAACAAAGACAAATTTATTACATCCCTTAATACAAAGAATCAATCAGTCCCAACTTCACTTTACTTAACGATTATAGCGACTGCCCCCAAAATATAAGATAGCACTTATAAAAAAACACTTACTCCATCGAGCTTATCACATATCCTCCTCGAAGACAATATTTTACAAAGAATTAAAGAACATAAAACAAACCTTAACTTTCCCAACAAAATTATTGATCCACAAATCAAACAATATCTCCATAACATCCACAAAAATAGCTACAATAACAACAATAACAACACTAACAGAATAAACTTATACTACGAGAATCAAATGCATAAAAACTATAAAGTAGACGAGCATGTAATAACCAACATTATACTCAGACACATTAAACCCACCGAATCTCATAAACAAATAAAACTCATTATCTACTTCACTAAATATAAAACATCCAACCTTATCGTCAGGAATAACACAAACTCCCCTAACCCCCTTCTAACCCAAACCAATGTAGCATATAAATTTACATGTCCATTTCGAGAATGTTTCTCGGAAAATAACATTACACCTAATATCTATATTGGCTATACAACAACCACGCTCTCTTGTCGCCTTACCTACCACCTTACCGACATAAGTGCCATAAAACAACATATAATGACAAAGCATAATAAAGACACTGACAAACTTAAATCCCCAAACCTAAGAAAAATTCTAATTAACAATATAAAAATCATTTATAAAAATAACTATAAAGAACGTTTACAAATCCTCGAAGCAATAACAATAAAAAACACTATAAATAAAATAGCATTCACTACAAGTATAAAAATATTAAATGTATTCAACAACTAACCACCCATCCTAACGGAATGAACTAACCCCATCTATAATTTGTTATAAAAAAATTAAAAAAGCCACTCTAAATAAATATAAAACTCACAATGACTAGCAAACCTGCAAGAGTGAGTTCGAGTCTCATTGGGTGCCCCATTCAATCGGCCTTGTGCCACATCGAAGCAAACAACTTTGTTAATTACAATATAAAACTCACAATTGTCCAAAAATAAACAATTTAACACTACCACCGAAGATGACCAGCGAAATGGTCGAAAGTGCTTGGGCTAATATAGGGTTTTTCTCCGCCATCTCGACCCGGAAATACGAAGAATAGAAAGAAGACCCGAACCTCTTCACTTGTAGATCATAAAAAGAGGCTGTCCGTGGTATTTAACAGAACTTCTCTCGCTGTCTGTCTGTCTGTCTGTCTCTCGCTCTGTCTGTCTGTCTGTCTGTCTCTCACTCTGTCTGTCCGTCTGTCTGTCTCTCTCTCACTCTGTCTGTCTGTCTGTCTGTCTCACTCTGTCTGTCTGTCTGCCTCTCTCTCTCTTAGTCTGTCTGTCTGTCTGTCTCACTCTGTCTGTCTGTCTCTCACTCTGTCTGTCTGTCTGTCTGTCTGTCTCTCTCTCTCTCTCTCTCTCTCTCTCTCTCTATATATATATATATATATATATATATATATATTCTCATTTCCGATAAATCCTTTCAATTGCAGGTCGTTTTTTTTTCTTTAGTACAAATTCTTTCTTCATCACATAAAAAAAAAAACTTTTTTGAGATTATTGATTGATATATATCTAATATATATTATTGATATCTATTTTTAAAAATTAAGCAATCGATGTTCCTCTAAAATGAAGCAATGTGTCTGAATTCAATCGGCAACTTAATTTTATATTGATTTATATCAGAGTCGTTAAAATTGACAGGCAACAAGTCCTGAAGAAGGAAAACTGATTTTCAAACCAGTTGACCCTTGCTTAATAAATTGACCTTGTATCATCTCCTCCTAACTTTGGCGATAAATGTATATTTCTCGTGTCCGCAGGCTGATTTTGCCTTTTATATGTATTTTCATATATGCATAGGATTTTATAGACACTTCTCTCTTTTTCGGGACTATTTTAAGCCTGCAATTTGAGTTATCTGATGGTAATTACAAATCAAAATCACTTTATCAAAAAATACATTTGTATTACAGTTCTAAATTTACATGAACCTTACATAAAATCAAATGAGATTTGTTTCATCTTTCACCGATTTTTATAGTTTAAAATTTTTAAAGTTACATCTACTTAGGTTTAAGATGGATACTAAAGTGAAATTAGCTAAATAAAAATTGGGATACGTTCTCATCTTTGAATAATTGGTCTGAATTTTTAAAAATAAACAACTTTATCATTTAGCAATTCATTTTCCAACTTTAAGAGTTAAAATAAACAGGTCAGTTTTGCTTCAAGTTAAATAACTCGAAGCAAAACCTTTAAGCTCAGAGACTAAAAGAATCCGCGTAGAAATGGTTACTAATATACCTGGAAGAAAGTGGATGCCTAGAAATACACTCGTAATATAAAATGTTCTTATAAGGAGTGATATTATTTTCTAAGAACAGTTATCACGTGACTTATCTCCATTGTGCTTTCAAATGTTATTTTCGTTTCAAAATATTTGTTGTTTATTTTTCACATGATTGTTTGTTAGTCGTGAAACCTATTGAAATATTCCAGTCTTACATATTTACACTCTAGAAAATAAATAAGCTTTATTTGAAGGCTTCCCAGTCCTTAGTGGGTTCGTTTACATAAAACATATGCGAACAGATGCTGAGAGAAATTCTTTCTGCGGTGCAAATAATCATGTTTTGCCTTAAAACAGATCGTCAAGTCTTTAGAGCAAGAGAAAAGGAAAGAAAGAAATTTTGCGAAACAGGAAGTGAGATATGTGATATAAAGTTGGATGCAAAACAAACAATAGAATTTTCTCTCTTTCTTTTGATTAAATAAACTAATTTTTCTTCCGTTTATCATTTTCCCCAGTTATTTTTGGAAAAAAAAGTTATTGCTAGTTAAAAGACGGACCCCGAAAATAGGGATGAACAGGAAATAAATATTAAGACAAAAGCTCAAAATAAGGCAAAAAAAAAAAAAAAAAGAATTACTGATTCTCAAACCTCAAGACTAAAAAGACCACTCATAAGTATTTGAACAAACAGAAGCAGTGATTCATGCTTATGACATTTCTTTATATGAATTTATCTATATATTCATTTTATGAAGAAGCTATTCGTTTAGCGAAACATACCCATTTAATCATCCATATTGTCTTTTTTTTTCATATATATATATATATATATATATATATATATATATATATATATATATATATATATTCTGGGACAATTCAGATAAAACTAGAAAAGAACAGTTACCGCTGAAAAAGACTCCACAATCGCTATAATGTCACAAAGAAACGGGAAACGATTTCACTTCATGTGGATCGAAGAACATTATCAGGACTGAAAATAGTGCAGATTAATTTCAATAAAATTGATCATAGATGTGTGTGTGTGTGTGTGTGTGTGTGTGTGTATTCGTTTTCTAGACATCTCTTGGGTTTTTGTAATAATATCTGACCTCATTTCTTTTTTATGCTTTGTTTTGAAAATTGTAGATCCAGATGACAAAGAGAGGAGACTCCGTTGTATAGTGAGTAACGTGCGAGATTTTGAAATCGTGGTAAGCGAGTTCGGACTCCTTTCGCACTATTAGTTTCTCTTTTGCACTAATCCTCCTTGGGGAAAGAATGAACGCCCTTATCTCCTCAGCTATGAGTTAAATAGAACCACAACTGTTCTACTTGGATGGCTTTGACATTAAATAACACAAGAAGGTCGATATACCATTATGCAATGAAAACTTACAAGCCGAACCAGAAGACAATGTAGCATTTTTTTGTAATTGTACTAATTTAAGGATATTTAGTAATTTTTCCAAATGACAATAGTATTCACTCTTTCTCAGGCTGACCAATTCCAAAAAGAAATGGCAGAATAGAAAATGTACGTGCTTTTATTCATTTGATAATTCAATGTACATTTTTAAACGTTTTTCCCGAAAAATACACTTGTAAATACCCAAACATTCCAAAACTGAAAGATTTGTCTCAAGAAAAAAGAAGTAGGATTCAAGCATTATATGGGGTTGATTAGATTTACAAAAAGTATTCTCTGGGTGTCGTAAAATCTACCTTGGATAGTATTTTACTCACAAACTTCAATTTGAAGGCCGAAGTAGAATGGTCTTCTAAACCAAGTCAATCAGAATATATTTTTGATCATTTTTTAAGGAGGAAATATAGATCTGAATCTGCTAAAGTAGATCATTAAGCATTCAAGAATGTTGCAATTAGGATCTTTATGAAATATAGTTTATTCATTGTGGAGATAACATTACAAGAGGTTCTTCTCTGCTGAAAGTGTTGGAGAAATTACAAGATACATATCAAGCTATGGGTATCAAGTGTTCTTTGACTTATGACTATTGAGTTTATGACTAAAAAGATAATGGTTCTAAGTACAGCTCAACTCATAAAACTTAGTTGGGATAGGTTCACCATCGACTTATCATCCCTAAATATGAACTTAAGTCTTTCTGAACATTTATCGTGATCGGTTTAAATTGACGAAATAAATCAAAATTCTCTGTCACATTATTCGAAAAAGGTTATTGCTGCAATATGTCTAAAGACATAAAATCAATGGGTGGACACACGAGATGTTACACAATATTTTCACTTTTTGTTGAGTTTTCACAATTTTCAGCGAATTTTACTTTGTTTTGTTGATGAAAATAAAAGATTTTGTTTTTTGTATAAAGTTTTTGTTTTTAACTCGTAAAATTAAATAATATATGAGAAATTCATTTGTTTGTAGCCATAGTAAATACTTGTTTCCAAATTGTTTCAAAAAATCTCTAGGAGGAGATAAACTGCAGAACAAATGATTCAGATAAAACTGGCAACGTTAAACTTTTATGATAATAACAAGTAATCAGATATGAAAAAAAAAAAAAAATAAGCAAACTTATCCGTCCAGTTTATCAGAATTTTTTTTTATTTTTCTCTTTGTTGTTATGGCAAATATCAAGGTTTCTTCAAATTAACCATTCGAATATTTATTTTTCTTGTATTTGTTCGATGCATTGGAGTTATTCATCTGATACCATTTTGACTTCAAACTTGCCGTTGTCACCCAAATAATCAGGAAGAAAGAATTTTTCAAAAGCAGATATCAAAGCCCCTTTTCAGAGTTTTAACGGAAGATTAGGAATTTCAAGCTGGATATTTATTCTTTACTGCTCGACTGAAGTCCAAAGAAGTTGATAATTGTCGTCAACTTTTTAAAGGTATACATTAAATTCAGATGTTTTATAATCCTCACTGTTTTTAGAATATATCATTTCTTTTTTTTTTCTTTTAAAAGGAAGACGCACTGCCCTCTATACATTTACTCTAATATTGACTTCGTAGTCAAAAGATTTCGACAGGTAATCTTATTCTTTTAGTATTTGTGAGAATATACATGAATACACAAAATTGTTAGTTTCTAGTTAAGGGAGTAATTGAATTATGTTAGGTTTTTGCGTAAAGATAAAATTTCTAGATCATTAATTTTGAATGGTATTCGGGAAACAAAATTCGTGAATTGTGAAAACAAATGAAGCGTTATTAATTTAAAACACAAAACATTAGAAGAAAAGGTGGAATTGCGCAGATAAACTGTAGACGAGAGATTTCAAAGATAATTAGAGATATATCCTCTTCTTTTGTGTTTTTCTTCGAATTAAATCAATTTCAAATTCCAGGAAAATAGACTTGGTTACTTTTTCGTATTCGTCATAAATATTTGGAAGATTTTGAATGTCTCTCCTCTGAAGACGACCAAACTGTTGTATAGAAGGGGTACCAAATTATTAAATGCTGGGAGAAAGGTTTCATATACATAAAAAATTCTTCATGAAAAAATGGATGGCGTTTATCGTCTTAAGTAATGAACATTCATCAGCGGGACGCCATGTTGCTTCAAGACGTAACTAATCAAACAGAATTTAATTTTCCAAATCTCTAAGAATAAATTA
Organism: Sepioteuthis lessoniana; assembly: GCA_963585895.1. NCBI lineage: Eukaryota > Metazoa > Mollusca > Cephalopoda > Myopsida > Loliginidae > Sepioteuthis > Sepioteuthis lessoniana. The sequence goes on from OY757912.1 coordinate 128,279,041, forward strand.
GCGAATTACTTATCTTACTAAAATAATGAAGCACATTTAATTCAATGTTGATAATTACATTCATAGTAAAGTAGGATATATAGAATGATATATATATTACTTTGTTATGATTAACAATCCAGACAGAAACAAAAATCTTTAAATGAATAAATTTCTTTGATGTCACTTGAGCAAACCTTTTAAAATTTCTTGAATATTTCGTATAGAGTCATCGCATTATATCATTTTGTAATAGAATTATTAATCCTAGAATGAAGTGATATGGCTTATCAAGCCTGAAAGAAGTTTAGAATATCGAGCACAATTTTGCCACTCCAGTTATATAATCTTATAGTAAATAGTTGTGACACAATTTCTAAGTATTTTAAACGCTCTCGCTGTCTTGCCTTTTTTTCATAGGTGGGACAAATATTTAGCTATTTGATCATCCACTTGTGTTCTCCTTTGATTAATATGTGAATAGTATTATAATTCCAGCACGACTTTGGCAGATCCTTCTACAGGCATATGTCAATTTAATTCTAGACGATCACCTTCCAGTGGAGACTGCTTAAATTCAAGGCCTCTGGTCATTTCTTTAAAGTTCTCGTTTTCAATCTGGGATTAGTCAAATTCAACCTTTCTTAAATAATTCAGCTCCATCCAACTTGTCGAAAGCTCCTTTTCATTAGTAGTGACATTAACTGCTTTAAAGGAGATCTTCAAACTATCTTCACCAAATTAATAGTCAAATAAAGTAGGATACAAAAATACATCGACAACAACAAAAAATCATTTCTAACGACCAAAATTTGACCAATATATATATATATATATATATATATATATATATATATATATATATATATAAATTGTGCTTATGTGTGTGAGTGTGTTCATTTTAGTCCAGTTAAATTGTAGTCCTTATTTATCTAGATTTTTTGTTGCACGCTTCTCTCCTTGTTACATTGGAGGCATGGTTGATATAAATGATATCCTCGTATGAAATGAACTGAGCGATCCGATTTCAAGTCCTGGACGAGTCAGTTTGCGATTCACTTCATGCCAATGTCCTTCGGAAAGCATGAAGTCATCTCCCCTCCCCAGCAACAACAATGAGTAAATAGCTCTTTTTTTTAAATTGTGATTTAGTTTTTTTTCTTCTTTTTCATCGAGAGAATCTTTTCCCGTTTGCAAAAAAAAACAACAACAAAAAAAAACAAAAAACAAAAAAAAACAAAGGCACAGCAATATTGATTAAAGGTAAACGTAGGTTACAAAATGAATCAAGCGAATAAATTAAAGGTTATCTCTACGAAAGTGTAGGTTTACTCTGCCAAACGAAATTTTTAACCAATTCTTCTACATTTTTTTTTTAAATCAAGCAAAAAGTAAATTTCCTCTGCAATCATTGTGGTCTTCAAGTCTCATAATTCCAAGAAAAATTAAATCAATATCATCTTTTAAATCAATAACTTCAAGAAGAATCAAACCAGAAATTGTTCAAACAGTTGAATCTCTTCGTATCTTTGAAACTGTTATCACAAAATTTTGGCTGTTCCATTCTTCTGCCTTCATAGGATAAGAGGAAAAAGTTAAATCTCTTTCTGATTACAACTGCCAAAATCTAAAGAATATGAAGAAGTTTAATTATTTGAATAATTTCTGTTATCACTAAGGAAAATGAAGGGGTGCTGGAAAAAGAGGAGAAAAAGGAAGAGGAGAGGGTAAAGGCGTCTACAGTAAATGGTCAGATCATCCACCTTTGACCTTCGGAAGCAAGTCATAAGAATCATTAATAAAAAATATCGCTTTTCGAATCTAACCCTTGTCAAGTGTATTTACGACGGTGAGTATTTACTAAAAAGAAGTATTGAACTTCATAACAATGGCATAACACTATTGCTGGGGATTTCTATATTTTGATTGTTTATTCGGCCGATTGGAGGGGGGATGTAGAATACACTGACTGCATCTCTGTAGAGGGATAAGACGCCTTCCAAACGAGTGTCCAGGATATGACAATAAGCCATCTGAAGGTAAGCCTCCAGTCCTGGATGATTGGAGAATGTGGAGTACGCCTTCATTGCCATCACTCCCAGGTTCACTCTGACCCGGACAGGTTGCAACTGTTAGTTCCGGGCCATTGGTCTAATGAGTAGAGTGTTCGCCAATGGTCCGGGATACCGAGTTTCAATCCCAGGTCGAGTCATACCAGAGACTCAAAAAATGGTACTTGATGCTACCTTGCTTAACCCTCGGTGTTATAAAGTGAGAATCAAGAGTAAAGTGGAGCAATCCTGGGAATGAATTAGCGCCCTCCTCTGCACCTTGGTGTAGTAGCTATTGAAAAAGGAGACTTCGGGTCACCCTCGGCTAAGGTCGCCAACTTTATTTAACTTATACTCGAAACAATTTATTAATAAATGAATAAATGATTGATTATAAATTAAATTATTAGTGTAAGATACGAATACTTGAAACCATTTAATGGTGTACTAACGGATTAATAATGTTGAATATAATTATTAGAATTTGACAGCAATACTTGAACCCATTTAACTGTGCACAAATAAGACTATTAGAGCTAGATAGCAATACTTGAAGTCATTTAACTGTGTGCAAACAAATGAGTATTGACTCGTTTAAGAATTGTTACGTACAAACAATTCTTGTTAATTGTTTATACAATTCCTCAACTTAAAAAAGAAAATGTTCATCAATTTCCTTGCCCATGAGGTTATGATTACGCGGATTAGGAATGGTAGAGTTTCGGCTCTGCAACCTGTGGTCGCTGGTTCGATTCTCCGGTGGGGGAGATTACCGTTGACGAGACGTAATAAGGCCAAGTGTGTAATATAATTGCGGAGGTATTTTTTTTTATATTATCATTTTTCGTTTGATATATCTTGTCTTTCGGTTTAGTTAGGCTGAGAACCTTTCGCTTAGTGCATGGGTTAGTTAGGTGCACACATTGAGTTCACGCGCGCGCGGGGTGGATGTGACAATCAGAAATGTCACAATAAAAAACCCTGATAGGAAATGAGACTGGGGACGTGAATGGTGTCATGCCCGGAAGCGCTGAGGATTTGGGAATTTGAAAAAAAAAGCAGTTAGTTGAGATTTAAACGCCGAACGAGAAAGTCGATTTTTGGTCTCGGTTCGGCGAGACCAGTTGGGGGTCTACGAAATGTGCCGCACGTGGTGGGGTCAGATGGAAAAGTCAGCATAGAAAGAAATTGTGTGTCTCTCTCTCCTCAGGTCGAAAAACCTTAAACTCAAAAAGGTAATAAAAAGTACATGAACCAATTTCGAGTGTTTTCGGATTCCTATATGCATGATGAACGTTTTCGTATGTTCTACATATGAATATATGTATATGAACAATATAAACGTTTTATTCATGTGAATATCTTGCTCGGTATGTTTGAACCTATATGTTACAAAGTGTTTGCCGGATTATCGGGTTATAGTAGTTCAATTTATAACATAAACTATTCATTTACAAATCCTATATAATTAATATATATCTGTAAACAGAGGATTTGGGATTAAATAATCTAAAAGGGTTGATATGCTGTAAAACAACCAACCAATCATGTGTGATAAAGAGATAAAGAAACTAAACGTTACTGCACAGATATAAAGCTAATCTTCTAAGCAATGACAGAATGTGTTTTTATTGTCACCATCATTCAGCCTTATTTCTTTCAGAATAGTTTCCTTGAGAAGACACACACTATGGGAAATCCCCTTGGCGTAGTGGATAAAGTCACCATCATTCAGCCTTATTTCTTTCAAAATAGTTTCCTTAGGAAGACACATACTAAGGGAAATCTCCTTTGTGTAGGGGCTTACGTCACCCTCATTCGCTTTAGTGTGGGTCATAGGAAATAAATTTGAACTCTAGTCGCGTTATTACGTTTACTTTTGGACTAATACCCTTGACGGTTGGTTGGTTGGGTTTTATGGCATATCAACCTGTATAGTTTATTTAATGCCAAATCCATTTTTATAAAAATAATCAGTTCTAATTCAAACAATTCAGTTTAGCATAAGTGTGCAGTTTAGTTCTATTTAACACATAGATAGGGCCCTATTAGGTGCTACCACTCCGGGCCAGAGTGGACGTGGTAGCGATGACTATGAAAGGGTGCTGTGCATTTTCCCAAAGCTCCGGCATCAATGGAACATCACAATCACATTGTTTAGTGTCATAATCAGGACATTGTTTTTTTTTACTCATCTGCAGAGTTGCAGTCGGTGTATTTCACAGCCCCAGCCGACTGGGCAATATTACCCTTGAGAAAAGGAATGAAGCCTCCTTATCTCCCCCAACTATGGGTTAAATATCACTACTGCTCATCCACTACAATGACTTTGTCATTAAATGACCCACGAAGGTTGTCTAGAAAATAATGAGACTGACTTTTTTTAGGCAAGCAAATTTGTCTGAAAATTAGCTTGTCAATTTTAATCTATTAACAACTATTCTCGTCATCAAACGTCGATCAGATCTGATGGGATATTTCCTTACCTTGAATTTTCCTCAATTTGGGAAGTGATCACTTGACTAGAATTGTATCAGTCTTTCACAGTGTCTCAGTCATAAAACATCTCTTATTTGTCATTGAGATGTTTCAAGCAAATTTTGTGAAATAAACATTCATTCACATTTTGTTCGAACGTAAAAATGACTTCTTTGTATTCAGTGCTATTTGATTTGGTTAAATCTCTTTTAGCATAAGAGAAATGTGGATAGTCATGGACACCTTCTCTTCTTTCAGGAATATTTCTATAAGTGAATTTATGTAGGATTTCATTCAAATTGCGGAAGCATTTTATGCAATTTCAAAAATAAGAATGAGTTGAATATATAAAATTCTTACATGCGAAATCTCAATGACTTTTCTAAAAACTGCAAAAAAAGTGCTTTTAATTTCTCTCTAATAACTTTTAGAGATCGAACGACATTCTTCTCGCTTTACCAGTAGGAAAACGACGACGAATGTCTGTCAATTCGATAATTAATGGCAACTGACGAGAAAATTGTTGACATTTATCAACCCGTTGCAAACCACTTATCGTCTGCGAATATCGTCAGTTGTTTCTGTCATTGACAAATTGACAAGTTGCATGTTATTCAGATGTAAGGACTTTTGTCTGTTTACAGCTAATTTGCTATCGTTCGAGTTCACACTAACAACAGAACAGACAAACCTTTGGTAGCCAATCACAGCTTGGCTGTGTCTTGCACTGAGGCCAATAATACAATGGTGCTTATAACTGTGTGTGAAGTCCATACCATCCTTTTCGTTTCTCTTAACATGACTGGGTATCGCCCGCTCCGATTAAGTGACAACGTTAATATCCATTAATATTTTGCTGCTTTGAATGTTTGGAATATTCCATAGCGAAATATAAATAAACGAATTTCTTGTTTAATGCACATTTTGTTTTTTTTACTTATCTTACCCGAAAAAAGTAAAACAGAGCTGAAACCTTAAATGTTGCTGTAAGAAAAGAATGACGTTATATGATTAAAAGATTTATGAATTTGTAGAAATAATGCAAGTGAAGGAGAAACCAAATAATGTTACTTTATCATATTCAAAATAAATAGGATAAATTTGTGCCCTAAGTTAGAGCCCTGACTGATGGAGAAAAATAATGATGAATTAGTTGTGAATTAAGGGCAAATGTATAGCTATTGTGACCTAAGTTATAGCAAATGTAAAAAATCTCTAAGTTTCTTGTGCAAAATAAAAAAATGAAGTATAAAAAGAAAACTGGAAAGAGAATCAGATAGATCTTGGGTTGCATCCCAACGACTGGTGTAGTTGAAAAGTTATCATTTTTATGAATAAAACAAATCGATTACAGTGGCTGGAAAAACATCGATCGATATTGCCAAATTCTCTTCTCTAAATTTGTGTACGAGAACAAACAAAGACAATGAAATATAGCCTTTCATATCTTATTTTGGGTGAGACCCCATGGAGTTGTGACTAACTTGTTGGACTGTTATATTGTAGTTAGCAAGTTCGAACTCCTGTTGCGCTATTACGTTCACTTTTGGACTAATTCCCTTTTGGGAAAGGTATGAATCCTCTCATCCCATAGCTATGGTATAAACTATACCACTTCACTTCTTCTACAAGGATCGCTTTGGCATTAAATAATCCACATGAAGGTTGATGTGCGATTAAACAAAGGAACCAAACTAAACCATATCTTATTTCTATGAAGAATAATATTAGCATTATTGTTTTAAAAAATAACAATTTAATAATCTTTAATCTTTAATCTTAATAATAATGTTAATACAACAATAAATAATATTTTGATTTATATACAAAACCGTTTAGAACAAGAATTCTTGCTTTTGTTGCTATGATAGATCTAAAATCCTCCGATCTGTTTTCCCATAATTTTTTTATATTCTATCCATCATCATCCTAACAAAAGTAAAAAAAAAAGTTCAATTAATCTCAGGGAAAAAAAAACCGCTTCAGTATTAAAGAAATTTCAGCCAGTCAAATTAAATACAAAGAAGATTTAAAAACGCAAATTGACCTCGCGACGAAAAACAATTAAATCTTCAACTGCAAACTGTCGATCAATAAATTAGCCGGAAAATTGCAATTAATCGATAAATGATAAGGCCTAAGGAAGAAGAAGAAGAAGAAGAAGAAGAAGAAGAAGAAGAAGAAGAAGAAGAAGAAGAAGAAGAAGAAGAGAAATGTCTTGGCAACAAGCCAGCATCTTTTATAGTGGGAAGAAATAGAGCAGCTGCAATTCAGACAAAGCTACGTGATACCTTGTAATTAGTCTCTTCTACTCCAATTCTTTCTTTCGTTCTGACCATTTCATTTCCATCTCTTTACATCTTTGACGATAGACAATCTTGATGCAAATAACTTGCTTTCAACTTAACCGGTTTCCTAGATTTATCCGACTGATTTCCAGAAAATTCGCTACTGCTGGCTTCTGAAGATCATCCGGCTTATATTAAAGATTCCGTTTATGCTGATCAGTCTTTCACTTTTAACAATGATTCATTTCCCAATCTTCCGAATATAGGATAACAATTTCTCCCTGTCCTTGTCTGTCTCTCTAAGATACAGCGAGATTTTCTTTCTTTACAGAGCAATTAATCCAAACAAAGATCGAACATTATACAATGAAATTTTCAATTCAAAATTCAGCTAATAATTACTTCTTTAACAACCATTTATTGAAACTCTAATTTTTTTCCCTCAGTCTTTCACGCAACCACACATATCACGCTTTAATGAAACAGAACATCATAACCACTTTGCCTAATACGTCATTGTACTTATAAGGCATTTTATTATTGAGGCCACTTGCCTATTGAGGTATTGTACTATTTAGACATTACACTATTAAGTTTATTTGCTTATCAAGGCTTTGTACAATTAAGGCATTGTACTATTAAGACCCTTTGCCTATTACGGCATAGTACTATACAGGCATTATGCTATTAAGGCCATTTTCCTATTCAGGCATTGTACAATTATGGCATTTTACTGTTAAGGCCCCTTGCCTATTAATACAGTGTACTATTAAGACATTCTACTATTAAGGCCTCTTGCTTATTAATACAGTGTACTATTAAGGCCACTTGCTTCTAAAGGCATTGTATTATTAAGGCTATCTCCTATTAAGGCATATTACTATAAAGACCTATTGCCTATTAAGTCATTGTACTATTAGGACTTCGTTCTATTAAGGCCACTTGCCTATTAAGTCATTGTACTATTAATGCACTTATTATTTAGGCCATTTGCCCATTAACGAATTGTACTATTAAACCCACTTGCCTTTTAAGAAATTGTACAATTAAAGCTTTTTACCCATTAAGCCATTGTACTATTAAGGCATTCCAATATTAATGCATTTTATTATTATGGCCAATTGCCTATTAAAGCATTATACTTTTAAGGCTTTGAAATATTAAGGCCATTTCTCTTTTAAGATTTATACTATTTGTACTATTAAGGCATTGTATTATTACGACCAATTGCCTATTAAGATATTGTACTTTTATGGTATAGTGCTATTAGGGACACTTGCTTATAAAGGCATTGTAATATTAAGGCATTGTACTATTTTGGCATTGTACTAATAAGGCCTTGTCTATTGAAGCATTGTACTATTAAGGATTTGCACTATTAAAGCCACTTGCCTATTAAGGCATTGTATTATTATGGCATTATTCTATTAAGGACACTTGCCTATAAAGGCATTGTAGTATTAAGGTTTGTACTGTTAAGGTCACTTGCATATTAATGCATCTTACTATTAAGGCATTGTATCATGGAGGTACGTTGCCTATTAATGCTTTTTACAATTATGGCATTATTCTATTAAGACCACTTCCCTATTAAGGCATTGTACGATAAAGTGCATTTGGCTTTTTTATGGATTGTACTATGAAGGTATTGACTATTAAGGCCACGTTCTATGACGTTTTATACTACAGGCCACTTCATAGCGCATACAAGTCGTTAGACTGGAGGCCGTTTTTATTGCAGAGAGAATTTGGTCGTTGTAGTTTCAGTTTGAGTTAACTTCTGTGTACTATGTATATACCCTTGTGTTGTCGGCTCAAGAAATTCAAAGGAATCTTTTAATTTTACCATTGGTTTGAATATCATTTACCTTATATAGTTAAAGTATATTTGATTATTTCAGTTTGAGTTGATACATTATTTTTATGTAAATTGTAAAAAGGAAACTTTGGGGCTTAAATTCACTCGCACAAAAAGATTTACTCAAGTTTAAAGCTTCAACATTTTTAAATTAAAGTTTAATTCTTTTTTGGCATTTTCACTCTTGAAGTTTATTCAACATTTTTTAATTAACGTTTAAAGAATTATTTATTTATAAAATGGAATTCTTTTTGAGCAATTTGTGTTATTTTAAGAAGTAAAACAATAAAGCATTAAACAAATTTGAACAGAATTTAATTTAGTTTCTTCAAAGACGTAAAGCAAACTATTTTTATGATAGAATGAATTAAACATGTTTTTTCCATAAATTTAATGTCATTACTTATTTTCGATATCGTTAAAAAAACAAACAAAAACATTGTCAGTCTGGGAGAAAACGTAACATCAACGAAATTAATTTAGTTTAATTTTCTCAAGTTTTTAACCATAATAAAAACTAACTTAAGTCAACATTTTTCTATGAAAAGTTCAAATTTGAATAAAATTTTAGTAGAGAAAGATTCATAGAAATGATGGAAAATTTTAAATGTTAAGTCTCTTCAAACTGATAAATTACGTAATGATCCGCTACAAGCTGAAATCAGATCTTCAAATGACATCTGGCTTAATTTTATCATTGAATTTGGTAAAATTTCTAAAAATCTTACATTTTTTAATAGGCCTCCTGTTCTGGCTCTCAGTTGCGCCATAAGTTGGCCTGTAGTATAGAACGCCATGCCATGTGCCTATGAAAGCATTGTACTATTAAGACCACCTTTTATTAAGGTATTGTACTATTAAGGCCACCTTTTATTAAGGCATTGTACTATTAAGGCCACCTTTTATTAAGGTATTGTACTATTAAGGCCACCTTTTATTAAGGCATTGTACTATTAAGGCAACCTTTTATTAAGGCATTGTACTATTAAGGCCACCTTTTATTAAGGCATTGTACTATTAAGGCCACCTTTTATAAAGGCATTGTACTATTAAGGCCACCTTTTATTAGGGTATTGTACTATTAAGGCCACCTTTTATTAAGGCATTGTACTATTAAGGCCACCTTTTATTAAGGCATTGTACTATTAAGGCCACCTTTTATTAGGGCATTGTACTATTAAGGCCACCTTTTATTAAGGCATTGTACTATTACGGCCACTTTTTATTAAGGCATTGTACTATTAAGGCCACCTTTTATTAAGGTATTGTACTATTAATTTCACCTTTTGTTAAGGTATTGTACTATTAAGGCCACCTTTTATTAAGGTATTGTACTATTAAGGCCAACTTTTATTAAGGTATTGTACTATTAAGGCCAACTTTTATTAATGCATTGTACTATTAAGGCCACCTTTTATTAAGGCATTGTACTATTAAGGCCACCTTTTATTAAGGTATTGTACTATTAAGGCCACCTTTTATTAAGGCATTGTACTATTAAGGCCACCTTTTATTAAGGCATTGTACTATTAAGGCCACCTTTTATTACTGCATTGTACTATTAAGTCCACCTTTTATTAAGGTATTGTCCTATTAAGGCCACCTTTTATTAAGGCATTTTACTATTAAGGTATTCTACTATTTAGACATTGCACTAATAAGGCTCATTGCCTATTAAGTTATTGTACTATTAGGGCAATGTATTATTAAGGCCACTTGCCAATTAAGGCATTGTACAATTAAGACATTGTACTATTAAGTCCACTTGACTATTAAGGCATTTTATAATTAAGGCACTGTACTATTACAGCCTCTTGCCTTTTAAGGCATTGTACTATTAAGGCCATTTTTACCTGATCAATTATGAAGTCTGCAAAACTTGATTTCGTCTGGACACTGTGTTGGTGAGGCTTAAAATATGCTAGTTATATCCCCTACAGCAGCTCAACCCCGCCGCAAAAACAGGGGTATCTTGTGTATGACACTAAACTGCATCTAATTTTTAGGCTCTAGTTCTAGTGATCTAATTAATATGGAGAACTCTTTGATTGCCATTACTACCATTCCGGGTGTATTCTGACCCGGAGTGGTAGTACATGTTAAAATCCCATCTATGTGTCAAATAGAGTTATTTAAAAAGTATTCATTTTTTATTTGACAGTTTGAAACAAAAACTCTAAAGAAACAAGTACATAAAAAAATTATAAATATGAACGTATAATGAACGCGATTCGCCAATATCTCAGCAAAAATTAACTCTAGACAGTTTGACATGCCTTTAAAATCAATCAGTCTTTGTTTTCGTGCCAGGATATTAATAGCAAAAGTCCTTTAACTTTTGTAAATGATAAGGTGTACATTCAACGGGGTGAATTTTTCCATCAAACATATCTCATAAGGTTTCAATAGGATTTGGATAAGTTGATTCTTGTGGTCAACACAGTGAACTTTTCTTCATTTTCCTGAATTCCTTGGCGTATATCTTGCGCGATATGATAGTGCGCATTGTCCTGCATAAAGTTACCCCAGCCTTCTTTGGAGACTACTGCCATGAAGTAATTTACTCGCTCTTCGACGATATTGTGGTACATGATAAAGTATCTTAAACACGAAGGAGATGATAACCTCTTATATTTCAGCCGAAAATTGCTCTTCTTCCTTACCATCAAGATTTGCCGACGGCATGGATTTTATTGACTCTCTTTCTTACACCATCAGTTTCTATCGGTAATCATACAAGATGGCATCGAGTTTAAGTTCAGAGCTGATGAAAATAAGTTTTTCTTGGATTGTCAGTCAAAACAATTTGAACTTCATTAAAGTTATTCCACAACCCAAGCATTAAACAAGCCGGCTTAACTGTTAATCTCCGACTCTTCTATATGCGCAGTTGTAATGAGTGAGTAAATTGTCACATAATAAATTGTCACATGATAGAATTGGGAAAATTATTATTGTCATGTTGCGTAGAATTTAAATAAGTTCGAACTGTAAACAGCGTGGAAAATACTATGAATAATTAATTTTAGTAATCACACGGCTGTAACTGAATTAAGCAGACGACACAGGGCAAATAGAGGTAACAGTTGGTCAGTTGGCAATTAACGCTCGAATGGAGCGGTTGACTATTCCTCCTGTCCTCGTCCATTCTTCGTAAAGATCGCAGCGCGTGGAAGGAATGTGTAATCGAAGAAATAAAATAAGATGTGCACATAAATGGTATTCGCGTTGTTTGTAATCCCAGCGATCAAGAAACTAAGACAGATGGGATAGCAGCAACGAACAAAGCGAGGGACATCGAGCAACCAGAGAACAATAAATCTGGTGGCCGACAGAATACGTGAGAGGGACGACGAGGGTGCGAAGTAAGAAAATGGCCGCTGATCAAGATAAAAAATAATAATGTAATGTGCAAAATGAAACACTGAAAGGAGTAGACAACAAAATGTCACTTGTGCCATATATCACCGGTCATGAGATCTTTTGCCTGATAGATATAGAGTTGAACATCTTCCCTGCGTCCATTTTTGAAAAGTAAATACCCAGTTAAAAGCCAAATATTACTGATAACTTTTATATATTTCTAATAACACATTTACATACAAAAATGTCATTTTTTTGGTCTGTAACTTTTTCAAAATGTATCGCTGAAATCATTAAAAAGTTTTAAGGAAAAAGTGCTGTAACTGTTCAAAAAGAACTTTTCGAAGACGGAAAAAAATTTAAATAAGTGATGCCTTCAATAAGTTTCCAGACTTTTTTTGTACAGGCATTTAAAATTGTCGTAGACTCTTGAATATTCAGTATGTTATTGCAATATATCTTATGAGATGACTGACCAATTTTTATTATTTCAGCTTCAAATGAACAGCTACAGTGGCTATTGGAATACACCCTACTAAAGCCTGATTGTCACAGCTGGGGAATTTCAAAAATGCAATCTGACACTTTGGAAGAACGATATGCAATAAAATTCTGCTTTAAACTTGGAAAAAATATCACAGAAACGTATGGAATGCTACAGACTGCTTTTCGACCATCTTGCATGAATCGAGCATCAGTTTTTGAGTGGCATAAGAGATACAAGGAAGGCAGGGAGTCTGTGAGGGATGATGAGAGGTGTGGGAGGAGTAAAGAAGTCAATATACCAGAGTTCATAGGCCAAAGGGTTAGGGTTAGGGTTACTCTGTTGAGGTTTTAAGGAAGTTCAGGAAGAGATTCGGCCGGAAGAGGCCAGCACTCTTCAAATCGGGTCAATGGCATTTCCACCAGGACAATGCACCAGTCCACAACTCCATCCTTGTCCCAGACTATTTGACCAAAATGGGCATCAAGACACTTGCTCACCCTCCCTATAGTCCAGACCTTGCTCTCTGTGACTTTTGGTTATTCCCTAAGCTCAGAGGCTGTCGTTATGAGACAATTGAGGAGATGAAAGAGGCTGTGATGAAGGTCATTGACACGCTAACATAAGAGGACTTCCATGGGGCCTTCCAGAAGTTGTTGGAACGGTAAAACAAGTGCATTGCAACCGGAGGAGATTATCTTAAGGGGGAGTAGAGTTTCATGTGTGTACTATCAATAAAAGTGCCCATACGAAAAAAGTCTGGAAACTTATTTAATGATCCTCGTAAATACCCAGTTGAAAGCCAAATTTTACTGATAACTTTTATATATTTCTAATAACACATTTGAGTTTGAGTTTGAGTTTGAGTTTGAGTTTTGTTTAACGGCATATCAACCCCTGTGGGTCATTTAATGCCAAAAAGGTTATTTTGAATTTCAGTCATTAAAGTAGCAGTTCTATAGAGATGTTTGATTATATCTTGCTGAAAAAGTTGCTTTTTATTAGAAAATTAAAAATGTTTTAAGGGTTTGTATTCTTAAAGATAACCCTCAGGTTTCTTGCTTGATAGTACTTAGTGCGGATATGTTTAAGGTTGTTACAATTTAGAAGGATATGTTTGGTTGTGAGTTGTACTTTGCATGATGGGCACACTGGGGCATCCTCCCCTTTTAACAGGTGTGAATGAGTAATGTGGGTATGCCCAATATGCAATCTAGCAAGTATTACTTCTTCTCTTCTGATGCAAAAATGTCATTTTTTGGTGTGTAATTTTTTTCCAAAAGTATTATTGAAATCATTAAAAAATTTTAAGGAAAAAGTTATGTAATGGTTCAAAAAAGAACTTTTCGAAGATGGAAAAAAAAATTTAAACAACAAATAAAATGATTTAAGATGCAAATGTTGTTATATGTACGTCTAACTTTCTCATTTAGTTATGTCTGTTATGCACTTAACTTAACCTTATGTACCAGCATGAAACATTGTATTACATTTGCTTGCTGTCTTATCTTCACGTTGCCTATAACAAGATAGCAGACGGCTCATATAATCATGAAAGCCTATCAACACGTGCAGTGTGAGGTCATCGATTTGACTTTCTGATAACTATTCACAATCTTGATGATTGCTATTTAATGTTTCATGATGATTACTGGAGAAGCGACCAAGCAAAAGTAACCTTTCGACAACAGTAAATTATTTAAAGGAAAAGGGATGCATTTAAATGGAAACGACTTAATTTTCTGTGGCATTAAATCATAAACAAATATGATAATACCAAAGCGAACGCTGGTTTTTATTAACACAAACGGTTAACATGTGAGCACACACACACACACACACACACACACACACACACACACACACACACACACACACACACTCTCTCTCTCTCTCTCTCTCTCTCTCTCTCTCTCTCTCGCGAGCTCATATATTCTTCATTTTATTAGTATTTGGCCAATGCAATATACGCCTGTTGTGTAGGGAAGGAAAACGAACAGCTTTCAAATGCAATGCACCTGCACAATAATATATTTGAATTATTATAGCTTTCTCTCAGACTCATAAACCAGCCACTCTTTATCCAGATTTCAATGAGCCAGTCAACTGTTGTAACTGAATCATTACCATCGACACGTGACCTCACAACCTTTGACCCCATTCTTATCCACTGATGAGATCGTACAAACTGTATCAATAACTGACCAGAATGTCAGCCAACAAGTTGAAAGCAATAATTAATCGTATCTACTTATTATAATCGAACTGCTCATGAAAAATGTTACAAATGGAAATAAATTTAGTAGAAAATATTTAAAGCAACACCAACTGTATGCTGGTTGGTCGAAAAGTTAATGGACTGACCAAGATACTTTCATGGAATATGGTCAAATGAATTTTATTTTTCAACATTGTCCCTCTTGTGGTCTACACACTTCTTTCATCGTTGTTTCAGTGCTTGGATCCCAGTGGTAAAAAGTCATCAATAGTAGATGTATCATCATATGCAGTTTTCAGCCAATGAAGTTTTCAGCCAATGAAGTTTTCACCCAATGAAGTTTTCAGCCAATGAAGTTTTCAGCCAATGAAGTTTTCAGCCCACTCTCGTATAGTTGCAGCTTATTTGTATTATTTAATCAGAAAAGAAATATCAAAATTACTTGCTGAATTACCCACTTATATTCGATAAAAAGTCAAATTCGAATAACAAATTTGACAATTGACAAAAATCCCTCGACCTATTTCATTTTTCTCAACAATGTCTTTTTTTTTTATTTATACTGAACTCTTACAAACGGTAATTGGGATTAAAAAGATAAATCCACCAAACAGAAAAGAGTTTTTTTACCAATGATAGTTTTATATCATCCGATGAAGTTATTATTGTTTGGAAAAAAATATCCGAGGGTTTTGTAAAGAAAAAATGTCCGAGGGTTTTGTAAAGAAATATTTTCGAGTTATTGACTTTTGCGATTTGTCAATTGAAACAGTTTGGCCCCGGATGGTGCATCCCAAATTAAAAGCGATAAATGCGTTGTAATTATTTTAACGTCTAATGTGAAGTGCTAACAATTAGCCGAATTAATAATGCTTAATTAAATGGGAATAATCATTTTACCTAAATTTTCATCCAACCGATTATTGCTAATTGTCAGAGACCCCATCTTCTTGAGAACATTCTTTTCCATACGAAACATTTATGACGTAAAATCCCCTTTTGGGTGTGATAAGTAGATAATCCAAGATTGGTCCCTATACAGCAAATCGTTTGGTTATCTTTAGAATATATACAAACAAACTGTTCTCTATTATTAATATAGAGTAATCGAACCTGAATAGCCAAAATTTCAACAGTAAAACATTCTATATTTGACATGTATTAAAAGCAGCTCTCACTTCGGTGAGAGTTCAATACAAAATCTCACGTACAAAATATCTTATAAGCTTATGACACAAAATTTTAAAAAAAATAGGTTAGGAAGATTACACAGCACCAGTATTATTCCTAGTAGAGAATTTTTTTTAAAACAGTTCTGAGCCTGATCTCCTGTCATGGGGGAAAGAACACAACTACCTCACCCACATAGCCAGCTAATCTTAAACTTTTTGACCCGTGGTCAGTTGCTATATCGAGCCATATTGACAAGTGAGAGTAGTAGAGGCCTGTTGTGTAAGTGGAGCGAATGAACTTGTTATTGCTTTTAAGGAAACGTCAAGATGCCATTGAAAAAGTTGCGTGGGGGAATTTAACAAAATGTCTTCCATCCGAGGCACCAAGAAGTGTCACGAAGAAGCATAATCTCCCTTGCGCCTCACTCCTCACCCCACTCAACTAGCTAGCCTTTTATTTTGGTACTGACGTATTTTGAAAGGATATAAGAAAATCAGATGTGTCCAATTCCAAAAGGAAGCATCGATCGCTAAAAACAGCTTAATGAATACACGAAAGCAGGTGACATGAATATCATTAACTGTTTTTATAAGCACATTCTTAGAAGGTGGCTTAACGGTTGTTGAAACACAGAATGAAATCGGTGAATCAAGTGTAAATTTCGACTTGGATATTTTGCATTCACTGGTTTCTTTTTTTGATTAATTTGGTCTGCTTTTTTTTATCAACCTTCCTGGGTTATTTAATGCCAAAATCATCCTTGTAGCGGAACAGTAGTAGTGCTATTTAATCCATAATTGGGTGCGTAAAAAGCTCCATATCTTTCCCAAGTGTATAATTCTGAAAGAGAACGTAATAGCGCGACTGAAGTTCGAACTCACATACTACGATTTTGCAGTGGTGCATGTTAGTCATTACGTCACGTGGTCTTCCTTTGACATTAAAGTTCTTGGGAAAAGAATGAATATATGTATTCTCCAAATTATAGTTAATAACTATAAGAGTTGAACCAATATGAACCTTGTGAAATATTCAATAACGAGTCAGATCTGGGATCGTTCTTTACTGCTATCCTATTAACTGATCATAGATGTCGCATTTCATAGAGAGGACATGAGCATTGCCAAATAAATTCAATTGCTCTGAGAAATACTCTGAATAAGAATTGCTAAGCATGGTAAAGCAAGGATGATACAAGAAAGATACATTCATGAACTCAAGTCGAACACCAAAAATATGCATCCTGTATATATATTTATCCAACCCCTCCGCTCGGGCAGAATATGTCACGAGGTCAATTTTTAAGCGGAGTTTAACAGGTTTTGAATTTAGAGTTTTCCTTCTCCTAGACTAGTTGCCTCACCAAGGCTGAAGAACTTAGCCTGCTCTACTATTTACCCATAGCTGGAGGGAGAATAATTGGATTCATACCTTTCCCAAGGGTATTAGTGCTATGTGAAATGCAATCAGCCTGGTCCAAAATTTTAACTCGTGTCGCCGTGTCCATTTCCTACGACGATAACTATTACACCACGGGAACCTTCAATATGCATCCTGTATATGAATATATGGGGAGGCGTTCATGGTGTAATGGTTATCAATTTAGAAAAGGAACATAGTAACTCGAGTTCAAATCCTGAAGGAGGTTGTGTGTATGGCACATAAGCGCTTGGGAAAGGTATACATCTAATTATTCTCCCTCTAACTATGGGTAAATAGTAAGGTTAACTAGGCCCTTAAATTTTGATATGGTAAAGAGTCTTGAAAGAAAACTCTAAATCAAAAACTATTATACTCTGTTTAAAAAATTAACAACGTTTCACATCCTACTAAAGCAGAGAGGTTGTATATATATATATATATATATGGTAAGTTGGCAACCGTAGTTGAAGGTGACCCGAAGGCTCCCTTTTCGATAGCTACTACACCAAGGCGTAGGGGAGGATGATACTCCTTTCCCTGGATTGCTTCACTTTATCCTTCATCCCTACTTTATAATGCTGAGTGTTAAGCAAAGAGGCATCAAGTACCATTTTTTGAGTCTTTGGCATGACTCGACCTGGGATTGAACCCAGGTCTCCCGGGCCATGGGCGAACACTCCGTACTTTCGCTGATCAAATGTAGATGTATGTATCTTTCCAAAATTTTGCATAAGTTCATAGTAAATATGTATATATATATATATACTTTTTTTTTTTAGGAAAACTACAAAACCGGTCACATAGGATTATAAATTTATTTCCATCCTGTTACGCATTTTTGAAATTTCCAAAAACACGAAAAAAAATTAACAGGACTTCTTCAGATCTTTTAGATAAAAAAAGTAGAATAGACACAGAAAAGTGGGAGCGGATAGAAGAGGGGTGGAGAGTTATCTCCTCATTAAGCCCACTTCCGTTTTAAATTTTAATTTCGGTTAGAAATGTAGTAAATTTATTTTAAACAATTTTTTTTAAATTTTTAATTTTTCAATTATATTTTGACCTAAATTACAGATTTTTTTATTGAATTAGATTTAAACTTTAATTAATAACCTTACGTAATGATACAGTAATAGATATTTTAAACCGAAATAAATATTTCATTTATTTAAAACATATTAAAATTTCAAAACTATTTAGAAACCATTAATCAGTTACACTTTTTTATGAGTAGTACGTATGTATTATATTCTTTTTCACAATTTTCTATCTAACATTTTATTTTATTTATTCATTTACATTAATTCTCAGTTTAACTCTATGCATTTTTTTAAAACAAATTTTTTTGTTAATTATCTATAGCTTAAATTTGGCCCTATGTCTACACCTAGCTATTAATTCGCTTCTCTTATTTAATAATTTTTTTGGCTCTGGAAAAAGCAAAATGTGGATTTTTTCCTCAAGACACAGATTGCACCTACTATCGAAAGACTTTGGGGTATTAGATCTTTTCAATATGGACCATTGAATGTCAGAGGTCAATGAAATAATTGATGAATTTCCTAACCGAGTAAATAATAATAATATTAATAGTAAAAAAATAGAATGTAATTGTAAATCTCGAAGTGATTGTCCTATGAACGGTTTGTGTAATTTAGATAATGTAGTATATCAAGCTATTATTTATCCAAAAGAGGACATAAATGATAGGAAATCTTATATTGGCATTTCGTCCACTAATTGGAAAATTAGGTATGGAAATCATAAATTTTCCTTCTTCCATGAGCATAAAAAAAATCAAACTGCTCTATCTAAACATTATTGGGGATTGAAAAGTAAAGGGTTGATCCCTGACATTCAATGGTCCATATTGAAAAGATCTAATTCCCCAAAATCTTTCGATAGTAGGTGCAATCTGTGTCTTGAGGAAAAAATCCACATTTTGCTTTTTCCAGAGCCAAAAAAATTATTAAATAAGAGAAGCGAATTAATAGCTAGGTGTAGACATAGGGCTAAATTTAAGCTATAGATAATTAACAAAAAAATTTGTTTTTAAAAAAAGCATAGAGTTAAACTGAGAATTAATGTAAATGAATAAATAAAATAAAATGTTAGATTGAAAATTGTGAAAAAGAATATAATACATACGTACTACTCATAAAAAAGTGTAACTGATTAATGGTTTTTAAATAGTTTTGAAATTTTAAAATGTTTTAAATAAATGAAATATTTATTTCGGTTTAAAATATCTATTACAGTATCATTACGTAAGGTTATTAATTAAAGTTTAAATCTAATTCAATAAAAAAATCTGTAATTTAGGTCAAAATGTAATTGAAAAATAAAAAATTTTTTAAAAAATTATTTAAAATAAATTTACTACATTTCTAACCGAAATCAAAATTTAAAACAGAAGTGGGCTTAATGAGGAGATAACTCTTCATCCCTCTTCTATCCCCTCCCACTTTTCTGTGTCTATTCTACTTTTTTTATCTAAAAATCTGAAGAAGTCCTGTTAATTTTTTTCCGTGTTTTTGGAAATTTCAAAAATGCGTAACAGGATGGAAATAAATTTATAATCCTATGTGACCGGTTTCGTTGTTTTTCTTAAAGAATTTATTGCTCTGTATTATTGGTACATTGAGCTCTTTACCAGGAAAATTTAAATATTCACTCATGAATAATTTCTTGTCCTGGTGGAATTACTCCCAACTCCAGTTTAACTGGACCAAAGAATACTTATATATATATATATATATATATATATATATATATATATATATATATATATATATATATATATACTTCCATAGAAAAGAAAAGCCTTTAAAAATTACTCATATTTTTTGTAATGATATTTATTTCTGCAGACCTTATATTTCAAACAATCTTCATCTTCAGACAAAGAAATAATCTATAAAAATAATCTATAAAATTCCATAAACATATATCATATAAAATGCATAAATATATACCCTATAAAAAAATCCATAGTCATATACCTTATAAAAGCATGTATATTATAAAAAATAATCTATAAAAATGATCTATAACAATCCATTAACATGTATCGTATAAAAATATAAAAAAATAAATAATATATATATATATTGTGAAAATAAACGGAATAAAGATATATACTTTGCTGTGGATGAAAATTATTGAATTTACTTTGCTGACCTGTTTTTTAATAAGATATATGTTTATGGATTTTGATGGCTTTTGATTTTACATGATGAACCAACGATTCCGGATATTGTAGTTTAGAGAAAGGGTTTTTGATGAGTTCAAATTCATCATTTAAGAAACTAAGAGAACAAATTCTTAGGGCACTGAGGAAAAAACCTATAAGGATGCCATATTTTATTTATCACTAAAATATTCAACCTAACTCAGATATTAACCCTTTAAAAGATATATAATATAACCTCTCTAGTTGAAAAAACCTAAACAATTTAGGCATAAAAACCGTTATTCGTATATCACAAACAATTAAACAATTACTAAAAATTAACGCCCCCAACCAAATAAGATAAACAAATTCTTTTTCTGACGCAGGTATATATAAAATTTATTGTCAAGAATGTAACAAACTATACATGGGAAAGAAAACCTCTAAAACTAAAAAAAAAAACGACAATATACGAACATAAAAAAAGATTTTAAATCTGGAAACACATTCAGTTCTTTTGTTTCACATAATATTTCAACCAACCATACGTTTGGTTATCAGAACTCAACCCTAATTGCATTCATTCCCGACAGGGATAAACGTAGAATAATCGAAGCCTGATTAATATCTTCTTATATCTTCTATAATATCACCTTTTTTTTACCAAAAAAATCTTAAAAGATTTCAACATCCATTAATAATATTCGAGAGTTTTCTAGATTTTTTAAATTGTAAACCGTTAAAAAATTCTCAAACCGAGAAACGATGTTGCTTAAAAAAAAAAAAAAAAGATTTCAGTTTATAACGAAATCAATTTCTAATATATTTTCTCCTGTATTACTTGTTTTTTTGTTTTTTTTAATCCAAAACATTTGCCCTGTAGACGACTTTTCAGCTTGCATATTTAACATATTTTCTATCATTGATATCATTTTATTCTTATTTTTATACTTGAAATAATTTTAAATAGAATACCTTGTATGTAGGCAAAGTTTTAGTTGAAACACGTGTCGGCAAAGTAAATATAATAAATTTTCATCTTCACCAAAGTCTATATCTTTCTTCCGTTTATCATTTCAACATATTTGTCTAATTCATTTCATTTTCTCTCTCTCTCTCTCACACACACATACACACACACACACACACACACACACACACACACACACACACACACACACACACACACACACATATATATATATATATGTATATATGTATACAGTAGCGTCCAAAACTAAGGGACAAAATTTTAAAACCTAATATTTGTTAGAAATAACAACTGTGAAAAGCTGAAATTTTGACAACTGGTAGTCGTTATCATCCATAATAACATACTAAAATTTGAATCATTTGCAAAGGATAGAAAAAGAATTATAACAATTATTTATTTATTTTCAAAATAGGATCGTCCAAAAGTAAGGGACAAAATTGAGAAAAAACAATGTAAACAGTATGCTATATTCAGATCTTTTGATTTCCTCTAAAGAATAAGTCTTACTTAGTCATTTGTAAACGTTGCATCAGCTGGCACCATGGCGAAACGCCAAAAACTTGATTACTCTGTGAGACAAGCTATTGTGAAGCTACACAAGGAAAAGCACAGCATTAGAGAGATTTTAGAGAAAGTGAAACGTTCTAAGAGTGTTGTAGGCAGGGTTGTTAAATCCTACAATGATACTGGCAAAATAGTTAGTGCTTTTAAAACCGGCAGACCCCGCAAAACTTCGGCAAGAGAAGATCGAATAATGCAGCGTATGTCATTAAAGGACTGTTTTAAGTCTTGCACAGAAATTAAAAGGGTTATGAATAGTACCTCATGTATTAATGTGTCAAGACAGACTGTTTCTAGACGACTGCAAGAAATAGGGATGTTTAATCGAACCCCAAGGAAGAAACCACTTGTTAGTTCGAAGAATAAGAAGAAGAGATTAGAGTTTGCAAACAGGTATGTAATTTGGACATATGAAAATTGGGCAAAAGTATTTTTCAGTGATGAAAGCAAGTTTAATTTATTTGGAAATGATGGAAAAAAAAAACAATGTAAAGAGACGTATTGGTGAAAGATTTAGTGCAAAGTTTGGGGGCGGAAGCGTCATGGTATTTGGAATGTTTTCTAGCCAAGGTACAACGCCTCTTGTCCGGTTACAAACTCGTGTAAACGCGCAGATCTATAAAAACATTGTTCAAGATCATGTTGTGCCAATCATACAGAATTCAGGTTTCGATAGGGCTACCTTTATGCAAGATAATGCCCCATGTCACAAGGCAAAGGTGGTAATGAGTTACCTTAGCGAGCAAGATTTCGAAATTATGGATTGACCACCGCAAAGTCCTGACTTAAATCCAATAGAAAATCTTTGGAAGACCTTAGGAGTGAAAGTTATGGAAAGAAATCCCACTAACACGGAGGATTTGTGGGTGAAGCTTCAAAAAGAATGGTCTAAAATTAGTATCGAGGATTGTCAAGAACTGATTCGTTCTTGTCGAAGATGTGCAGCTGTCATTGAGAGCAAGGGCTCATTTACTAAATATTGATTAGACATGTATTTTTATTGTTTTTTGACTGTTTACATTGTTTTTCTCAATTTTGTCCCTTACTTTTGGACGTTCCAAATTTGAAAATAAATAAATAATTGTTATAATTCTTTTTCTATCCTTTGCAAATGATTCAAATTTTAGTATGTTATTATGGATGATAACGACTACCAGTTGTCAAAATTTCAGCTTTTCACAGTTGTTATTTCTAACAAATATTAGGTTTTAAAATTTTGTCCCTTAGTTTTGGACGCCACTGTATATATATATATATATATATATATATATACTGATGAATTCTTTCTAATTATGTTAGGTTAATTTAATGAGTAAAGCACACAGATTTGGAAGAGTAATTATTTTTTCTGGTTTTTATTTGGTATCATTGAATAAATGGTAATAAATTCCATTAATACATGACGAAATATGTTAACTGAAGTGTCGTAGACTCAACAACTCCACTCTAAATAAGCTCATATGACATTTTCATATGACATTTTCATCTGTACAAAGAAATAACAATGAAGAATTTTTTTAAATATTGCATTCAATAGAGTTCACATGTAATTGTCTCAGAAAATTTTAATTAAAAACGACTTGAATTTTTTACACGATGCATTTACAGTTTAAATAAAAAAATTTTCCTCCGCGGTGTCTTTTAATTCTGCATATCCTGGATGAAATTATTTTTGAGATAAAATTGTTCTTATCCATGAAATCGATGCAGTTAGCTTGAAACTTTGTTACCAAAAGGGAATATATTTACATGAATATAATGTACAAATCATTTATAAAGATCATTCAAAATATAGTTTTGAAAGTATCTTCATTTTACGACTAAGTAAGTCGTTGTACAGATATCTAAATTTTCATAATGTATACACAAAACTATTCTTAGTAACCACACATACACACACAAACATTCATAAATATATACGCAAGCACAAACATCCATAGTTAATATGCACACAAGCACTTCACACACACACACACACACACACACACACACACACACACACACACACACACACACACACACTGTCTTGTACACTTTATAGATTCAACAACTCTCGGTAGAATTCTTCTTTTAGCTTACAATCAAAACTTCGGGCATAAGATTGGCCAAAATGGTCGTATATAGAAACTTGTACCCTTCGGGTATCTGACATTACTTATCACTAAAAGGCTATTAGTTTGTATTTCACCCTATTGGTTCGTCTGCCAACGAGCATTGCATATTTTACAAGTATTTGAATGATATCAAAGAGAACAAATTATCTATTTTTCAAATAAAGAATTTCATTCTTTTCATCTCTTGATATTTTGAGGACGCTACAATGAACTATTTTGCGTCTGAAAATGTTTATGATTATTTTAGTAATACTAATTCTAGCGTCTCTCACACCAACGTCACCATCTATATAACATCAGACAAGAAGGTTGTTTTATTTTTGGCGCACCCTTACAGATATTCAATGTCAATTCATTAAGAATAAGTTTTCTATGTTGTTGTTGTTGTTAGGGTGAGGATGCCCATAGAAAGAAACGATACAATTATAAAACACGGGCTTCTCTGATCATCCCACCTCTCACCCCTACTCCTACTGATGAAACTATGAAAGACACGAATGTCTCGCTGGTGAAATGGCCGACTCTACAGATTGCTGAAATCCCGCAAAGAAACAGATTGTCAGTGAAGGAAGCAATGATGACGTCATGTCCTTTACTCTTCCCCCCATCTCTCTCTCTCTCTCTCTCTCTCTCTCTCACACACACACACACACACACACTTTATGAACTACGGTTAATCACCGGCGACTCAGTGAATCTTAATTTGATTTTGAGATGTTCTCTATTTACTTGTCTTCCAATATTAGCCGCGACGATGTAAGATATAAAGTCCCTTCTTTTTCATCGATTCGATCTCTTGTGTTGGAGCTGAGCTGTATGACTGATTAAGGTCAATGTATTTATGCGAGGGTATAGTAATTCCATCTTCAATCCAGGATATTATCAGCGAATCTTTATATGACTTCAGTATCGAGATATGTTTGTTTACGGCAGGTTTACGATTGTAGGAGAAAGCTATCATTCAAGGCAAGTCACTTTCAGAATACTTAATCAAAATTGTTATACATCGAAGTAAATTGGGTTCCTCAAGTGATGTAATGGTTAGCAAGCTAGACTAGCAAACCTTCGCGAGTGAGTTCAAGTCTCATTGGGTACCCCATTTATATGACCTTGTGCCACATCTAAGATTCAAAATGATACCGTTAAAATTCTGCTGAAGTAAATTCTTTCATTCACTAAACACGTTATTTGAATGATAAAAAAAGTCAGCAAATAAGATTGATCCCATTTTCATTATTCAAATTTTGTACTTTTTATTATTCTCATCTTGTTTCTTATTCATTCATTTATTGTGTATTTTGGCCGATTCATCCTCCATCCAGTTGGAATGTTGTCCAATATTCAACTATTACTCCACGGATTTAAAACATAACACATGAGCAGTTTAATGAGAGGATAAGATAGAAACTACCCGGTCCTCATAACTAGTGTCATATAGAGTATCAGAATACTGTCTGACACATTCCTTCTGTGTAAAGAAAAGCTGCTTCTCTAGACTCAGAATCCCCAGGATTTGGCTAGCTTCATTTTACTGCATCCTACTCGGAGACAAGAACGCGACCGAGGAAGTGATACAGCTAGAAAAACCAAGATGTTATTAAATGTAACAGTTTTCCAGATTTTGTCGATATCAGCATATTTGGTATTTGGTCTTAGATTTTTTCCCCCCAACTGTCAGTGAGCTTAGAATTAGCAGACTGTGTCTCCTATAGAGGGATGACCCCTCCCCTTAAAAAGGTGTGTCTTAGTTATTACACTAAACTGCATCAGATGGTGAGGTTCCAATTCTGAAGACTGGGGAGTTTGGAGTATCCTTTACTGCCATTACTCTCAGGTCCATTCTGACCCGCAGTTGTAGTACCTGTTTGGATCCTATCTATGGATCAAGTAGGTCTGCTTAAAAATTATTCCGATTTGATTGGATCGTTTGTTTTTGCTAAAGAAACAACAACACAAATACGTAAAAATGAACGTACAATGAATACGATTCCCTAATCGTTAAATCAATCACTTTATTATAAAAAAAAAAGACCTTAACTATTAACAGTTGGAGATATAAAACTAACCAACATGGTCGAATTATAACGAGACGCAAATGTAAAATATTAAGAGTATCTACACACATTGAAATTCATACTACATCAGATCACAAAATCAAAAATTGGATGCCACTTTTTCAATAATGTGTATATCACATCGACATCTATTGTGACATCTATGTATAATGGTGACTCTGGCAGCTTTTTAATTTTGTTATAATTATATTGTGTAATTAATTTCACTGTCACTGTGTTATGCAAACTATTTTCATCTCACCATGCAATTTGGGTTGAATTGTTGGTGTTTTCATTCTGGATACGACGAACGCTTCATTTTATTAAAATAGATGAATTAGAAAAGAGCAACAAAGACGCAAATTAAAAAAAAAGAAAAAAGAAAAAAGAAAAAAAAAAAGAACATCAGTCCTGATACCGGGCTTCTTTTTGATTAAATCAATTATTTGATGAAAAATAATCGAAATGAAACGGCATCTTCATTGGTAAGAGTAAATAGCTGCTTTGAAACTTGTTCAAGTCTTCATAACAAATAATTCGTATTCAACAACAAGTTTGTATTTTACTTGAAATGCATCATATCAATGACGCTTATTATTCAATACTGTTATTAAAACCCTAACTACTATCACTACTATTAGAAGGTTCCCGTGGTGTAATGGTTATCGTCGCAGGATATGGACACGGCGACACAAGTTCAAATCCTGGACCTGACTGATTGCATTTCACATAGCACTAATATCCTTGGGAAACGTATGAATCCAAATATACTCCCTTCAGCTCTGGGTAAATTGTAGGGCAGACTAGGTTCTTCAGCCTTGGTGAGGCAACTAGTCTAGGAGAAGGAAAACTCTAAATTCAAACCTGTTAAACTCCACTTAAAAATTGACCTTGTGTCATATCCTGCCCGAGCGGAGGGGTTGGTAAATATGATCACGTGCATATGTGTCCGCTGGTTGCGAAGGTGGGGGTTCAACACCCTTGATAAAGCCTTCTTACTGTGGATGAAAATGGTTTGAATGTTGAAATCTTGTATTACAAGCCAAGGGTCACTATAAACAACTTAGTACTTTATCCATTGGTTGAATGCCTCTCGAGTAATAGGGTTGGCAGTGAATTATATTCTTAATATATCCTTTTACTCCCATCCTCACCCCCAGAAAAGTAGCTGTGGACACCTATGATTGTGTACCCATCAACATTTTATGCGTTGGCGACTTTGTCTATCTAGAACGCACTCAATACGAGGTAATGCGTTTCTGTGTAAATCTCAATTACAAATGTTGTACTTGAAGTATATGATACCATGCTATGAAAAGTCTTCTCTGTTATATATTTGCGACACTGCTTGCCAACAAAGTATATTTATGACTTCAAAGCTGAAGAATCATTAAAATCTTTGCTTCAAGGAAAATGAACCATCAGAATTTACTTCAAACAGGCAATTAAAAACGAACATTAAATCCCATTAGCCGCCAATTTTTTAAAAATCATTAAGTGAACGAATTAGCCAACCATATCTAGTCGAATAAAACAAGTGGTAAGAGAGACGTGTTTATACCAAATGATATCATGAAATGAAACTGACTTATTTGAAAAAAAAAATGGTGTGTTTTCACACTCAGCAGTTGTCCCATAACCTGGCTTGAGGGTCGTGGGAGCGCTACTCATGTAGCGTGTCTTAAGAAGGAACAGTTTGGCGGAGCCCATCCCGCTACTGGTCTACAACTAATTTTATTAAGTTTTTTTTCTCCTAGACCGGTTGCCATACTTCCCTTCTACTTACCCATAGTGAAAGATTAATAGTTGGATTCAAGTATTTCCTTAGGGTATTAACTCTATGCGAAATAGAAATCGCCTCGTTCAGGATTCGAAATTGGTTAGCCGAGTCCATATTCAACGGCCATTACCGTTATGCCACGAACGCCTCCAACTTTTAAATGTGCTATTTCTCTTCTAAGTCGAATTTACCGAAACAAAAACTTCAAATTGGGCCTCATTAGTCAAACAAAATGTTGGATTTGATTCAATTAATGTTTGCGACTGTGTATTCAACGCCAGTGCCACCAACAGGATATGACACAAAATCAGTTTTTGAGCTGACTGGTTTGTATTCAAAGTTTTCCTTCTCCTTGACTGGTTGCCTTACCAAGGCTTGAAAACCCAGTTTGCCCAACTATTTACCCATAGTTGGGAGAGAACAGATGGGTTCATACCTTATCCAAGGGCATTAACACGAAGGGAAATGCAGACAGTCATGTCCAGAATTTGAATTCGGGCCAAGGATCTCATGTTATACGACTATAACGGTTACGCTAATCACGCCTAATATTTGTGAGAACATGTCCAAATAAGAATAATAACAAATTTTTAACTAAAGTCAATACGCTGAAAATGATCAACAGAAAAAATTGACGAAATACGATACATTTATACACGTGGTCAGATTTGATACGGCATATAAAGTAATTAAAACTTTATCCTTTAAATATAGAATAATACGTATTTTATATAAACTAATATGTATTTTGTATTAAGTAATATGCATTTTATATGAAAGTAAGATCTATTTTATATTTAAAAAATAACTATTTTATCCCTTGAATATAAATTAATACCTATTTTATATTTAGTTTATGTAATATTCTTATTTTATTTCTTAAATAAACGGTCTTACAAAATTATTTGATTATTGTATTTAAAACATTTGTGAACAGTCTTACTTAGCTCTTTTATTTTAAACTGGGTATCGGAAATGTTTCCAGACGACTAATAACATTTAATTCTCGTACCCTAACTTAGAACATTGGATATTCTGCTTGCAACTCTATAAATGACTTTTTCTTTTTTATTTATTCTTCTTTTTAGGGCTGTGAGACCACTTGACGTTGGAACAACAAGCTTAGAATAAAACAATTCAGGAAAGACGATGTGGTCATTCCACCAATTCGTTTAATTTACCGTTGTTAGTTCTTTGATCAAAGTTTAATGTTTTTTGGATTTCCTGTTATTGAATTTTATTCAATCTCATTTTCTGATGAAAAGAAAATCGAATAAACTTTTCTCATAAAGTTAAAAAAAAAAGCATTTAGTGTCCTAAAAATTGTAATTATTCTTAAAAAATGTCACTTCCGTTAACTTAAAAGGAAACTTCTCTAAAGAGGCTACATTACTAAAAAATTTTCATTGCAGTTGAATACAATCTGGCAAATGAATTGATTGCTTGAATTAAAAGTGTTAATCAGATCGATCAAAATAGCTTATAAAATATTTTGATTATGCTATTTAAAAATAAACCTTCGGAATAAGCGGAAATTATAGTGGGAGGATTAATAATAATAATAATAATAATAATAATAACGATAATTATAATAATAATAATAAATCATACAACTTATAATTAATATTGCTGTAAACGTGTTGGTTCAATGGTTGGTAGGTTGGTTGTTTGGGTTTTATGGCATATCAACCTTTGTAGGTTATATAATGCCAAATCCATTTTATACAAATAGTTCGATTTCAAACGATTCAGTTTAGCATAATTACACAGTTTAATTGTCAAATATATTTCTATTTCAAACCATTCAGTTGATTCAAACGGTTCTAATTCAGCTAATTCATTTTAGTATAAATATAGATTTTCTTTACACACAGTTAAATGTCAAAGCATTTCTATATTAAACAATTCAGTTAAGCGTAAGTACAGTTTCAATGTGAAAAACAGTTCCCTTTCAAACAATTCAGTACGCAGTTTAAACTTAAGTACACAGTTTAATAGTCAAAAACATTTCTATTTCAAGCTATTCAACTTAGTGAAATAGTTCTAATTCAAACAATTCAGTTAAGCATAAGTATGCAGTTTAGTTCTATTTAACCTATAGATATGACCCTATCAGATGCTACCATTCCGGGCCAGAGTGGACCTGGGAGCAATGGCAATGAAGGGGTGCTCTGCATTCCCCCAAAGCCCCATCATCACTGGAACCTCACTATCAGATTGTTTAGTGTCATATCAAAGACACTCGTTGGGTGGGGGTGTCACCTCTCTGCAGGAGTGCAGTCGGTGTATTCTACAACCCCAGCCGACAAGGCAAGTTGGTTTAATGAAAAAATCTCTATAGTTGTGATTTATAAAACATGTGGAATATTTAGCGCAAATCGATCTGACTAATGTAGCAACTAGTTTCATTGTATTATTGTAAGTTCGATTTTCACTGGATGCCGTCTTACAGCTGTGATGTTATGACAGATTAAGTTAATATGAATGATGTCCTTTCACTGGAGATAAACTAAAGCTCTTTCCCATAATCATCCAAGTAACTTTCAATAAGATTCATATAGTTAATTAGTTCCATAGCTATCAACTTGATTTCAAGAAAAGTATACAGACGTCTATTTGTATAGAACAATTTGCAATTATTCTCCTGATGTCTTTCATATTCATCAGAGGTTTTTCGGGGTCAGCTTTGGTAAAGCATATAAAATTATACCTATTTTGAATTTGTCATGCAATTCTGCTTTCGACAGAATCAATCATTCTTGTTCAGTTAAGCTCTTCGAACGAAGTGAGCACTCAGGTATCCGATAGCGCAAAATGTAAACAAAAGAAAGCTAATATATATGCGTTATAATTCCTGAGCTGACGCATGTCGCCGAAACGGATGAACGGTTAGATACCCTATCTAGCGTAAAGTTAGACGGGTTTCGATTCCAGCTTGAATTTTTTGAAGAGTTGTGATACAACGAAACAGTCTGTCTGTGGATGATTATATATATATATATATATATATACTTAAATAATACACATATATTCGATAGAAAAGAAAGCTTTTCTATTCGCGTAGAGTATTGGTTAGTAATATCGTCTCGCAAGCCATTACTAGAGTAATGATTTCGATCCTCACAGGGTGCTTCAAAATAACTGTTTTGTTACACTAAGATAAGCTTAGTAAGTATCCATTTTTGGATCCTTTATAAATACAAGCTGGATTTACTCAGCACTGGTTAAAATGAAATACAGATAATGTCTTATGTCCCATAGAAACGATCGCAGTGTAATGCATATTTCAAATATTGATTTCAAACCTTTGGCACGGAAAAGAAGATTGTTCTCAATATGGATTGAAGTGACCTTTTGGAATTTGTGCTTTCTACATTTCATCAGCTCATACAGTTTACACAAACGAATTAAGTAAAGAAGAAAAAATATGCGCGGATGATAAACATTTTTTTTTATAAATTACACAGAATGAATATGAAAAACTGAAGATGTCAGAACTGATTAAATAGACTACAGCAAAATGACATTTCAATAATTACATAATTTGCCTCTAATTTGATTTGATACATTATTAAGAGGAAAGCACCAATGTAAAAGTAACTATCCTCGTACCATCTTATATTCATATATATTTTGAAATATAATTTCCGTTTAAATGACGCATCACTTCACGGAACTTGCTTCATCAATCTTATTCACCTTATCACAGACAATCAGGTTATATTCTTTAAAAAAATCTCATTAAGCCAAGATCAAATTACGTATTAATTCACGATATCATTTTTGTGTTTGTTATACTCAACAATCGGTTGACTACATCTTTCTTGAATTTATGACAAATTATGCCTGTGGCATATACATATGTTTATTTTCCTGAAATTTCATATTAAGGATTCTGTTGAGATTGGTTCGGAGATTCAAATGATAAAGGACACACAAGTATGTACAAAGAATCTGAAAAGAGACAGACAAATTATCTGGAATGATAAGACTATGTTAGAAGGAGAAAAAAAAAAGAAGAATGCACTCTTCGTCTAGAGAAGCAAATCATGACAGACTGGAAAAGCAGACAAACAAGCGATGTAGAAACAAGTAATCGATCAACGAACTAAATTTCGCTACCAATCACTAACCACTTCCTTTTTGCCTATTATTGTCACGAATCAATCATTCTGGTTCGTCTTTTATCTACTTTTTCATCTTTGTTAAATGAATGTAGGGAATAGGAAAATGTAGGCTGAGGCGTAGATAGAAAAGAAAAAAAAATAAGTAGGAACAAAACAAAAAAAAAAAAATGAGTCCAACTCTATTATAATGATCATTCGCTATTCTCTTGTACTGTCTGCCATATTTTTCTGTTATTGCAACGGAGCTAACCATAAAATCCTCAAGTTAATATTCTATCATCTTTTATCAAGTTTTGTTTATTACCTGCTACTGTTAAAATCCTCCAACTTTTTACGGCTAGTTTGATAATATCTCTCATTTAAGCGTCTGTTCTATGTTAATTTTTAATAAATAAGATATTTTAGGTCACGAAAGATATTGCTAAGGTCATAGCATCCATGATATTAACTAAGTAAAGTTGGCGACTTTAGTCGAGGGTAACCTGAAGGCTCCCTTTTCAATAGCTACTACAAAAAGGTGTAGGGGAGAGGGAAACTCTATTCGCTGGATTGCTCCACTTTACCCATGATCCGCACCTTATAATGCTGAGTGTTAAGCAAAGAGGCATCAAGTACCATTTTTTGAGTCTTTGGTATGACTCGACCTGGGACTGAACCCAGGTCTCCCGGACTATTAGGAGAACATTATGCCAATGGTCCAGTGCATCCATGATAGATATATCTTAATGTCAGGTCTATTATCTTTTTTAATTTGTTTTGATATATATATGATAAATGGTTATTATCCAGAATATATTTTTCATAGAATGATACACACAGTGAGTTGTAATTTAATATCTTGAATGACTTATTACCAATCTACAGTTTCTAAGTTGTCTTCTTTTTTTTATCTATTTGATCCTTAAGTGACAGAATCCCGTTATGTTATCTGTAACCTCACAGATTAAAGTGACTGAATTATCTTGTACCTTAAAAATCTTTAAGGGTCTTATGATAAACTTCTATCTACATCAGAGCAGTAAGTAGGGTCTTTGAATTTGAAAATTGAATTTGACTCATTTGAAAATTGCCAGCTTCAGTCTTCTCGTTATAACGTTGTTTATTTTCATTTTTTCTAACGTCAATAACTTTCCGAGTCATTAATATAAACATTAATTATGAAAATTTGAATGTTTTGATATATTGTTTATATACACCAGAAATTGTTGTATCTCTTCTTCGTATTTTCAAAAACACAAAATTTCGGCTCGTCCATTTTTCAGTTCTCATTAGGTGTATGACCAGAGAGAGAGAGAGAGAGAGAGAGAGAGAGAGAGAGAGAGAGAGAGAGAGAGAGAGAGAGAGAGAGTTAAAGTTAAGTCTATTGATATTTTTCGATATCAGACATATTTTAAGGATTGCCTTAAAGAGAGAGAGAGAGGGAGAGAGAGAGAGAGAGAGAGAGAGAGAGAGAGAGACATTCCAGAAGTGCAGGGAGCTCCAAGTTCCAGGGCAAATAACAAATTATATTCGGAGATGGGGTTGTTTTCTAAACTCACATTCTGCAAAAAGAAATCGTATATATGTATTTACCAATCCCACTGCACGGGCAGGATGTGACACAAGGTCAATTTTTTTAACATCTTTGAATTCAGAGTTTCCTTCTCCTAGACTGTTTGCCTAACCCCAGCTAAAGAAATCAGACTGCCCCACTATTTACCTAGACCTGGAAGGAGAATGATTGGAGTCATACATTTTCCAAGGGCTTTAGTGCTATGTAAAATGCTGTTAGCTTCGTCCAGGGCTTGAACTCGTTTTGCCGTGTCCATTTCTTCAAACGATTATCGTATATAAATCAATTCTCAACTTGCTTGATTTATATCGGTTCGTCAATTAAGTGCAGATGACGCTTCCTTCAATTTCCTACTACCCTACGATACACCTAGAGGTTTCTCCCTCCAGATATATCCCGCCATACCCAATTTTCCCTTCTTCTTCGATTGTAGTCCTCATGTCTGATTCATAAGTCCAATTTGTATATTAGTGACCATTTCTGCGCCATCCTTCGACAAAGAAAGAAAAGATTTATCTTTGATTTCTACTCAGATTATACATCTGATTAATGCTGAAGAATATATCGGCCGAAACGTGTATCAACATTATAATAAATGCAAAAAAGGTTGTATAGTCCGCACAATTCTACTATGTTAGGGTATTTCATTCTTATTCTCTTTCATCCTCGATGAAAATTTTCTACATAAATTGGTGTGTTATGACAGATTTGATTTCAGTAATGACAAGCACTATTCTCCAGCGTGAAACAATCATTAAATATCTTAAAGGTAATATATTATGAAGTTATACAACAAATTATTTGTACTTTTCAGCACGAAGAGATAAGTATTATTTCCTAAAAACTACTGACAGATGATTTTACTTTTAGATAATAGATCATCTGTAAGTATTATATGAAAAGTAGAGTAGAAAAACAAATTCTAAAACGTTAATGTCAACTCAGTGTAATTGACTGTTTAAGTCATTTGAAAGCTTAGTTTTCATTGGAGAAGTTAAAGTCAGGTGGCTAAAATCATAGAAGTTTAGAAGTTTGATAGCAACTTTGATTTAATTCACCCAGAATCTCTGAAACAGACGGTTGAACATTTCCATCTATGGTCCAGCTAATTCCCGACACGTATGGTCGCTCGTATTTAATGAGTTGAAAAGAGACGTCATAAAGAATATGCACCAGAAAATATGTTTTCGTTATTCATCTCAGCAGTACTTGGGACTGCGTAGAATGATGAAAGATACCGGCGAGAAAAGCTGATCAACGGCCGAGAAAAACAAGAACAAGATGCCGATTTAACATTTTATATTACGAAGCAGAGACCAAATTATTACCCTTCGTGATGTTGTAACATTTTCTTTGGAAACAAGACTCAATTAAATATGTAAGAAAATCAGCTGTTTCGTAATGGTACGAAGATATATCTGTAGTTAAGATCATTTCTGTTTTTATCCCCACCTCTCTCTCTCTCTCTCTCTCTCTCTCTCTCTCTCTCTCTGTTATAGCCTTTTGCTACGAGGGAGAATGCTAAACTGTAAAAAATGTTTTCTTCTTTGTCTTTTTCCCATCGGGTAACTTAAAAAGGATTGAAGTTAAACTTTAAATTTTTTACTTTAATTTAACTGTACAAATTCTATTATATATAACACTTAATAATAAAACCTACACAGCTAATATAATGAAGTTACTGACCATCGTAAAAAGTGCTGAAATTTGTTTTGTTTTGTTTTTGTTTTGTTTTTTTCAAAAAAGATAATGAGCCCTTTGATTAGCCACACTCATTTTTTCGACAGATAAATTCGGCTAAATAGTTCTTACTTGACGATAGTCTCGTATTACATCAAATGAGAGAAAATAGCTTCTCATTTAGAGAAATTTTATACACTTATAAAATATATAACTGTGTTCTTAAATACAAACAGGAAGTAAGAAAATGGTCTTCAACATGAATCTATAAGTGATATAAAGTCAAAAGTACTGAAAGACTAATTTCAGCCGGCCAAGTTTGGCACCATAACAGATCCGTCTCGCTAGTTCAGAAATATTCATTGAAAATGAATGAGAAAAGAGACTATGTTAAAACTAATGGTCGTTCTACTTCATATCAACAACATCTTTCCCGATATAATGGATAGAATCTTTGTCCTTACCCTAAAAGAACATCTGACCATCATGGCAAAACTTCAGCATTTTAATTACAATTATAATTATAATAATGAACACTATTTACAGTTGATTATTTTTGTTAATCTTTTTTATTTACTTCTGCTTTAATTCCGAATTAGACAGCTTTAAATAAAGTCCCTTTTATTCAATGAGAATTTAAGATTTTTTTGCGATAGTCGATGATTTCAGACAAAGTGTTAAGAGATCTATGAGGCTCAAAAGTTCTAAGCCTCATCCAGAAGGAGTTGGAGAAACAAGACAGATTTTCTTTATTCTTTTTATCATCGTCGCCCTTGACATCATAGCGCTTGTTCTCATTATTCTCAAGAATTACAATCCAATCACGGAAGAAGGTGGTATCCTGGTTCTCCCAAAACTCCTCCACAACACACATGTCTTCATTATTGTTACCAAAATTGTGACAACTCAAGCTTTAACTACTGCAGTCTGAGCAGTGTTAATGGGTGTGTTATCCTGGTGTAAGAACACACATGCCCCCAGCTTCCGTCAGCGTTTTAAATTCATTTCTTCATTTGTCTTAATTCTGATGCATAATTCTAGTTTTTCTCTTTCCCAAGTAGTCTATCATGATTACGCCCTCGTAATACCCCAAAACAGAAGCCATCATCTTGCTAACAGATGCTGACTCGAGGATGTGAACTAGAGTCCTTTATTGTATGCTTTGATTTTATGATTCAAGATCGAAGTGATAAACTCAGATTTCATCTGGAGTTACAAATCTGCAGTGAAAATTCTTAAGGTTAGCTTTAAAGTGAGTCAGAAGTGTCCAGGAAATGTCAATCTTTTTCAGCTCTGGCATTAGGATTCTTGGAATTCATCTTCCAGACAGCTTGCTCACCCCCAAGATCTCAATTAGATCAGTATGGACCAAATTAGAACTAATGCCAATGGATATAACTATCCGCTGGACAGTAAGACGTCTGTCATCCTGTAATAGGGACGCTGGGTAATTGTTTTAGTAATAAGTTGTTTCCAAGCTAGACTTAGAGATTCATCAAGACTAGATAGACGGGATAGAAGTAGACACTCAAGGTAAAAAACAAAAAAACGTATCTGTAGCAAATCGATGACAGATTCTAATTGGCTGAAAGAAGCTCAAGCGGAAGAACTGTGGACGCAGGATAGAAAACAGGAAAAAAGTTGTTGGACACTAGACGCGACTATGTGAAGACGGTCGAAAATCACGACGCCCATTTTTGGGGTGAGTTCCACGAAGGTGTCACACATCCGTCACGAATCTGTGAAGACGGACCCAGCGAGTAAGCATATGTCAAAACTACAACTGAAAATGAGAAAGATAATATCAAGGTCAGTGTCTACTCCCCCCCCTCTCTCTCCTCACAACGTTTTATTTCTCTGTCTAGCAAAAGAGGTTGACTCATTTTTCATACACTGTTTCTCCCTTCTCGACGACTACTAAGAGGTGTAGTGACGAATAAACTTTTGTATTAGCGAACCAAGACGGGGTTTTGTGTGTTCGTTTCTTTTTTCTCACGGCGAGGTTGCAACGGGGGTCTGACTTGGATTTGGGACGTAGTGCAACACTCATAGACCCGTTAGAACCGTGGTGGTGCAAGCGTCTATTCGGTGTCGTAATATTACAAACGTCTGTTTGTGCTGCGGTAGCGTTACTATCCGAAGCCGTAGCATTAACTTGTTCATCAGTGGTTGAAGATTTTCGATGACCTGAGGGTGTCATCTTAGCTCCAGTTATAATTCCACTGTTTACTTCTTTACAGTTGCACAGAAAAAGAAATTCTCAATAAGTATCTCTACTATGTCCTTGGGAGTCATACTTTATTTTTGTAGATATTTTCAGACTGCTCGGCTCTTTGTTTTGTTTATTTTCAGAATTGTCACACATATCTTACCTTTGTTTGAGCCTCCTCACCTGCACAGAAATTAAGACAAAAATCTGAATTAGTTTTTCTTGTTTTATAAGAAGTGGTAGTAGGTTGCTACAACAAAAATGTTCTGTCATAGTTCTTTTTGGGTGAAGCTGAGAACTTTGTGAACGACTTTTGTATTCTTCGATAGAAAAGATCTATTGTAATTATTGTTTAAATATTGATATTACTACCCATGTGGATATTTCTTAATTGATTGAAGTCAGATGAAGATTTATTACTGAAAGCTTTGCCCTAATGCTTTGGCGGTTGAGATTTTTTTAGTAAATAATGTTGTTGGTGCAAAATCTAATATTAGTTTGAGATTCTGTAAACTTTCTTTTCGCAGATTTTACAAAACATTTTGAATAAATCGCCAGGCAAAATTATTCAGAATGTTTCCATTTGATTTATTTGTTATTTATATTTATAAGTTATTTATATTTATATGTTCTTTGTATTTATATGTTATTTATATGCTATTTATATTTATATGTTATTTGTATTTATATTATTTATATTTATGTGTTATTTATATTTATATGCTATTTGTATTAATATGTTATTCATATTTATATGTTATTTATATCTATATGTTATTTGTATTTTTATGTAGTTTATATTTATATGTTATTTATATTTATATGTTATTTATATTTATATGCTATTTATATTTATACGTTATTTGTATTTATATGTCATTTGTATTTATACGTTATTTGTATTTATATGTTATTTATATTTATGTTATTTGTATTTATATGTTATTTATATTTATGTTATTTGTATTTATATGTTATTTATATTTATGTTATTTGTATTTATATGTTATTTATATTTATATGTTATTTGTATTTATATGTTATTTATATTTATATGTTATTTATATTTATATGCTATTTATATTTATACGTTATTTGTATTTATATGTCATTTGTATTTATATGTTATTTATATTTATATGTTATTTATATTTATATGCTATTTGTATTCATATGTCATTTGTATTTATATGTTATTTGTATTTATATGTTATTTATATTTATGTTATTTGTATTTATATGTTATTTATATTTATGTTATTTGTATTTATATGTTATTTATATTTATGTCATTTGTATTTATATGTTATTTATATGTATGTCATTTGTATTTATATGTTATTTATATGTATGTCATTTGTATTTATATGTTATTTATATGTATGTCATTTGTATTTATATGTTATTTATATTGTCATTTCAATTCATAAGAACTCAATAAATATGGGCATCATCGAGAGGATATCAAAAGTTTGAAATTTATACAAAATACTGGAATTGTGTAAAATGAATACTTTCTGAAATAATTTTATTATTATTCAAATGATATAATTCGTAAAAGTATTTATAGATTATTTCATATCCCTCAGTAAACAATCATTATCCACTCTTTTATAGATTTCTCTCGACACCATATTCATTTTTCTTTTACATTAAAAGTTGCGTCTTTTATTTATTATCATTTTAGAAGAAACATTGTCAATTATTATAAAGTTTTACTTACCATTAGCACCATATTTGTTCCTACTCTGCCAAGAAGGAGATACATTAGCATCATATTTGTTAATACTCTGCCTAGACTACGTACTTAGAACATCAATAGATCTAACAAAAGAAAATGGTTTCACATTAAAAGAAAAAGCAAGAAGCAGACAATATCCCTCAGAAGCAATGACAGATATCGACTAGGCAGACGAGAAAGCCTTTCTCACAAAACACCAGCCCAAGCCGAATCCCAATTACATAGCCAAGAGTAAGCAACAGGAGACACTGGTCTCTCCGTGAATGCAAAGAAAACAGTAGTAAGTGAGTTCGAACTTCAGTCACACTCTTACACTCATATTCAAACTAATACGTTCGGGAAAGGTAATAAAGCCCTAGTCCCTCAGCTATGGGTTAAATAATATCACTGCTGTTATTCTACAAAAAATGACTTTGTCATCAAATAACCCACGAAGTTTGATATGCCATTAAATAAAGAAACAAAAACAAATCAATTAATTTTCCTACCTTTGTTACTGAATCATGTTTGGTATTTGGCAACCAAATTTAAACTGAACCTGCAATTTTGACGCATTTTTGCAAATGGCAAATATAATTTGTACAAATAAATAACAATTAGTTTTATGCATCGAATCTTATTTATCTTGGCTTATCTATCTCGTTGACCAGACGATCTTCTCAATCAAATGAGCCGAGCATAAAGCGTTTGTCTGACGTGAAGGCTGTCAACTAATGAAAATCTTGAAAATTTCCAACGTGCACTCGGGATTTCTGTTGACACACAGAACTGAAATTCTTGTGTGATGCATTAATCTTTTCGAGTTGTGAAGGATTGGGCCCTGGTAGAGGGAAGGGGTGCATGGAAAGCGTTCAGTTTCCGATCAGCTTATCAGAGGGAAGTCAATGATAGTGAAGAGCTGATTGTAGTGCAAGGATTTCACATTGGAGTGGTTATCTTAACATCAACTCTTAAGGGACACCCGTTCGTCCAGCAGCAGCGAACCACATTCACCAAACCCGCTGCGCCGACGGGTCAAAGCGGAAACAGAATTTCTTGTCAGTGACAAAATCTCCCAGGCATTTTACATTACCATACAAAAATATCCTATCTCCTTTGGGGACAAAATGCTGAACTTCACTGGAGCTCAGCTTTTAGCATCAAAAAGCCGCTAGGGAACAGCCGATGAACATTGGTTGATAGAGCAGTTGAATAATCTCAATAAAATACTTACAATGGAAATATCCTCGAAAGATCCATTTGACGTCTGCAACTGTCGTTTTCGCTTTACATTAACCACGGCCCGTTGCAGTTATATATCAGGCTAACGACAATTTAGTTCTTTCTTTCTTTCTTTCTTTCTTTCTTTCTTTCTTTCTTTCTTTCCCCCCAACCCAAATATCTTAAGGGTAAAATCATTCGATTATGTGTCACGGATAAACTAGTAAAAAATAATGGAGTGTGGAATTGGCCACCCCCCAAAAAAAACTACAAATAAGGTTTTAAAAATAAACAACACTATTTAATTTATCTTTAGAGCTGAAATTTTATCGAATCCGAATATTTTTTAAATCGATCGATATGTGCCATTGATAGGACCCAAATAGGTACATTCACTTGAGTTCAGAGT
This sequence comes from Sepioteuthis lessoniana, assembly GCA_963585895.1. Taxonomy (NCBI): domain Eukaryota; kingdom Metazoa; phylum Mollusca; class Cephalopoda; order Myopsida; family Loliginidae; genus Sepioteuthis; species Sepioteuthis lessoniana. The sequence continues at coordinate 128,319,948 of OY757912.1, forward strand.
GGACCTGGGAGTAATGAAAATGAAGGATACTCCACTCTGCCCGGATCTTTAGATGTGGAACCTCACTATCAGATACAATTTAGTGTCGTACCCAAGATATTACCCTTTTGCGGAGAGTCTTAACCCTTTGCCGCGGATACAGTCAGTATATTCTTAGTCCTCTCAACAAGACGGTTGTAAGAGGTTTAAGTTAGTTGTGATAAACAACTGAACAAGAAAACAAGAGAATGGAAAATCTCGTCTTCTTGCAAGACCTTTCCGATAAAACCATAAAAAAAAGATAAATATCATTTGGTAAAATATATATTTGTTAGCAATTCTTTAAATTTCAAGTCCAACATTATTTAAGCTTGCATAAATTCTTGTATAGTGAATGTATATTATTTTCATTTTAACTCTTTCTTTCTTTTGGAAAAGGTAAATGTCCAATAAACTGAATACAGCTTTAATTTTGTACTCTCTATTTTGGGAGAGTGAGATTTCTGGTGTCTATGCCAACATCAGCTGCAACGCTCATTCATTTTTTATCCTAATAGTAATGTGTTTCTCAGTACTCCAGAACTTTCCTCAATATTCAAGCTTATTTTTGTAATGTCGATCCCTAGTTAGCTTAAATTCTTGGAATTTTCAGCTTTTCTAAACTCTATGGTAGATACTTCCGGTACAGGAGACAATCTTAATGCTCCCAGAAAGCTATAACATAGGTGAGATAGGAAATTTTTGTCTGGCGGACCATATCTGGCAGGAGAAAAGTACTTAAATCTCCTCTCCAGGTTGCGGTCCACATAATTGATTTGGAGTATCGTTAGCGCTTGAGGAAATTAAAAGAAACTGCATACATTGGCTTGTCAACCATACACATAAGTCAAGCGAGAGAATATTATGTGGTTTTCATTGTTTTACAAAGTGGGCGTAGAACTCTTCTGAGCATAATTTAGAAACATCTGGGTATTTGGTGTACCGAGAGCTGAAGGAATGGATTGGTCTAATGCTATTTTCTGTGGCCATTTTCAAAAATATAAGATGTTTGTTTTGCAACCTGACGAAGGTTGAAGAATAGATTGAGTGAAACATTGTTTAAGCAACATTAAAAATACGAACACGTTCAATTTTCAAAGCAATTTAATGACTCCCCTCAAAGTTATTAACATTTTACTTGTCTTCGTATGACAATAATATTGTTTTGTTATACGAAAAAGCTAAGCTAAGTTAATGACTTTATTAATGCGGATTTTTATTGTTGTTATTGTTTTTGTTATTAAGAAAAGTGATGCAAACCCGAGGACAACAATTAAGAAGAAAAGAAAGAAGTGTGTTGTATTGCATATTACAAACAATATTTCGATAAGTTTCTTGTGGGGTTGTAATTATCAAACAAAGTAATTAATTGGCTATTAATTTCATCATAGCAACTTAGTAACAAAACATTTTAGAAAAGAAATTTAAGATACAACTATTTCCAAATAAACACGCTTTCATATAAAAGTTTAATTTAAAATGTTATTATTTCTGCATCACTGATTGTCTTCGTCTACCGTTGTCTGATTTAGATGTTATCAAAGAATTATAATCTAGGTCACAAAGAAAAGCAACCTACCATTCCAATATTCAAAAACTCTTATATCAAATGTGGAATGGTGATTTATAACAGCGTGTTCTTCACTATGTGACGATTTTATTGAAATTTTAAATCTTTTTTAAAACTAACTTTCTTGATTCGCTCTTTATTCTTTGTGCAGATATTACAAACATTCTTAGTGTAATTACTGGTAAGGGGTAACACTTTGAATCGCGACAGTAGTATATCTCTTAAGCAAGTGAGGAACACTTAAGACATTTATCGACTTAAAATTTTTTTGTCAAAATTTAAAAAAAGACTTGATATTTTTTATCATTTAGAATATTCGAACATTTGTGTGCATGCTCATTGTTATATTCATAACGTTTCAGCCGATATATCCTTCAACCTTCTTCAGGTGTTTCATGTCGAACTCGGGAGCCTACATAGAACCTTGAACTAAATCCTTTATTTAATCCACGGGAGGAGATTATTCCAGTTCTGTTGACTATGACCGATTACACATGTTAAGATATGGTAAGTATTCTTTGTTATGTCTATTTGTAGTTGGGACTGCAACCTCCAGATGATTTCACACAGAAATCAGAAAGAGTTTTAAACTGAACACCTTATCCACAACGCCATGTGTCCTGCCGGATTATTTAGAGTGAATATTTGGGACTTATAAAGCTAATGTCTTCATCAATTGATGAGATACGACTCACTACTATCATGTACGATTCTTTACCTCACCTCATATCTCATTTTTTTCATCGAGCTTTTTTGATTAATGGTACCCAAATACATCTTTATACGTCTTTAAAATGGCACAATGGATAAGCCGTTAAGTTGAAAAGTGTTTCTCATGGAATCATCTAGAGGTTGCTGGTTCAATCCCAACTACATGTAAGAATAATAAGGAATACTTACAATAGCTTGACACTTGTACCCGGTCATGGTGAACAGAATTGGAACAATCCACCTCAGTGGATTAAATAAATGCTTCAGTTCAAGGTTCTGTGTTGGTTCGTGAGTTTGACATGAAACACCAGAAGAAGGCCAAAAGAAATATCGGCCGAATCGTTATGAAGACAATAGTCCGAATATTGTAAGTAATAAGAATGAAATATTTTCGGATTTTTTTTAATCATAATTAAGCAATAATGTTAGGTAATTACAACACGCTGAGTTTTAAAAAAATACTGTATTTAAACCAAAATAGTAAAGTTTAACTAAATGTCAATCATTATTTTAACTTTGCAATCAATTCATTATTTTTTTTTATTTGAAGTTTGAAAATTCAAGTAATGTATGATTAGTTTCCCAATAATTACAGCTTATTTTCAAAGATCTCTACTCAATGAGAAACTTTTCAATCCACAAAAAACAATTTTTTTACCTTAAAACATCCAAGTTTGCGCATCAGATTTGGCAGTTGGACATGAAATTGTTTCGCCAATTATAGAGGACAGACAAATAAACTCTTTCTAGTTATTGATATATTAAAAGATACCAGAGATTCTTCGTATAATTGAACTTTTTTTTTCGTATTCTTGATGTTATCAATACAACGTTTCGACTGACTCATTCTTCAGACATTGTCAGGAGAAAAATGACGGACTTTATTTGATAGAAAAAAATAGCGACATGAAATGGTTCTATATATAACAATCGGGTCGATTTATTCCAGTAGCGCTAGGCACAAAGCAACAAACAAAACAATAAACAAAAGTTGTCTGCACTTCTGAGAAAAAGCTTGATGATTTTTATCAATAAGGATTTTCGTACTATTGTCTTCATCTTTATTGTTATTTCCACAACGTTTCGGCCGATATGTCCTCCGGCCTTCTTCAAGTGTTTGTCGAACTCTGGAACCTACACGTAACTTCGTCCTTTATTGAATCCACGGGCGTTGCCTGTTCTGATTCCGTTAACCATAACCGGGAGCAAGTGTTAAGAACTTCTGTATTGTTACTCGCCAGCAGTCAGGATTGAACCTGCAGATGATTGTCTGAGAAGATTAGGGAACCAATGCCAATAACCGTTATGCTATGTGTCTTACTAGACAGTTTAGAGTGAATTTTTGAGACTTATAAACTTAATGTTCTTATCCGACTAGGAGTAATACTATTATGTATGATTTTTTACCTATGCTCATATTCTGATTTTTTTTAATCTAACCTTTTTAATTATCGGTTCCCATATTACATTCATCTCTATACTTGGTCTAATCAACAGGTTATTATAGCCCAACATATGCGCTGATTCCTTAAGGCATCTAATCCTCCAATGTTTATCTCTATCAATTATTTCAACTTCATCCCTTAAGGGCAGATGGTTTCCCTTTTCCTTCCATATATGGTCCGCCATACCCGACTTTTCAATCTCACCTCGTACTACTGCCTTTCGATGTTCTTCTAGCCTTACTTTTAGTGGTCGACCCGTATATTTTACCTCAACTGCTTGGGGTGGAGTAAACACTGTTCTTGATCCTGTTGGTGGCTTGACCCGGAAGAGATATCTCCGGAGAGTTGAACCACTTGTGAATACTGTCCTGATGTCATATAGACTACATATCTTTTGGATCCTTTCAGCTAGTCCTTTGAGATAGAGCAAACATACTGTGGTGAGTTTTCGGGTATTGTCCTCTATCCTCCAATCAAGGTTTCTTAGAACCGATCTTATGCGTTTTGGGTAGTTGTTGCGATGGAGGTTGTGTCTCAAACTAATCATTTCTTCTTGATATGCATCAGTATCACTACTAATGGTTTTTGCTCGATATTGTAAGCAACGGACTATTCCTTTCTTTACCGTATATGGGTGATGGGAGTTGAAGTTGAAGTACTGTCCGGTGAAGGTGGGCTTATGGTACACAGATGACCTGAATCCTTGCTCTTTGCGTGTTACTAATACACCGTGGAAGGTTAATTCGTTATCTTGCTCTTTCTCCTTAGTTACTGCATAGATGGTTATATTGAGTTCGCGTAATCATGTAATGTCTGAATATCTTCCTGATGAGGCCAGAGAATGAATGTGTCATCAACGTATCAAAGCCACATAGATGGTTTTAGTGATGTTGATCCTTATGCTATTTCTTTGAAGTATTCCATGTATATGTTGGCCAAAAGTGGTGACAATGGTGACCCCAATGGATTCAATAAAGGACGTAGTTCGAAGTTCCTTGTATGTTCCCGAATTCGATAAATGCCTGAAGAAGGCTGGAGGACATATTGGCCGAAATGTTGTGGAAATAACAATAAAGATGAAGATAATAGTCCGAAAACCCTTAATGATAAAAAAATAAACAATAGAGCCAACAAACAAAACAACAAACAAACAAAAGAAAGCAACAAACGAAACAACAAACAAAGCAACAGACAAAACAACAACAACAAACAAAATAAAGCTACAGACAAAACTACATAGAGCTGGAGTCTGTACTCCCCCAAATTATGTACATGATTGTCAAACCAATTTACATCACCTCTTCTAACTTCATTAATCCCCAATGAGACTTCTTGTCAATTAAATGAACCTCATCCCATTGGGAGTAACGAATACCTTTTTTCACTCCAGATGTGTTCCTTTTCACCTTTGTTAAAAATTTCTACATGGCTGCTTCCTCCCTTTTATATCTTTCCACATGTGCGCGGAATGTTTTAAATGCTGTTTTTACTTGGACCTCTTAAAAAAGAGACCTTTGTGTTAACATATTAAAGAATACAAAGAAGAAATTCAATTGATCGAACAATTTCAAGGATGTTAATTTCCCTTCTCATAGCTATAGAAAATATATCAATATATATGTTTAAAAGATAAAATAGCTCCATTAACTCCTTTCCCACCCTACAAAGAATCCAATAAATTCCTGTTTTAACTTTCTGTTTGAATTATCTAGTTTGCCACAGGATTGGAATCACCACCAATTGCAATGCGACGGGCTTAGTCTGAAAGGCATTGATGTTTGACAGGTGTCTACGTCCAAGGACACACCACGAACCGTTCAAGAGGTTAAAATGAAGAGAATAAATAAAAATGTAATAAGAAATGGATTAACTGGGCTGGTCAAAGACAATCAGAGTTTACAACCGAAAAAGGAGGACACAAAATCTCTTTCCAATCTTTACGAGCTCACAGTATGTCCGATGAAATCTGTACGGTATATTTATTCTTTGTTTTTTTTATTTTATTTCTTTATCTAGGAAACACATACTGAGTTAAAATAGACCGTGTGGATATACCATAATGTAAATGAGGAGCATGTGTCCGTTTTTTATTTTTACACATTAACAGGAAACCTTGACAATTGTATCGTAAAACTTCATTTTGACGTATCAGCCAAATTTATTTTTGATGTTCTCTCCGTAAACATCTCAAAATAAAATGAATCGTGATTTTTCTGATTCAAGATCGGTATTTCCTAATCTTTTCAAGTAAACGTTCGTTCGGGTTCATCTGGAAAATTTACTTCTCGGGATTTACAAATGAAATACGAGACAAAATAACTCAGGATTTATAATGATACGCAACTAGTCTGTTAAGTGATGAAATATAGAAGAACTTTCTTCAATTCTCTGGTTGTCCTGTCATTATCGAAACATTCAGGCTTATAAATTCCTATTGAATGCGCCCTTAATCATTCATGGCTGTTATTTCAAGCGTATATTGCTATTAAAACAACATTCTAATTTGTTGATCTGAACTAAGAAAACTTCTTGTCTCCTCATAAGGGCTAATTTTATTTCATTCTATTTTATCTCATTTGTTGTTGTTGACATTATTGCAATATTTGGGATTAACAGACCAACAAAATAACAACTCAAGATCAAGTCACGCCAAAAGCACTAGTTCCCACCAGATCACCGAAGTTAAGCAATGAAGAACTTGTTCGGTGCTTAGATGGGTGACCTCATAGTAACAGCAGGTACTGTAAGCAAAATGAGATTTGTGTACCAGACTTAGTAAAGTTTAGTAAATAACAACCCATATTAATCCCAATCAAAAATACTTTTTTCCAGAAACAGAAATATCAACTTGTCACCAACATTGGTCATAAATTTGTTAGTGGAGGAAGGTAGTGTAAACATTTTACGTCCTCAACTCAAATTTCCCCTTTCCTTTCCTGGTCGCCTTGTTGTGAAGGAAATGGGAATCTCCTTAAGATTCCTCAGCCATCGTTCTCTCTTGATTGGGTTGGGATATATATAACTGACTCATATCCCCTTTCCGCTGTGTTCGAAGTACATCTTCCTTTCTTCGCTCCTTTTTACTGAAATATATCAGCATTGGTCTACTCATCTTAAAAGTAATTTCTTACTGCCATAAAAGAGAAAGAGAAACGAGAAAGATAGTGCTATGAGGAAAGTTTTAAATGTATAGTAGCAATGAGAAAAAAAAATTGAAAACTCGTATATAATCTTTAGACATGTGGCCTTTTACAGTTATGACTCAGTAAATGAGTGCTAATCTGAAAACCGGGAGTTTTTATGGATATAGAATGAGTTTTTCTAATGCTTAGTGTGAAAGTTTGAAATCAGATTTCCTCGTTTACAAGGAACATAAACAGAATTACATTCTTGGTAATTGAAATAAATTGCACAATCTATCTATCTATCTATCTATCTATCTATCTATCTATCTATCTATCTATCTATCACGTTATTATGATAGATCGCAATGAATATCAATGAGTTTCCTAAATAAATTAGACAAGTGAAAATCAATTAAGCTATATATATATATATATATATATGTGTGTGTGTGTGTGTGTGTGTGTACATTTTTGAGATTTGATCAGTTAAACACGATCACTTTCCTTTCATATTAACGAGGACAACATACATTTTAAACTATTAACCGCTAGTATAATGATAATGATTAATCCCGTTTACAGAATTGATATTTTTTTGGTTTGGTTTGGTTTGATTTTATGGCATATCAACCATTGTAGGTTATTTAATCCCAAATCTATTTTCATACACATGAACAGTTCTATTAAAAGAATTCGGTTTAGAATAAGTACACAGTTTAAATGTCAAGAACGGTTCTATTTCAAACAAGAATATTTTTTGTAATTTAAAGATACGTAGTGCATTCTATAAGTTTCCAGACTTTTTTTGTAAAGGCATTTAGAATAGTCGTAGACTATTGAACATTCAGTATGTTATTGCTATACATCTTATGAGATGACTGACCAATTTTTATGGTTTCAGCTTCAAATCAACAGCTACTGCAGGAATTGGAATACACCCTACTAAAGCCTGATTGTCACAGCTGATGAATTTCAAAAATGCAATCTGGACGCGAGGACACTTTAGAAGAACGATATACAATAAAATTCTGTTTTAATCTTGGGAAAAATGCCACAGAAACGTATGGAATGCTTCAGACTGCTTTTGGAGCATCTTGCATTAATCGAGTATCAGTTTTTGAGTGGCATAAGGGATTCAATCAAGGCAAGGAGTCTGTGAGGGATGATGAGAGGTGTGGAAGAAGTAAGGAAGTCAATACACCAGAGTTGATTGGCCAAAGGGTTAGGGTTAGGGTTATTATGTTGAGGTTTTAAGGGAGTTCAGGAAGAGATTCCGTCGGAAGAGGCCAGCACTCTTCAAATCGGGTCAGTGGCATTTCCAGCAGGACAATGCACCAGTCCACAATTCCATCCTTGTCACAGACTATTTGACCAAGATGGGCATTAAGACAGTTCCTCAGCCTCTCTACAGTCCAGACCTTGCTCCCTGTGACTTTTGGTTACTCCCTAAGCTCAGAGGCTGTCGTTATGAGACAATTGAGGAGATGAAAGAGGCTGTGACGAAGGTCATTGACACGCTCACATAAGAGGACCTCCATGGGGCCTTCCTGAAGTTGTTGTAACGGTACAACAAATGCATTGCAGCCGGAGGAGATTACTTTGAAGGAGAATAGAGTTTCATGTGTGTACTATCAATAAAAGCGCCCATACGAAAAAAGACTGGAAACTTATTTAATGATCCTCGTAACATTTTTAAACAAGCCTGAGCTCGTTTTTCTTTGCACACAGTTAACTTCAAACAATTCAGTTTAGCATAAGTACAGTATTTTGGTTACACAGTCCTTGGTTTAAATACAGTTTTTTGTTTACTCACATTAAATGTAAAAACAGTTCTATTTCAAACAATTCAGTTTAGTTAAATGATTCCGACTATTGCTATGTATCACTAACAATTCAATTAAACATTAGTCATTTGTTAACACACAGTTCTATTTGAAACAATTCAGTTTAACATAAGTACAGATTTTTGTTTACACAGTTCAATGTAAAAACAGTTACTTTCAAACAATTCAGTTTAGCATAACTACCCAGTTTAGGTATATTTGACCCATAGATAAGACCCTATCAGGTGCTACCACCTCGGGCCAGAGTGGACCAGGGAGTAATGACGATGAAGAGGTACTCAGCATCCTCCAAAGCTGAAGCCTCACTATCAGATTGTTTAGTGTCATATTTAGGACACTCATCAGGAGAGTCTTACCCCTATGCAAGAGATACAGCCCATGTATTCTACAGCCTCAGCCGACTGGGCTATCAGTCATTTTTAAATGTAAAAACAAATCTATTTCAAGCAATTCAGTTTAGAGTAAGTACCTGGTTTAGTTATATTTGACCCATAAATAGGGCCCTACCAGGTCCAACCATTGCGGGCCAAAGTGAACCTGAGAGCAATAGCTATGAATAGGTACTTCGCATTGCCCAAAGCTCCAGCATTACTGGAACCTCACCATCAGATTGTTTCGTGTCATTTTCAGGACACTCGTTGGGGGAGTCTTAATCCTCTGTAGAGAAGCAGTTGGTGTATTCTACAGTCCCAGCCGACTGGGTAAAATATTTTTCTTTCAGTTTCCTATTTCAGTCTGCGAATTGTGTCCATGTCCAATGCAAATTTATTTGCGCGGATGAACTACAAAATTCTTAACGAATCGTATCATCAGCAAAAAAAAAAAAAAAAAAAATGAATAAATAAAACAAAACAAGAAAAAAAAAGCACATCGGCTGTTATGGAGCTCGAACCTCTGCCTACAGGTTATCTTCACGGTTAGTTAAAGACTGAATTTTTTTTTATCAGAAATGACGCCATTCCTACTCAAGCTGTCGTTCCCTGTAACTATTCCGACCACTTTAATGATCATTAACAATGTTTATAGGGCAATACTCTTTAACTCTGCTACGAGATGTGACAACGTTGACATTTACCGCGAAATGTTATTCGACTGATGATAATGATTTCTTTGCATTAAAATATTCATTAAACGTTTGTGGTTTTACAGTTTTACTCATAGACATTTCTTTCTTATAAATAATTTTCTGAACAACTAATCAAAATCTCCGGTGATCACTTGCACGTGACATACGGAAATGTTGAGCAGCTGTTTCGATCTTATTAGGTCTCATCAACAGCGAATACCGTGATCTCCCTCACTGGAGATCGAACCAGTGACTACAGAGCCGAAACTCTACCACGGACCACCATCCACATCGGGTGTCCTCGTGGTGTAATGGTTAAAGCGATGAACTGCGGAATCGTAGTACGCGAGTTCGTACTCCAGTCGCGCTATTACGTTCACTTTCGGGCAAATACCCTTGGGAAAGGTATGAACCCCCTTATTCTCCCTCCAGCTATGGGTAAATAGTAGGACGGACTAGGTTCTTCAGCCTTGGTGAGGCAACTAGTCTAGGAGAAGGAAAACTCTGATTTCAAACCTGTTAAACTTCGCTTAAAAATTGACCTTGTGTCATATCCTGCCCGAGCGGAGGGGTTGGTAAATAGTACCATCCACATCGCACACAAGTGACGCCAAATCAACTAGTCAGGAGGTGACCGTGTCCTCTTTAAAAGAATACGGATGTAACTTGCGAGACACATTCAGGTTAATTGGCCGCGCAATTACCATGACTAGTTGATGTGGACTTGTGGCTCAGTTGTAGAGTTTTGGCTCTGCAATATGTGGTCGCTGGTTCGATATCCAGTGAGGGAGATCACGGTATATGCTGCTGCTGAGACCTAATAAGGTCGAAACAGCTGTCCAGTGCTTCCATATGTCGCACGTAAGTGTTTGCCGGATTTTCAGGTCGTGGTAATTCAATTTACAATATAATTCCTCTACTTAGACAAATGAAAATGTACATCTTATTAAAAACTGTTCTGTGCTTTTATGAAGAAAAAAAAATGATGAAGAAGGAAGAATAGAAATATACTTGATGTTATAATGTTGATGGTTGTGATTCTTGTTAGAAATGTTGACATCTTATTTGTGAAGATTAAATATCGATGGTGCGATGGCTAATATGCTGGACGACGATATCGTCATAATCGAATTCGAACAACAGTTGCGCTATTACATTCCCTTTAGGACTAATGCCTTTTGGGAAAAGGTATGAACCCTCTAATCCCCCCACTCCAATTAAATAATACCCCTACTGTTCTTCTAAAGGGATGGTTTTGGCATTACATAACCCACGAAAGATAATATGTTATTAAACAAAGAAACCAAACCAAACCGAAACCAATTTGCGAAACTGCAATGAGGTGAGACCATTAATCGGTACAGATTTCATTAATATGTACCTACTCAAATTTTCAGAGAAAATGAATCTTGAGTGACATTCGGCACCCCATATCCTCGTAAGACTTTAGAAACTTCTCAATACAGGCTTGGTAATCTGGTACGCGTGTGTTACCAAGGAAGCCACTACAGACTGACTTGAATGCTTCCCATGCTCTCAGTTCCTTTAAGTTAAGAAGCTCCTCAAAATCAGTATCCTTGAGCACTTCTCGGATCTGAGGTCCGACAAAGATGCCCTCTTTGAGCTTAGCAGCACTAAGACCTGGGAACATAGTAGAAAAGTGTTGGAAGGCAGCACCATTTTTGTGCAACGCCTTCACGAAATTCTTCATCAAACCAAGCTTGGTGTGAAGAGGAGGAAGAAGCACCTTATTCATGTCCATCAGAAGATTCTCCTTGAGGATGTGTTCGCCAGGAACAAAAGTGCTTCTATACCCCCAGTCTTTCTGCTTGTAATGCTGGGATACAGCTCGACTATCCCAGAGACAGAGAAAACAACAGTACTTTGTGAAGCCCGCTTGCATACCCATAAGAAGACCAATGACCTTGAGGTCCCCACACAGACTCCATTGGTACTCGCTGTACTTAATAGATTCTAAAAGAAGCTCCATATTGTCATAGGACTCCTTTAGATGGACAGAGTGTGCAATGGGAATGCTGGGATATTTATTCCCGTTGTTCAGAAGAACACCCTTGAGACTTCGCTTGGAAGAGTCTATGAAAAGACGCCAGTCTGAAGGATTATGTGGCAAACCAAGGGACGTAAACAAGCCAGGTATGTTTGTGCAGTAGCACAACTTGTTTTCCATGTCGAAAAAGGAAGCAAGGTCTTTATTCTGATTCCTGAAACTGGTGATCCTTACATCTTCCTGGACTAGGTTCCACTGTTTAAGCCGAGAAGCCAAGAGCTCTGACTGCTATTTTGACTGATACAAATCACGAGCAAGATCATTCAGGTCTTCTTGCGTGATCCAATGTGGCTCATGGCCACTTGTTCCTGAATATGTAGACTCAATATCTTCCAAAGATATTGACTCGGCAGAACCCTCCCTTGAAGGCATTTCTTCATCTGATGAGGAAAGAAGATCCTTATTTACTGGAGGTGTGGGTACCGGAAGATCATCTGAATGGGGAACTTGTCTCATAGCAGATCGAAGGTTGGGATATTTGATCTTTTTCCTAGAAGATGCATTGAAACCAGTTATATTAATTAAACAAAAATAACAATCATTCTCTCCAAACCATCGGGACTGCAAAGTTGAAAGCCGCTTTCTTGCCATTAAACCATGCAGTTAGTCCATTGTAGCAGGGTTTACAACAGATGTGTGGAGGCGAAGACTTGTCCTGATCACCAATTTTACAGTCAAAATAGTGAAAGTAGGCGGTTCTGAGGAGGGAAGTGATGGTTCGACGCTGTGCAACTGTTGTGAAGTCCCCACCCACGTAGCAGAAAGAATTGGCCTTGTTGAGGCATCATCGATATTTTGACGTGCTTGAAGCCATTGGAGAAACTGAAAATATAACAAAGTAAAACTAAATGTGCATTTGAAAATGTAATACTAATATTTAGTAACCCAAAAGATGTGTAACACGAGAGTTGAGGGACACCAACCTCCTGCGCCGCCTGCAAGACAACGTCTTCCAATGACTGCCAGAGTGTGGATTGAGACCTGCTGCATTAACTGTCAAAATCCGTCTCGATATATATATATATATATATATATATATATATATATATATATATAATGTAATGCTATCACTTACATTTAGTGCATAATAACTAAAAAATAAGCCATAAGTCTCACAATATTAGAATTAACCCTGAATTCATATACGCTTTTATGTACCGTATATGCACAAAATGCACACTATGCTTATCTAAAAAACGAGAGGTGATGAGTAAAAACGGATTTCAAATTTGAAATCAGCACCCTCAAATTAGGTAATGGGTATTTTTGTGCTTGCCTCAATTTCTTTGTAAACCAGTGTTATTGAGGTCTTGCAACAACATGGTTTCCTATTGATTATTGATTATTGTTAGAGATAGTTTAAATTCGTAAGAGATAAATTAGAGATAGTTTAAATTCATCTTGAGGTTTTGGAAAAAATAGTTTTTGCACTTTTTACTTACACCTTATACAAATGCTCTGTCTGTCTGTTTATCTCTCTCTCTCTCTCTCTCTCACTCCCTCTCTCTCTCTCTCTCACTCCCTCTCTCTCTCTCTCTCTATATATATATATATATATGTAGCATGAGGTAAAATACTTAGTAAACAAACGGAGCTTTATACGGTTTTGATTTATTACGTTTGTTTCGTAAATCTTCTTTCTTTCGTCTCTATTACTTTTGTTACGTTTCTTTATTTATTTCCCCTTTTCGTCCGTTCTTTCACACTTCCTTTTGCTTGAAAATAAAAAAAAAAAAGAAAAAAAAAAAAAAGAAAAAAAAATACTTTAAACCTGCTTGTCACGTTAACCTTATTGTCCATTTCAGAATATTTTACCTGTTTTTCAAGCAGAGGCACAGCTACGAAATTATGTTAGACGTGTAATTGTTCATTATTTTATTTTGCTATTTTCTGATCGTCTGTCGATGAGTATTAATCATGTCAACGGGGGTAAAATGGATCTGGATTTAGATTTTCAAATTTGAATATACACATGTTTAAACACGTGTGTTTGAGCGAATGTGTTCTTTTATAGTAGTTCTATTGGGTTTGGAGAAAATGAATATAATCAAAGGTGTATACGAGGTTCATACGATAAGTTTCCAGACTTTTTTCGTATGGGCATTTAACATTATCGTAGACTCTTGAATATTCAGTATGGTATTGCTATACATCTTATGAGATGACTGACCAATCTTTATGATTTCAGCTTCAAATGAACAGGAATTGCAATACATACTACTAAAGCCTGATTGTCACAGCAGATGAATTTCAAAAATGCAATCTGACACTTTAGAAGAACGATATGCAATAAAATTCTTTTTTAAACTTGGTAAAAATGCCACAGAAACATATGGAATTCTTCAGACTGCTTTTTGACCATCGTGCATTAATCGAGCATCAGTTTTTGAGTGGCATAAGAGATTCAAGGAAGGCAGGGAGTCTGTGAGGGATGATGAGAGGTGTAGGAGGAGTAAGGAAGTCAATACACCAGAATTGATTGGCCAAACGGTTAGGGTTAGGGTTAGGGTTACTGGGTTTTTAAGTAAGTTCAGGAAGAGATTTCGTCGGGAGAGGCCAGCACTCTTCCATTAATTTAAATTGGAAATCTCCGGCTTGAAGAATAATCGATATCGACTACAAGAAAAGTCCCACTACAGCATTGTTGAGATCAATCAGAATACTTAGAAGAGTCCTGGAGACCTGATGAGACTTGTTGTCGCTTAGGCTCTCGTGAAAGACCATCTGATAACGCTGGTATGAAAAATTCACAAAGAGAATAATAATAATAATTATAATGGAGATTATTACTGGTTTAGAAAAACTCACAAGGAGGGAAATGATAGAAAAAATATAAGTTGTGAGATTGTGCCATCCCAGCAGTAGAATTGGAAATCAGAGGAAGAATCGAAACCATACAGACCGCAACATTGCTGAGATCGGCAAGAATACTAAGAAGAGTCCTGGAGTTCTGAGGAAACTTGCTGTTACTCAAATTCTAATGAAAGACCACCAGCGTCATCTGGTGTAAATAACTCACAAAATGTGAAAAGATAATTATCTTGACCAGAAGACCAGACTTAGTTTTAATTTTGCTGTTCCAGAAAGTGAAAAACTGGGCAAATGCCTAGGCCCTTGACAGAGAGCTGAATAAGTTATGAAATATGAAGGTTTCAGTAATATCAATCCTACTTGTAGACTAGAGGCAACCAGTCTAGGAGAAGGAAAACTCTGAATTCCAACCAGCTTTACTTCGTTTATAAATGGCCTTGTGTCACAACTTGCCCGTGATGGAGGGATTGGGTAAATGTACACAGAGGAGAGAGAGAGAGAGAGAGAGAGAGAGAGAGTGTGTGTGTTTGAGAGAGAGACAGACAGAGAGACAGAGAGAGAGAGAGAGAGATTCTCTACTTTTAACTCAGAGAAAAACATTTATTTCGAGCGAGGATCATTACATTTACGAAATATGTGTGATTGTTAGATCTCCCAAAACAACTATCAAGCAGACTGTTGCGTTCAAAAGCGAAAAAAAAAAAAAAAAAAAATTAAAAACAAACCATAACAAAAACAAAACAAGCAGCTTGATAAATAAATGTCTTCGGGGAAATTTAATAAAAGATTTGAAAACTTGAGTGGTATAAATAATGAGACCGGTGAAATTCTTCTTAAGTTGGATACAAGACGAAATTGACGGACTAGAAATTTAATGACCCCGCACAGAGAATGACGTCAACAGACACTATCTAAAAAGAAAATAGATAAAAAATAAGAGAAAGAAAGAAAGAAAGAAAGAAAGAAGAGTGGGTATCATCATCCAGGAATGTGTTTAAATGACCAAAATAGGATTTACATACAAATGCAACGAAAATTTACAGGAAATTTTACATATTTACAAAACAACGGGACAAGATGAATTACATTATGTGTGTGGATTAAATGATAATATTTTTCAACAATGTAAAAGAACTGGAAAACCTTTTAAAAACGATAAGAATTTACAGCTAGGATATTGGAATGGAACTTAGCATTAAAAAAGTGTGCTGAGCTGATAATGAAAAGTGGTAAAAGAGAAACAACGGAAAGAATAGAAACTACCAAATCAGAAAAGCATCAGGACGTTTAGAGCAAAAGAAAATTACCAGAACTTAGGAATATTGGAAACGGACACAATTAAACAAACGGGTTGGTTGGTTGGTTGGATTTAATGGCATATCAACCTCTATAGGTTATTTAATACCAGTCTTTTTACACATATATATATGATTTGTAAATGCAAATGTTTAGGTTGGTGATGGTTGGGTTTTATGGCAAATGGACCTCTAAAGGGTCATTGA
Organism: Sepioteuthis lessoniana; assembly: GCA_963585895.1. Classification (NCBI taxonomy): domain Eukaryota; kingdom Metazoa; phylum Mollusca; class Cephalopoda; order Myopsida; family Loliginidae; genus Sepioteuthis; species Sepioteuthis lessoniana. The sequence continues at coordinate 128,336,108 of OY757912.1, forward strand.
AGCTCTACAGAACATTAATCCGCTCCAAGATTGATTATAGCTGCTTCATATATGGAGCAGCCAGAAAAACTTACTTCAAACCATTAAATACAGTACACCATGAAGGATTGAGCCTCACCTTGAGGGCTTTTAGAACATCCCCAGTGGAGAGCCTTTATTCTGAAGCGTATGAACCTCGTCTAAAACTCAGAATTATAAAATTAGGACTACAATACTATTGTAAACTAAAATCACTCCCTTTATTTCCTGCAAATTACAGGAAGGCACTAAAATCACTCCCGACCAATCCTGCTGATGACTGCATTTTTTACCCTAAACAGAAGAGCCTTTTTGATTATAAACAAACAGAAATGAAGGAAAAAGTAAAAGAGTGGATCTGACGAACCAGAAAACTTCTCGAACCAGCAGAATGTAGCAGAAATCTCATCAAAGGAAAAAAAAACACCTTGGTAGTCCTCCTTGTAAAATAATCTCTGACCTTTGTTAAAATGTACAAGAGAGGAAATCGGACAAAGGACAAGGAAATTGATGACTATGTACTACAAGGCCTTACATTCGAGAGATGATATCATTATGATGATCATCAAGTCGTGCAGAGAGCATGAGGCTTACTGATTCTCTTCCACTCTCTCACACCATCACTCCTGATCATTCATCAATCTTGGTAGGCCCAGTGTCCGCGTAGAGCTGATATAAGTTCCTACTGGGCGACCAACACTGGCTCGTCCATGTGTAAGCGTCCATAAAAAAACGACGTCGCTTATAAGTTCGTCTTTGCATCTTCAGCAGTGCTCCGAATGTCTTGTTAGTCTAAGTTGGATGGTTTGTGAGATAGAAGATAAGTGGTTATAAAGCTGTTGTTTTGTGGGGTGTTGCTTCCAGGATTTGTTCAAAATAGCACGTAGCATTCTGTGTCTTTGCCATGTAGCTTTTTCTCTATATGTTTCGTTAGTGTTCTGGTGGTGCATCCATACGTTAGTATTGACACAGCCACAACTTGGAAAAAGCCCGTTTTATCTTATTGGATATATCAGACTTCCATATGATTGATAACCTGTCAATATTAGTCAACGCCTTCACAAAGCGTAAGTTGACATCCCTTTCAATAGATAAGATATTGCTGCGTTGACCATTTCAGATTCACAATTGCTTGGATTTTGCCAATGAGCTGAAAAAACAGAGGAACATGAAGGTGACGGTGATGCCAATAATAGTTGGCGCGCAAAGAACACCTCCCCCTCGGACATGGAAAAAAGATTTGCGGAACTGGAAATCAGTGGAAGAATCGAGACCAATCAGACTACAGCATTGTTGAGATCGGCCAGAATACTAAGAAGAATTCTGAAGACCCGAAGAGACGTGCAGTCAGTTAAACTAGAGTGAAAAATTCAATTTTTTTTTCAGATGTGAACAAGTGCTGCTACTGTAGCTGCATATGATGACCATGATATATATATATATCTTGTCACTCTTTCTTCATATATGAACTTGTGAACGTATCAGAGTGTATACATGAAAATGTTTATATACGCACATGTTTGGATTTATAGGACTTCCCACCAAGTCAGATTTAACATGAAGTCATTTTATAGTAGGGTGGAGAGAGAGCATAAATCGAATTTCATCTGTGGCCTTCCCCCAAAATACTTGGTTACCTCGGCATTCCCCTTATGGGGTGCCTAAGAGGCCCAGCAATAAAATCAGGTACTGCATTGGGGGCGGGGAAGGTTCTTAGGACCAGGCGATCAACTTTAACCGACTCACCACGAACGCCAGATTACGTATAAATACACACACACACACACACATATACATATATAGATACTGACAGAAATATATATATATATATATATATATATATATATATAGAGAGAGAGAGAGAGAGAGAGAGTATACTATGTTAAGCGGCTGCACGTTTACCATGACTAGCTAATTCGACAACGCTTGAGTGCGATGCAGCTCAGTGGTAGAATTTCGGCTTTACATTTTTTGATCGCTGGTTCGATCTTCAATGGGGGAGATCACGGTATACACTGCTGACGAGACCTAATAAGCTTGAAACAGTTGTCCAGTGCTTCTGTATGTCACATTTTCTGATTATGGTAATTTAATATATATATATATATATATATACGAGGATCATTAAATAAGTTTCCAGACTTTTTTCGTATGGGCACTTTTATTGATAGTACACACATGAAACTCTAGTCCCCTTCGAAGTAATCTCCTCCGGCTGCAATGCAATTGTTGTACCGTTCCAACAACTTCTGGAAGGCCCCGTGGAAGTCCTCTTGTGTGAGCGTGTCAATGACCTTCATCACAACCTCTTTCATCACCTCAGTTGTCTCATAACGACACCCTCTGAGCTTAGGGAATAACCAAAAGTCACAGGGAGCAATGTCTGGACTATAGGGAGGCTGAGGAAGTGCCTTGATGCCCATCTTGGTCAAATAGTCTGTTACAAGGATGCAGTTGTGGACTGGTGCATTATCCTGGTGGAAATGCCACTGACCCGATTTGAAGAGTGCTGGCCTCTCCCGACGTAATCTCTTCCTGAACTCCCATAAAACCTCAACATAGTAACCCTAACCCTAACCCTTTGCCCAAACCCTTTGACCTATCAACTGTGGTGTATTGACTTCCTTACTCCTCCCACACCTCTCATCATCCCTCACAGACCCCCTGCCTTGATTGAATCTCTTATGCCACTCAAAAACTGATACTCGATTAATGCACGATGGTCGAAAAGCAGTCTGAAGTATTCCATACGTTTCTGTGGCATTTTTTCCAAGTTTAAAACAGAATTTTATTGCATATCGTTCTTCTAAAGTGTCAGATTGCATTTTTGAACTTCACCACCTGTGACAACCAGGCTTTAGTAGGGTGTATTCCATTTGCTCTTGCAGCTGTTCCTTTGAATCTGAAATCATAAAAATTGGTCAGTCATCTCATAAGATGTATAGCAATAACCAAGTGAATTTTCAAGATTCTACGACAATTTTAATTGCCCATTTGAAAAAAGTCTGGAAACTTATCGTATGCCCCTCGTATATTTATATATGGAATACTTCAGACTGCTTTTCGACCATCGTGCATTAATCGAGCATCAGTTTTTGAGTGGCATAAGAGATTCAAGGAAGGCAGGGAGTCTGTGAGGGATGATGTGAGGTGTAGGAGGAGTAAGAAAGTCAGTACACCAGACTTGATTGGGCAAAGGGTTAGGGTTAGGGTTATTATGTTGAGATTTTAAGGGAGTTCAGGAAGAGATTCAGTCGGAAGAGGCCAGCACTCTTCAAATCGGGTTAGTGGCATTTCTACCTGGACAATGCACCAGTCCACAACTGCATCCTTGTCACAGACTATTTTACCATGATGGGTATCAAGACAATTCTTTAGCCTCCCTACAGTCCAGACCTTGCTCCCTGTGACTTTTGGTTATTCCCTATGCTCAGAGGCTGTCGTTATGAGACAATTGAGGATATGAAAGAGGCTGTGACGAAGGTCATTGACTCACTCACACAAGAGGACTTCCATGGGGCCTTCCAGAAGTTGTTGGAACGGTACAAGTGCATTGCAGCCGGAGGAGATTACTTCGAAAGGGACTAGAGTTTTATGTGTGTACTATTAATAAAAGTGCCCATACGAAAAATGTCTGGAAACTTATCGTAAGCACCTCATAAAGGTGCAATAAACGCAAATCCCTAACTTCTTGGCATAAAATAACCCTAGATTGGTTGACATGTCATTAAAATTCAATGAACGCAACCCAAAGGATAAAAAATATAAGCTAACGTTTATGCATATGTTAATTTCATGCCCTGAGATAAGTAGCAACACTTCGAGACAACAGTATCTCAACAGTTAACATGATTTTCAAGCATAAGTATCCATTTCTTAGAATTTTGTTTTATATATCATTTTCTAAGAACGAGTGTATTCTGCGTATAGATCTTAGAAATGTGTGCGCGACAAACTTAATGTGAAATTTCTTATATTTACTCTTTCTATCAAGTCGACAATATTTCATTTGGCTTGTGGCGCTGAAGGGGTTACAATATCAAAAGTGGAAACCTTTACAAATTGCTGAAGTTATTATTGAGTAATTAATAAATTTTAATGGCATCTGCCCAGGTTTATTTTATCTCAGTAGGTTAGGGAATCGCGTTCATATTTAGATTTTTTGCGTTGTTGTTTCTTAAGAGGTGTTTTGTTGTTATTGTCATCCTTTCTTGCACAAAGTCCAACTAAATACGTAAGATTTTTAACCAGATCTCTTTCACTCCTTATATGTGACCCCTAACCGGTACTACTAATCCAGGTAAGAGTTGACCTGGGAGTAATGGCAGATCTCAGGAATTGGAACCATGCCATTAGATGCAGTTTGATGTCATACACAAAACATCTCTTGGTGTGTGAGGAGGTATTATCCCTCTGCAGAGGATATAATCAGGAAATTCTTAGCCCTGCGGATTGATCAATGTCGAAGTTCCCGATGATAATCTTTCAGAAAACGATTGTGTATATATTTTTTTAGATTTAAAATAGTTTAAATACAAGTTTTTAAAAATATGTTGCATTTTTTAAAACACCCTGTATAGGTACGCACACATGCACGCATATACTTACCCACTCCCAGACACTCATCAGCTTGTCATTCATCTACCCAACCCCTCCCTCCCCAGGGGCAGAATGCGACACAAGGTCAATTTTTTAAGCGGAGATTAACAGGTTCGAGTTCACAGTTTAGCTTCTCCTAGATTGGTTGTCATGTTAGGGTTAATGAGCCTAGCATGCCTTACTATTTACTCATAGCTGGAAAAAGAATAGTTGGATTTATACCTTTTTTTCAAGTACTATGTAAATTGTAAACAGCCTTATTCAGAATTTGAACTCAGATCTGTGTGTTCATTTTCTTGAACAATAACCATTACACTATGAGCGCCTCCATGAGTAAAAGTCATTTATGTATTTCCTCGTAGATTTATCTTCTGTCATATTTTTCGCGCGTCCTCTCAAATTGTTACACCACATATGTGTTAGCTGTAATGAAGTAAGATGGAAAAGCAGAGGACGTTGTTGTATTGGTGGGGGAGGGGCAGGTGAACGCAATAACTTTTACTTACAAAAGGTGAGATGACTTGTCATCGTCAATTGTTATAATTTTTTATTCCCCAGTCTCATCAATTTAAGATCCATGCAATCCCTTTTTATCTTTCTTCACATCTTAGTAAATTATATTTTACTATACGTTTCTACACATTTACAATGATATACGCATTTTTCGGAGTATCTTCTTTTCCTTTTATTTTTTGCTTTCGTTTAATCTTTTCTCTTTCTTCCTCTATTTTCTGGCTTTCTTCCTTACTTCACCCTAGCAAAGGTAAGGATATGAAAACGCCAGAAGGGAAGCAATGGATGATGATGGCGATGGGATGGATGGATGCATGACGTCATTGTCTCCTTGGGAGGGGGCGAGATGACCGTTTCAGAAGCTCCAGAACGACGAAGTTGTAGCAGACCATAAGCTAAAAGAGAGGAGTAAGAAGGGACAAGAAAGAGGAAGAAGAGGAGTAGGAGTAGGAGTAGGAGTAGGTGATCCATTTGCAGCAGTTCCACTATCTCCACTGCAGAAGCCGCCAATACTGTTGCTTTGCTTGCTCCTACTAGACAAAAACATATGTCTTCCTCCCACCCCCTCTTCGCTTCTTCCTCTGATTTCAGCATTTCATTATCAATCATCATCATCATCATAATCATCATCAAATATCATCACTATAAGCATGATCAATTCAAATACTGTCAGCTTTATGAACAAGACAGGCACAATATAGAAGCAGAGGTGATGCGTAATACATATTGGTTAGATTCAACATTTCTTTGAATGATGTCATTCACGGAATTTTGTATCTCCTTAACTCCCAAAAGGGATTGAAAAAAATGCATGCTGCTTTTGTTGAAAATTGAACATAAAGTGCAGCTATATGTGTACGTATGTTTTACATTAAGACACTTACCACCCCCCCCACACACACACATATATATATATATATATATATATATATATATATATATATATATATATATATATATATATATTATGTTACACTGTTGTTCATTTCCGGGAAAATATACAATAAGTCATCATACTTTAAATTTCTCATTAGGTTCGCATTGAAAATTATATATATTTGATAATTTCCACATTATCGTATCAACTGTAATCAAAAGAGAACTGTAATCTTCGCCTTTGATATTCCATTTGTGAATTTCATTTTTATTTCGTATTAGTCATATTTGAATTATAGACAGGCTGAAACTCTTTGAGCAAAATTTAAAGCAACTGAAATATGAATGATCAGTTTCTAGTTATGATTTGTGCATCATCAAACAATAATCGCAAAATGTTCAATCAATGATTTACCAGGTACCAACTTGACTTTTACTTCGTTTTAAAGACTTTCAACCAGGTTTTCTAAGTTTTTGATAAGAAGCTTCAACTACTCACTCACTGGCTTAACGGATGAGTGAAAATATGCGACCGCTTTTTAATCTTTTGTACATTTCTTTCTTGAGGTTTTGGCTAAAAATTGCTTTTCTTTTCGTATTTATGTCATCCTACAACGATAGATAAAGGCACATTTTTAAAAAAAAAGAAGAAAAAGTGAAAAAAGTTAATCTATAAGCGCAAAAGAACTAAAATATGGAATATAATTCTTAAAGTAAACCAAACAACAAAGTCAAAATTCCAAGAATACACGCACAGATATTTCCAGTTTTTACGAATGGCATACATCTGTGGGTGTTTATATATATATATATATATATATATATATATATATATATATATATATATATATATATATATATATGGTAAGTTCAGCGCCCGTAGTCAAGCGCAACCTGAAGGCTCCCTTTTCAATAGCGACAATACCGAAGAGTAGAGGAGGGCGCTATTCCTTTCCTTAGATTGCTCCACTTACCCTTGATCCAAACTTTTTAATGCTGAATGTTAAGCAAGAAGGCTTTAAGCATCAGTTTTTGAGTATTTGGTATGACTTGACCTGGGATTGAACCTTGGTATACATATGCATTTATTCATGTGTCAGTTATATATATATATATATATATATATATATATATATATATATATATATATATATATATATATATATATATATATATATATATATATATATATATATATATATGTAGAGGTGGAAAAAATTTCTCAGACTCAAAGTCAAGAAACGCAAATGCAATTCCACGTTCAATTCGAAATTAAGTACACTTTGGACTGTGTTTCTTCAGTTTATTTAAACCTTCTAGTAAATACAAAAGTATGTGTACAATATTAGAGATGCCTAACAGCTACATAGCTACATACATACATACATACATACATACATATATGTATACGCATACATAAGTCTGAGCATAATAAGACACACACATACACTCACAAATACTCTCTCTCTCTCCCACACACACACACAAGCACTCACACATACGCACAAATATACAGTAACTTGCATGCATAAATGAAAAAGCATACAGCAATATATATAAGTTGACACATACACCTTATATAACTTCCTTCTTTTTTCTTTCTTTCTTTCTCCTAATTAAGTTGACAATGATATAGGTAGAGAGAAAGACAGGGAAAGAGTGTGTATGTGTGAGAGAGAGAGAGAGAGAGAGGGGGGGGACTGGTGTAAGAAGAGAGGTTAGAGAGACAGAGGTTGAGAGAGAGAGAGAGAGAGAGAGAGAGAGAGAGAGAGAGAGAGAGCTTTTTGATTTTAACTGACCATTAACAATGCGTTCAACCTTACAAGACTTGTTGCTGCTAAAAGGCCTGCACTTTTATTCTAGGGATGTAGTTCCGCCTACCTGAATCAAAAAAAAAAGAAGAGAGAGAAAAGAAAAAGAAAAAGAAAAAAAGAAAGAAAAGAAAAGAAAAGAAAAGAAAAGCTTTCATCTTCATCTTACATTTCTCATCCAGTTGCATATGGTTGTCAGTTTTGTCTTAAAGAAAACATTATTTCAAAAATATTCACCGTTTCTCCGACATCGTTCTTTTTTAATCCTTTTTTTTTTTGTTTGTTTGTTTTTTCATTCCTGTACCGGTTGACCTGTAACTGACAATATGTCACTCCTTGCTAAACTCAAGTTGAAGTTACTGACAAGTAAATCTATTCTGATATGTGTAGTAGAAGGTTATTTACATTATTGACAAACTGTTAGTTAGTTTTTACAGTGTGATATTCATTGCGTAAAAAAAAAAGTCCCTTAATTGACCTTTCCTGACTTAAATCTTTTTTTATGAATGTCTTGTATAGACACTTATGCACATACACAGTATGCACGCACGAGCGCACACGCGCGCGCGCACGCGCGTGTGTGTGTGTGTGTGTGCACGTGCGCGCGATAGTTTAATATTACCGTCATGAAATAAGTAATTTAACAACAAAAACATTTCATGCTGCTCAGAATTTTTTGTTTAATATCTTCTAAATATAAAACTAAACTAAAAAGAAAAGATAACAGCAGATTCTCTGCTTTGTCGCTTTGCAATAATTGAAAGCAATTTTGATCAATGAAACTAATTTTCTAGGATATATTTACTTCATATCATTTACGAGGTTGGTATTTTTTTTTTATGCTCATCTATTAGTTTCTCTGATAAAAATGTTCTGCCTCACTTCAAGTTGTCTTATAACATCTTATTCAACACAAAATGGGTTTGGAATTATATCGACGTCACTAGAATATGCCCCATAACTTAATCTTTAATGTAACTGTTGTAGTGTTGTTGAAAAGTATTTCACACAAGAAATAATTATGAATAAGCATTGCATTTGGCGGATGGAACATTTGTTGTGTTAATCTTTCACCCAAAACTCTGAGAAGTTTGGAGTTCAATTCAAAGTGTCAGATTCGCAAGGCTTGTTGCCATGAACTTATTTCACTTTTTGTTGCTCACTAATTTTGTTTTTGAAAAAAGAAAGTTTTACTAAGAAAATTTCACACTATATACTGAAAAATCTATTTTTAATTATTTATGCAATTTTTTTCTGGATTTATCCTAAAGATTTTTACTTTTCAACCACACATACTGTAAAAGCAGCAATTATTGTCAATAATGACTTTGCTGTCTGAAAATTCACTTCTTTAGAATGATTTTCCCCCAAAATGATATTGATAGTAGCATTTTATATCAAAGGTTATTTTTCGAAAACAAAATTGTTTCATTCACAGAAAAAATATGGTAAATTTAGTGAATAATTGACCACAGTAAAAATTAAATAATTACATCGACTGTAGTGTGAAAAAATTAAGGATATTGTATATATCAGTTATTTTTATTGCTGGATTAATATTATCAATATTTTGAAATGATTTTTAAGAACTAAAAGAAATTACATTTTTGAAGAAAGTTATTTGAGGGAATCATTTAAGTAGAATCAAATCGGTGGGACATTTTTCAGATATGTGATTATGTCGAGACATTAAAAAAGAAGGAACTCATTGCGAGGCTCATTTATCGGTGGTTCTCACAAACAAATTTATATACACAATTGTGATAATAACTGAATGATTACAGAATTAAACTGAAAACCGAAAATCATTTCCCTTTTTGCTTTATGATATTTACTCATATCCTTTGGGCAAGAAAAGTTTAAAACAGGAGTGAAAGTATCTAGAGTTAAGATCCACAAATAGTTCGCAGAAAGATGTCTGCTCAACATAGTGCATAAACTTATATGTGGCACAACATACTCACTTACAATAACAGGAAATACTTTAAACAACCTAAGGTCTATGTGCCAGACGAAACAAAGCTTAGGAAATAACATATTCATACGCGTATACTTACACACGCACACACAATTTGTGTGTGTGTGTGTGTGTGTGTGTGTGTGTGTGTGTGTGTGTGTGTGTGTGTGTGTGTGTGTGTGTGTGTGTGTGCAGATTTAGCCGTGCGTGCTTATCACATCAGTGCCCTTGAAGAAGTAAAATCCAGAATGATAAGTGATTACTGACTAAAATGTATTTAGTATCCTTTTTCATGTGATCTATCATGAAACAAAAAGAACAAAATGAAATAATTCAACTTATAGACCATCCATAATCGTAAAATCTGTTTATATGCACCGGTATATGTATGAGTTCATAAGAACAATTCCTCATCAAAATCACTTAGACGCTTGAATAGAATATACAAGTCAAATATAACCATATTAAGAAAATATTATCACCTACTAAAAAACAAAAACAAAAACAAAAATATCAAAGCATGGGTTATCTCCCTTGTACTTAAGACATTAATTGGTGCTATTTTTATTTTTTATTTTAGTGCATTGTACCTTGGATATTTTTTATCTGTATCGAAATTAAGTCTTTTGCTTGTTGACAAATTTCGTTTGTCAATCAGAAACTGTTCGTGTTGGTATCAACAAATGAATGAATAGATATACACAGTCTCCCACACAGACAAAGACCAACATTATCATTTATGAAATATTCATATCTGTAAAATTGATTTCGTTTCTTCCTAAGTGCAAACATGCACCTCGAACATGCACCTGTAAAGTCATGCGTAACGAAACTGAATCAACATACGTACTACACGCCCGAACCCCCCCCCCCCACACACACACGCCACACACACAAGATCTGTTATGTAGATGCATACCTACAAATGCCATGAACACTTTCCTATTTATATACCATGTGCAAATATCTGTCTCGCTCAAATCATCTATTTGAATGTATTGCTTCCTGTTTGATAATATTAGGAGGTTCACCTGTTCTGCTTATTGACCACTTGTTTATCTTAACCATGTATCGTTATTGTATAGATATACCAATTATTATATGAGTGTAAGATTTGTATGAGAGTGAAGTATATAATTAACTATAATAACCACACACACACACACACACACACACACACACACACACACACATATATATATATATATATATATATATATATATATACATATTTGTATACGTGTATATTTGTGTGTGCAATATATATGTCTTATAGAATACTTTGAAGAGAGCAAACAAGTTGAGCGTCAGTATGTCTGCCTGTGTTTGAGCAAACTCACATGTGCCATGTTAGCGAACCAGGCGCGTAAAATAACCTAAACTCCAAGCTTCTTAGCTGATTTGTCGATCTACTCCTCTTACATGGAGGCGGGGGGGATGTCGCTTCTCAACAAATATTCCGACCCCCACTACTTCACTGCTTTCGCCCATCTGTACTTGTAGACCACCCCAAATCCTTTCACGTTCCGCCAGTAAATTCTGGCATGAAAAATACACGGAGCAGCTAAGTTTCAATTTCCTTCATCAGAGGCGAAAGCCGAGTCTATTGACGAGGTTAATTTCCCGAGTGGAGGCGCAGACATTAATAAATATTTCCATTCGTAAACCTTGGATTTTCTGCTCGAAGCCTATTCGACATTGTTGTTCAACTTCCGGCTGCTTCCATTGCTGCTGCTGCTGCATCTGCTCTTGCTGTACCCCCCCTTCCCGTTCTCCACACTACCACCCTTTCTGTCTAATCAGCGCCAGTAGAGGAGCACGAAGCGAGACCTGCGGCAGGCGTACGGAAATACCACAAGAGGGGATATTTTCGGGTTCCACAGTGAAAAGCTTCCCTTGCCACTCATCTCTTTCAGCAAAACACACACACACACACACACACACACACACACACACACACACACACACACACACACACAGAATCTCTTCAGTTGATAAACATAAATCTCTAAAATGTGTTCATTTGAACAGCGATCTAATTTCACATGTACTAGTCGCGTTCCCACCGGATGTACATGACACTAAATTGAATGGCAATTGTCTTCTTTTTCTTGTTTACCCTAAAGATAATTTCTGTTCACTCATTACATACATGTAAGCAAGTGAGAGTGTGTGAAGAGGAGCACATTAGCTGTAGACTGTATATGTTTGCAGGTAAAAAACATCTATAAGGAAACTTTATATCTATTAATGTTAGGGACTATAAATATCTATGACGCATACATATAAACAGGAATTTAGACGCCTGAGAAAACAATAATGTACTTTCAAGAACATGCTTCACTGTACTCAAACATTTATAGGTATGTGTGTTTGTCTTATAATATTGTATCATTGTGTGCGTGTGTGTCTCTCTCTCTCACTATATATATATGTATATATATATATATATAACACGGAAAACTTAAAGTCATGGGTAAGGTATAAAAATGCAGACTTGTATTTCAAATCGTTTTTTGCTCAAAACTGAAAAATGTTTTTATTCTAAACATATATATATATATATATATATATATATATATATATATATATATATATATATATATATATATATATATATATACTGACTGAAAAATTTAACACACTGAAGGACGATGCCAATTCATTTAAACTTCCCGTCAAAATGAATTGGCATCGTCCTTCAGTGTGTTAATTTTTTCAGTCAGTATATATATATATATATATATATATATAGATAGATGCTGACAGAAAAATTAACACACTGAAGAACGATATATATATATATATATATATATATATATATATATATATATATATATAGTTTAGAATATTAGATAAATTGGAATTTTGAGCAAAAGTCAATTTGAAATATAATAAATGGGTCTGCATATCTATACATTACCCATGACTTCAAGTTTCTCGTTATATATATATATATATATATATATATATATGCCCGTCTGTACACAGAGTCTGGGTACTATTAATACAATCCTTGTTCTGAAACCTGTGTGTGTAGGTCTGTAAACGTGACTGTGTTCAGTAATTCAGTTATACAATTTCTTTAATCTTGAGTAAAAAGAAATATATAATAAAGGAGAAACCCTTTTATTTTCCGTCTGTAAGATAGATAGATAGATAGATAGATAGATAATGGCTTTCTAGTTTATAATCAGTTGTATTTCTTACATTCACAGTGTATGTACATAACTATATATGTAAATAAATATTTTCTTGTTGCTTATAAGAACACTGATCTGTAATGTCTATATTTACAGACGTATGAATTCATACATATTCATATGTTTGTGTATATGGACATGAACATACCTATTAAAGACTATATATATATATAAATATATATATATATATATATATATATATATATATATATATATATATATATATATATATATTTGTGTATATGTGTGTGTGTGTGTGTGTAATGAAGTGTCATTCAATAAATAAGGGAAATTTTCTAGAAATATCAAAAAAATTTTTTCAATGACTGCAAACTCTGCATTGTTTGGAAATGGTATTTAAAAAATATTTTAATCTTACAAAAATATTTGTTTTGGGGCTATTCAAAGTGATGGCAATTCAAGAAAAAGGTTTCAGAACTGAGGCATGTCATCAAAGTTTTGGTAAATGGGAAGTGCAAACCATGTGAAATTTGCAGAAGAATATGTTATGTGTTCAGAGAAGCATATTTTAGTAAAAAAAAAAAATGTTTATAAATGGGTCAAACATAGGTTTGTCAGTACGGGCTACAAGTGGAAACACGCTCTCTGTCGGTCAGTAAGGAGGGTCATTCTGATAGTCTTCTGGGGGCAAGAAAGGGCACATTATAATTGATTTCCTTGAAAAAGATGCAACTCTAAACAGTGCTTCCTATTGCCGACTCCTGATGCAATAATCACCTTACTTATTGAATCTCTCTCTCTCTCTCTCTCACACACACACACACACACACACACACACACACACACACACACACACACACACACAAAGAAATATATATATATGTATATATATATATATAAGGACTTTGTTTCGGTGTGTTTGCATGCAGTTTTAGCCACAACTAAAAATATAATGTGTCATGTATTTTAGATGTGTGATATCTTTCTCCATTTCTCTCTGTCTCTGTCTGTCTCTCTCTCTGTGTCTCTCTTTCTCTCCCTTTTGCTTTAGCAAGGGTGGGGGGAGATTAAAAAGTAAAAACAAAGTATTCATTCATAGCCACGTATAATGTCTTTGCTTCCAATTTTTAATACACAGCATAAGTTTATCGCAAAGATGTCATTAGCCTTAGAGTTGGGGCTTAAAGTGCGCTGTGTCTCCTTCTGAGAGGTAAGACTCCCACCAAAAATAGGTGTCTTTACTATAACACTAAACTTTATCTGATGATGAGTCTATATTTCTGGAGGTCTCAGCAGTGCGAAGTACACATTCAATGCCATTACTCCCAGCTTTACACTGACACGGAGTGGTAATATCTCTTAGAGTCCCATCTCTGGGTTAAATAGATATGTCTACAAATTATTCGTATTCCATAGGACCGTGTACAAAAAAAAAAACATAAAAAAAAAACAAAACAAATATATATATATATGGAAGTAAATAATAGAGTATAATCCGACAATATAGAGAAAAAATAGATAACAAGGTAATCCAAGTAGAAGGAAAGATTTCTTGAGAAGCTAAGTCGACAATGTAGTGTTTTGGTTCTAATGAGCCTTCATCAGGACTGTGAGAGATGATATTAGAAATGTTAAATCAATGATGGATGTTTAAAAATACAAAAACCTTGGGAAAATCTGTATATTAAGAAAGAGTTGGCCGTAATCAGTAAATCAGCGTTTGTTTTTAAATTACATCCTTTCACTGATTAGGAATATTGTATAGAATTTATGTTCCGTTTGTTTATCGAGAAAGATTTCGAATCCAAAAGAATAAAAAGAAAAAGAAAAAAAAAGAGAGCATCTTTGCAGAATTGAAATTGAAGTTATGATTAGATTGAAAAATGTTCTGAAGAAATGCATTGGTTAATTTCACTTCTATAAAGATGCTCATTTACATTCATAACAAAAGATTAAAACGAATTTTCGAGGTCGGTGCTATTTCACTTTGTAATTCCTTAAACACTCGTCCAGATTTTTATAATATTTCTCCTTACTTGAGATATAATTTTATACTTTTTTTTCTCTTTCTTTTCTTTTTCTTCTTTCTTTTTGATTCGAAATCTTTCTCGATAAACAAACGGAACATAAATTCTATGCAATATTCCTAATCAGTCAAAGGACCTAATTTAAAAACAAACGTTGATTAATGATTAAATGACCAACTTTTTCTTAATATACAAATTTTCTCAAGGTTTTTGAATTTTTAGACATCCATCGTTAATCTAACATCACTAACATCACCCCTCACAGACCTGATGAAGGTTCATTTGAACCGAAACGCTATAGTGTCGATTTTGCTTCACAGTAAATATCTCCTACTTGGATTACCTTATTATCAATTCCTATCTCACTCACTCTCTCACTCTCTCTCTCTCTCTCTACATATATATATATATATATATATATGTGTGTGTGTGTGTGTGTGTGTGCTATACATATAACAACTCATTCAGTATGACAAAATAATATCAACTTAATTCGAACTTTATTAGCTCACCTAAACTCTTAATAATGTTACCTATATGAACATCCATAATTGGTCTTATGCGATATTTAAGAGATCATCAGCATCATGTCGTGCCGCTAGCACGGATATCCTTGACCCTCTCTTGCCACTTCTCCCTATCATTTATCGCCTCTGGCTGGTCTTCAAGGCTACATCCACAATCCTCACATAGCTGCTGTATGTATGTTCGAGCTGGTCGTCCTGCTTTTGCTTGGCCATATGCAGGGGTTTTAAGAGATCATAATTGTGAGGCAAATCAGTTCTAAAAGATCAACGTTGCTTAAAAATGGCCAAAATCGAAAACAAATCAACAGCCATCAATAGTAGGTGCCACAAAAGAGATACTTTTAAAAGACTGTATAAACAACTATTTAAGATATTTACTATGAAAATACACAGTATTTCGGGTAACACTTAAAGTTTATTAATGAAACTTATTGTCGTGTCATTACTGAAGATTAGACACTCAATAAACCAATTTTTATTTTCACAAGGCTCAAATCTTTCTGTGCGAATATCTCGATGGACAATTTTAGACTTTGCAATAATTACAGTTTTGCAAGGAGTAATTTTCAATCATTTCCACATCATTTTCCTGTCTGAGATAGAATTCATCCCTCCTTGGGAATATCCCTTTTGACTGCACGGATATTCTTTAATTGTGGAGAAGTTAGTGTAACGGTTATTATCGTTGAAAATGGAATCGGCAACCTGAATTAAAATCTTGGATGATTCTGTTTGCGTTTCATCCCGCGCTAATGTCAGAGGAAAAGGCACGAGTCCATTTTTTTCTCCTTCCTGCTAGGGGAAAAAAATTTTTGGACACCATAGTTTCTTTGGCCCTGTTTAGGCAACCAGTCTAGAAGAAGGAAAACTGAATTAAAACCAGCTTTAAAATAACCTTGTGTCATTTATTATCTATTTTGAAATATAGGGATTCTATTTGTTCTAAAATTTGAATGAGTGAACCTAAAAATCATCATCATCATCATCATCATTAAGTCGCGCTGATTGTACGGATTCCTCTCACTATCCGTCCCTATTACCCATCGCTTTTGGCAGGACCTCTAGACTGTATCCTGTGTCCACACAGAGTTGCTGGTTGACAATTCTGTTGTGTTTTGTGCTAGAGTCCAGAGGAGAATGTTGTTTATGAGTTCGCCCTTACTTCTCTGGCAGGACCAGAAAAAAAAAACAACAAAAAACAAAACGATTCACATTATTCTAAAATGTTAGTATTAAAATATATAATCACCAGGTTTATAATAAACTTGTCGAGGTGTAGGGGAGGGCGGCTACTCCTTTCCTAGGATTGCTCCCCCTTACCCTTATAATGCTGAGTGTTAAGTAAGGAGGTATCAAGTACAATTTTTTGAGTCTTTGGCATGACTCGACGTGAGACTGAACCGCGGTCTCCCGGACCATTGGCAAACACTCTAACCACTTAGCCAATGTGATTTTGTACCCAAATTTAACTTTGGGTCTCAGCAGGTGAAAGTTTAACCTTGATTTCAGTAATATAGATATTTTCTTTGAAGTTTTAATATTTTGATTGCAATGAAATAACATGAATAAAGCGAAAATTTTCTCGTGTCTTCATAAAACAAATTGAAGATTATGTGACTATCGTCCATTTTACATATCGTAAATCTATTATAAAAATACCCACGAAAGAATTAAACGTAAAGGTTAGTAAAAAATGATCTTATTGATTGAATTTTCTAAATTTTCTTTTTAATGACATAAATTGCATGAAAATTGATTAAAATGTTGGATATATTTTAGCATTAAAGATTAAATGTGAAATAAAACATGAAATAGTTTTTAAGTTTTAAAAAAACTCGCTTTATGTCTGGCAAACAGATAGGGCAATAAAATGGTCCAAAATTACGATGACCTTTCAGTTTCTCGTGTTAAATTTAGGAAAAAAAAACTTCCTTTGAACTACAATATTTCTGAGGTGTCATTTTTCAATCTGACACGTACAACTCGACAATTCGATTAAAATTGAAGAAAACAAAAATGAATTACGCCTTTGAACTCCATTGATTTAAATAAGACGTCTCTTTTGCCTTTGTTCTTTTTTTTTAATGTTCTTTTTTTATTTCCTTCTTGTTTTCTTTTTCCACTTCTGTCTTTTCTTTTAGTCTCTCTTCTTTTCTATTTCGTTTTATGGCATTTTAAGTGCAACAAACAAATAAATATGTTAATTATTATGTTCCCCACCAAATTTCCTGAGCGAATTTGAAAATTGGCGCGGAGAAAACAGACATAAAAACTTTCTTATATATATATATATATATATGAACTCATATGACGTTCTCTTAAGAACCCTTTCACACAGACGTGCAAGTGTTGGGCGAACAACAAGAACTTATCTACAATACGGACACAGGGTATAGTCTAGAAGACCTGCCAGAAGCGATGAATGATAGAGACGAATGGTGAAAGAGAGTCAGGTAAATCCGTGCTAGCAGCATGACATGATATATATATATATATATATATATATATATATATATATATATATATATATGTGTGTGTGTGTGTGTGTGTGTGTGTGTAGCTCAGGAGAATTTTAACTCCAAAGGTACTTGTGTTTGCGCATATATAAATGCAGGTATATAAATAACGTATACATAGATTTGTATATATATATATATATGTGTGTGTGTGTGTGTGTGTCACACACACATACACACACACACACACACACACACACACACACAGACACACATATATATATATATATATAATGATATTTCACGTTTATACGGTCAGTTACAAACACACACACAAATACATATATATAAACGTTTACATATACCATAGTGATACATGCACAGGTCTATGTACGTACTCACATGCACTAATATCTACATAAATATTTTACCGTAATTTGATAAGTACTTGCATACTCTGATACACATACTTGTGTATAAATATAGACATTTATTATATAATCTATACTCTGGCCAAACCCTAATAAAGTTTATTAAATTAGTCATCGGTAATATAAGCTGAATATTTCGACTTTTGGTATAAATTTATATTTTATATTTTAGACTATGGAAAGACAATAAGGCTTTTTTGATATTTTTCTATTTTTCCTTTTTTTTCTTTTTCTTTTCTTTTTGTATCCTTGCTGATTTGAGCTGTGCAATCGTCGGGATGGCCTTTTTTTCATCTGATCTCCAGTTCCCCCTGTCTTTTTACCAGATTCTTGGGGACTATTCCAAGGGCTCCAACTACAATTGGTATTACTGTTACCTCCATGTTTCACGACATTTTCAGCTCAAGGTATTTGTATAGCTTTTGGCCTTCCTTCATTCTGGTTCTATAGTCTGCTTGAACGGCAAAATCTACAAGATGACCAATTATTTCCTTTTTATTAATGAACACTGGGTCTGATCCTTTGATCGGGATATGAGGATCTGTTTGTCTCTCAAAATCTTAGAATTTTATGCGTCTCATGCGTATTCTGATTTGTGTATAAATCATTCGTAAGTATTATCAAACGTTAGCCTCTTGCACAATTTCTGGTAGATAATCTTTCCCACCCAGCCATGCCTACTCTTGTATTTCTTTTGCGTCAGTTTCTTGCATTCGCGTATTATGTGATTTGCTATTTCATCTCTGTTACCACATAATTTTCTCTTGCTGTTCCGTGCATTATCAATTTGGGCTTTGTAATAATCGTTATGAAATTATTATTTGCTTCTATCAGAAAAAATTCAATTTCTCCTTTTTAGTTTCCTCTGCTTAACCATTTCTCGTTCATCTCGTGCGCAATTTCCTTATTTTGTCGTTTGAAGTATCCATACAGTTATTTTTATTCCAATTTTTTCTTGATTTTTTCTGGTTGTCCGTAAGTTATTTCTCTTCCTATTGCTGTTACTGGCTGCTGTAATAAATTTTTCTTTTTCTTTTTTTTTTTTTTTTGTATATTCTGCTGAAACTGATTTTCTTTACTCTTTTTTGTATATTCTTTGACTACCTGAATTGCTACATTTACGTAATCGTCAAAATGCTGGCTATTCCTGTGCTTCCTTTTCTTGCCACATAAAGTCTAGTTTATCTTTTGGGTGTAAGACTTTGTGCATCGTCATGTTTGGTCCATCTGAGTTCCTCTCTTGTCTTGTCCAGTTTAAGAAGGGTTCAGAGTATTGTAATCATTATTATTTCACTCCTTGTGGGGTTTTTTTTTCACACCAGCAACAGCTGGTTGTCTTTCACTGGAGTCTGATTGACAGTAAGACTCTTTTGATTTTTCAGGACTCTTCTAATTATTCTGGCCGATTTCAACAATGTGGCAGAGTCTGGATGGTCTCTATTCTTCTGCTGATTTCCAGTTCTTCCAGTCCTCTTTCCAAGCTCTTGGGGATAGTTCCAAGTGCACCAACTACAATTGGTATTACTGTCTCCCTCATGTTCCACAGCTTTTTGTTTGTTCTCATGCACGATCCAAGAATTAATTTCTCTTTTGGTTTTGTATTATTTTTACTCCATGGTCTGCAGGAACGGTAAAATCTACTGGATGGCAAATTCTTTCTTTCTTCTTTGTTAATTAAACACTTTGAAGTCTGGTCTTCTGGCCGAGATTAGGTTATGCGTCTGTATCTCAAAATCTCAGAGAATTTATGCGTTTCATTGTCTTGGACAGATTCTGGTTTGTGCATATATAATTTGGTAGTATAGTCAGATTTCAATCTTTTGCACAATTCCCAGGGCATCACCTTTCCTACCCAGTCGTTTCCAGTCTTGTACCATTTTTTTACTTGTTTGCTGCCTTCGCTTTACTATGTTCCTAATCGTCTCATTATTTTCAGCGCATTATTATTATTATTATTATTATTTGTTCTCTTTTGAGAGTTTTTCACACCCGCGTTACCTGATGGCTTCTCACTGGAGTTTGAGTGACGACAAGTCTCCTCAAGTCTCCAAGACTCTTCTTAGTATTCTGGCTGATTTCAATAATACAGTAGTTTGGATTGTCTCTACGCGGCCTGTTATTTCCAAGTCCTCCGGTTTTTGTACTAATCCTTTCGTGACAATTCCAAGAGCACAAATTACAATTGGTATAACCGTCACTTTCATGTTCTACAGCTTTTCCAATTCCCTAGCAAGGTCGAGGTACTTATCCCTCTTTTCACATTCTTTTAATTTCACTCAGTGATCCGCTGGGACAGGAAGGTCCACAATTCTGCAAGTTCTCTTTTTTTTTTCTAGTTGATTATTATAAGATCTGGTCGCCTGGCTGAGATTTGGTGATCCGTTTGTATCTCAAAATCCCAGAGGAGTTTGTGCCTTTCGTTTTTTAGAACAGATCCTGGGTTGTGCATATACCATTTGTTCGTATGGTCAAACTTCAACTTCTTGCACAATTCCCTGTGGATCATCTTGCCCACCCAGTCGTGCCTATTATTATTATTATTATTATTCTCTTTGGTTTTTCACTGGAGTTTGAGTGACAGCAAGTCAAGTCTCCAGGAATCGTCTCAGGATTCTGGGCGTTCTCAGCAATGCTGTCATTTGGATAGTCTCTACCCGTTCACCAACTTCCAAGTCCTCCAGGCCTTTTATATACCCTTTTAGAGTTTTTCACATCAGCGTTAGCTGATGGTTTTTCAATAGAGTTTGAGTGACAGCAAGTCTTTTCAAGTATCCAAGACTCTTCTCAGTATTCTGGCCGTCTTCAAAAATGCTGTCGTTTGGATGGTCTCCACTCGTCCGCCAGCTTCCAACTCCTCCAGGCCCTTTAATAATCCTTTAGTTACTGTGCCAATATCGTTATTATTATTATTATTATTATTATTATTATTATTATTATTATTATTATTACCGAAAGACAGTAAAGATACAAATCCCTTGGAAAAATCGTGAACAAATAATCATGTGGTAAAATTATCTGAAGAATTTGTATGCACCGAGTGGAGATAAACATGCACTGTTTTTATCAATTTTAATTATTGAGGACCCTAAAAGATTCAATTGACAAAGAATTTAGAAAGAAAAATAGCCAAACAAACAGAAACAAAACGCGGCATTAAGAAAAATACTAAGTCAGTTGCAACTCAAATTTAACGTGCATTACTTAAATTAGATTTTATACATTTTTCACTTAATGAAAACAATAATTGCATTGTTTGTCGATCTAATTCAGAATTCTCTAATCAACAAGATTAATTTAGATAGCGTCCTAAATAACGAAGTAAAATAAAGAAATTTTGATTCATTGTCATCATTTTGGTTGTGCCCATTTTGTGTTCGTAACTATGTCCAAACGCTGTTTCAAACAAAGAGCAAAGGTCAATGTCTTCTCTCTTTTATAATAAACATGGAATTCTGGAAGTTTAAAATTTGTATTTTTTCTTTAAAGAAAATTATTCTTGCTAATTCTTCTCTACATGTTTTAAATTGCGTCTATATGGGCATTTTCCATATATCTGTTTATTTACTATATAAAAATATTTTATGCTTTTTCTTTTGGCATGTTTTCTTTCTCTATTAATTATCATTAGTGATTATATGTTCGTTACTTAATTAGATGTATTTAGCCAAAGTGTCTGCCATGATATGACACGTATTTAATTTTTCAGAAGACTGGAACTGGTTTGAATTTTGAGTTTTCCTTCTCCTACATTGGCTGCCATGTCAAATTTGAGGGGCCCACATTGCTCTTCAATTTATCTATAGCTGGTGATGGTGAGGGAGAGAATAACTGGATTCATGCCTTTCCTAAGGGAATTAGCACAGCTTGGAATGCAAACAACCACATTCAAGATTAGAACTTGGGTTGCCGGATTAATTTCCTACAGCGATAACCGTAACTCCACGAACCTTTTTATTGTTACTTAAATGTATATCTGTCTTTTGTTTGTTTCTTCTTCGTGTGTTTTCTATAAGGCATCATTCAATTTACATTAGTCGCTTTCAAACCATGAACAATATAAATTACCACAATGGTAACTGCTACAGGTCTTATATATTACGTTCAATATTTATGCGTCTTGTTTCGGTTGAGACAAAGAGTATATATCTTTTCACTTTTTTTTTTCTCAAAAGAAAATCAAAGAAATTAACCTTCAAGTTATACCTGCCAGTGCTTGTAAATATAAACCAATGATTTTATGGATTTTAATGCGTTTATGTGGAAGATATGATGTATATTCAACGTGAAAACATTTAAAAGAAAGAATAATGTTTATTTATTTCTTGGTGACTCATATTGTAGCCGACATGTAAATAGTATTTTTCATATTAATAACTTGGGAATCATTCTGTGCGTGAGTCGGCTGTTGGCAAGAACATTTTCCCGCTTTTTTTCTTTTACTGCTTGTGTGACGTGATTCAATTTTCAGATAAGCGATGAAGCTCTTAGCAACAAGCGGATCAATTTCGGACCTTGGCAACCGATCACCGCCGCCATTGCCGCCATTGCCGCCGCCGCCGCCGCCGCTGATTCTGCCCAGTCAATCGACTAATCTTTATCTTTTTTCGCCTCGGCCGCTGAAATAGAAAACTTAAAATGCAATAAGCAAATCAATTGTGAACAGCTGACAAATTCAATAGAGAGACAAACTATTCAAAAATAATGTTGGGGTGAAAATGTCGAATAAAGTTTATTTTTATCAATTTTAATAGAAAACACAAGAATCTTGAATGTATTTGTGATTATATAAATGTATTCATCTATGCCGGTAGATTTGACTTGCATTACATCTGCGTCTGCATGTGGAAATGCATGCAACAATTAATATTTCTATGTAAGGGTAGGGTTATACAAAGAGAGGTACGTTATATTGGGGGCGTTGCTCGATCTATCTGCACATCGGAGTGTGTACATATTAGTATTGTATATGAACTTACGGAGTTGTAATATTCTGTATATTATCTATCTATCTATCTATCTATCTATCTATCTATCTATCGAGTCCTGATTAGCAAGCATGTCTATTAGACCATTACTACTATGTAGTGAGTTGAATATCCCTGAGTACACTGCGATTCTGACCTCACGCCAATCTAACAATAATAAGTATATATATATATATTTGTGTGTGTGTGTGTGTGTGTGTGTGTGTGTGTGTGTGTGTGTGTGTGTGTGTGTGTGTTATCGACTCTCCCGTCGATCTCGACATATAAGTACCCAACAGTTCGGTTAAAGTTTTCTTTTGAACCAGCCACACTTCTTGAATATGCTGATAATAGAAGAATGGTGTACTAATGTGCCACAGATTCTCTTGAACAAAATTCTTCAGGTTTTAAATTGAGTTTCCAAAATTAGAGAGCCCAGTCTACCCAACTATTTTACACATAGCTGAAGACTGGATGCTTAGTCATGTATACCTAATGGATGCTTAGTCATGTATACCTAATGCCAGGGACATATAAGCGTAAGTTTTTTAGGTCACCTTTTCTTGACCCCTCTCCATGTGAGGAAAAACGTGCCAATCCTAGAGAGAGCTGCTTTTTGTTGAACACGAAAATCATAATTACTCGAAATTGTTCTTTCAGCAGCCGTCTGTCCCTCACCACTCATATATGAAGTTCAAATTAAGAACCCCCAGTAGCGTTCTCTACCTGCCCTCGTCGCTCTTTTTCTCGCCATGGCAATTTGTAATCTGCAAATCGTACAAAAGTTCAAGCTAGAAAAAGAAAATGTATGTACATACAACTGAGCAACCCACATAGGTGAATTGTTTTTAAGTGGTCATTGCTTGTACTGCTCAATGCATACTATCTCCCCTAACATTGTCTGCACAGGTGCAGTGTGTGTCAAGCGTCAGATGTTTGAGTGTTCGCAAACATATGCAAGATGGTCATTGACTCCAAGAGATGGTTTATCGATACTTCGACAGGTTTTGGTTTTTGTTCTGCTGGGTAACTAGCAACTATCATCACCAGTCAAGCCTGATAGCCGAACCAGATAGATATGTATATGTAAAACGTTCATCTGTAATGGTTATCGTCGTAGGAAATGGACATGGCGACACGAGTTCAAATCCTGGACGAGACTGATTGCATTTCACATAGCACTAATACCCTTGGGAAAGGTATGAATCCAATTATTCTCCCTCCAGCTATGGGTAAATAGTAGGGCAGACTAGGTTCTTCAGCCTTGGTGAGGCAACTAGTCTAGGAGAAGGAAAAACTCTGAATTCAAACCTGTTAAACTCCGCTTAAAAGAATTGACCTTGTGTCATATCCTGCCCGAGCGGAGGGGTTGGGTAAATAGGATCTGTATATCTATATTAATAATTGGAAAGAGTTAGTGAGTCAAGATTTGTTAGATGGTACCCAATTTTGGTATGGATAATACGCATTAGATCAAATTCTTTTTAATGTTTCGTTCTCTTCCCGGGGAAAAATATCCCACCATTGGAGGAGGAAGAGTTTCTATCAATAAACAACAGGAAGCCATGTTGCAGAAAGACATAACTAATTGTATAGAATTTCAATTTTCAAATTTAAAAAGAAAAATGATGAATCATTTGATGGACTAAAATGATTATTCACGTTTAATTAACAATTACTAATCAAGTTTATTGTTAATTCTTCAAATAGTCGGATATTTAAAACAATGACAAAGTGCTAAGTGGGTAGAGTGTTCGTCAATGGTCCGGGAGACCTGGGTTCAATCCCAGGTCATGTCATACCAAAGACTAAATAAATGGTACTTGATGCCTTCTTGCCTACCACTCAGCAATATAAGGTACGTATCAAGGGTAAAGTGGAGCAATCCAGGGAAAGGAGTAGTGCCCTCCTTTCCACCTCAGTGTAGTAGCTATTGAAAAGGGAGCCATCTGGTCGTCTTCGACTACGGTCGCCAACTTTACTTACTATTTAGGGCTATTAATTTGGACACAAATTTTAAAAACTATTTAAATCGATTATTCTCTAATGTGTCTTTCATTTTTTGTCTACCAAATGTGATATACTTTACAGAACAATATTAACGTAAGCTAATATATGAAATAATGGATAAAAAAATTCAAATATGAATTTATCTTTGAGCTCTTACCCAGCGAACATGTACGCCTCAACTAGTGCTAATATGACAGAAAAGGCTATGGAAAATAATTGCAGAAACATTTGGAGGAATACTGACAGGAGCAAGAATTTTTCGGCATAGCCAGGCGTGGCTGTCCATTTTAAAAATACCTTCTGTCAAATCTTGGCTTATAGGCAAGTCAGTTAAATACTAACGCATTAATAACATTGGCTTATGTCCATTGGTTTCCTGGAGGCCGACCGACGTTCATGCGAGGTGTGACCGTTTAGTGCTCGGGAGGGGGGAGGCTTCCCTACCGGGTCATACCTGGTTGGAAGGGCTGAGTTTATTGCTTGGTGCCTGAGGCGCCTCAAAAAGAGAATGCCGACTTGACCAAGCTTTTTTGTAATAGCCAATCGAATGAAATATCATTAAGCTAAAAATCTTCTCGTAATGGACATTATCGTTAAGTTTATGACCTAATATAGGGAAAAAAGAATATTTTTCCTATTTTATAATTATATTTGTCACTGTAACCGCATGGGTTTTTAATTATAATAGCGTGGCATAAAAAAACCCTGGTCATTATTTTTTTTTAGATATTAAAACATACAGAACATAGAAATATTCATGTGACACAGTCGTTTTAAACGGACCTTGAACCGTGCAACCGAACTGTGACGATTTTAAGTATTGTTAAATAAACGCCACTCCTTTTGATTAAGTAACGATATAGGAGCAACATTGGAAATTTAGGATTTATAACCTGATTCTGGATTATTTACACTTATCTGACGTTTAGTATCCTATGAAGTAGAAAACCGATTATGACACGCATGTTAAATAATTTACAAAAATGTTGACATCTAACGTGCCCCTCTTTAAACCTGCATCTTGTGCCATTACTTGGTGTTGAATCTAATATTCCCCTTTTTACACATGAATCTTTTGCATTTATTTGTAGTTGCATCTAATGTGCCTCTCTTTACACCTGCATCTTCTGCTTTATTTGTAGTTGCATCTAATGTGCCTCTTTATACACCTACATCTTGAGCCTTTATTTGTAGTTGCATTTAATGTACCTCTCTTTACACCTGCATCTTGTGCCTTTATTTGTAGTTGCATCTAATGTGCCTCTCTTTACGCCTGCATCTTGTGCCTTTATTTGTACTTGCATCTAATGTGCCTCTCTTTACACCTGCATCTTGTGCCTTTATCTGTAGTTGCATCTAATGTGCCTCTCTTTACACCTGCATCTTCTGCATTATTTGTAGTTGCATCTAATTTGTCTCTCTTTACACCTGCATCTTGTGTCTTTATTTGTAGTTGCATCTAATTTGCCTCTCTTTACACCTGCATCTTGTGCCTTTATTTGTAGTTGCATATAATTTGTCTCTCTTTACACCTGCATCTTGTGCCTTTATTTGTAGTTGCATCTAATGTGCCTCTCTTTACACCTGCATCTTGTCCCTTTATTTGTAGTGGCATCTAATTTGTCTCTCTTTACACCTGCATCTTGTGCCTTTATTTGTAGTTGCATCTAATTTGTCTCTCTTTACACCTGCATCTTCTGCATTATTTGTAGTTGCATCTAATTTGTCTCTCTTTACACCTGCATCTTGTGCCTTTATTTGTAGTTGCATCTAATGTGCCTCTTTATACACCTACATCTTGTGCCTTTATTTGTAGTTGCATTTAATGTACCTCTCTTTACAGCTGCATCTTGTGCCTTTATTTGTAGGTGCATCTAATGTGCCTCTCTTTACACCTGCATCTTTTGCCTTTATTTGTAGTTGCATCTAATGTACCTCTCTTTACACCTGCATCTTGTGCCTTTATTTGTAGTTGCATCTAATTTGTCTCTCTTTACACCTGCATCTTGTGCCTTTATTTGTAGTTGCATCTAATGTGCCTCTCTTTACACCTGCATCTTCTGCTTTATTTGTAGTTGCATTTAATGTAACTCTCTTTACACCTGCATCTTGTGCCTTTATTTGTAGTTGCATCTAATGTAGCTCTCTTTACACCTGCATCTTGTGCCTTTATTTGTAGTTGCATCAAATATGCCTCTCTTTACACCTGCATCTTGTGCCTTTATTTGTAGTTGAATCTAATGTACCTCTCTTTACACCTGCATCTTGTGCCTTTATTTGTAGTTGCATCTAATTTGTCTCTCTTTAAACCTGCATCTTATGCTTTATTTGTAGTTGCATCTAATTTGTCTCTCTTTACACCTGCATCTTGTGCCCTTATTTGTAGTTGCATCTAATGTGCCTCTCTTTACACCTGCATCTTGTGCCTTTATTTATAGTTGCATTTAATGTACATCTCTTTACGCCTGCATCTTGTGCCTTTTTTTTTAGTTGCATCTAATTTGTCTCTCTTTACACCTGCATCTTGTGCCTTTATTTGTAGTTGCATCTAATGTGCCTCTCTTTACGCTTGCATCTTCTGCTTTATTTGTAGTTGAATCTAATTTGTCTCTCTTTATACCTGCATCTTGTGCCTTTTTTTGTAGTTGCATCTAATGTGCCTCTTTATACACCTACATCTTGTGCCTTTATTTGTAGTTGCATTTAATGTACCTCTCCTTACAGCCGCATCTTGTGCCTTTATTTGTAGTTGCATCGAATATGCCTCTCTTTACACCTGCATCTTGTGCCTTTATTTGTAGTTGAATCTAATGTACCTCTCTTTACACCTGCATCTTGTGCCTTTATTTGTAGTTGAATCTAATTTGTCTCTCTTTAAACCTGCATCTTCTGCTTTATTTGTAGTTGCATCTAATTTGTCTCTCTTTACACCTGCATCTTGTGCCTTTATTTGTAGTTGCATCTAATGTGCCTCTCTTTACACCTGCATCTTGTGCCTTTATTTGTAGTTGCATTTAATGTACATCTCTTTACGCCTGCATCTTGTGCCTTTTTTTTTAGTTGCATCTAATTGGTCTCTCTGTACACCTGCATCTTGTGCCTTTATTTGTAGTTGCATCTAATGTGCCTCTCTTTACACCTGCATCTTCTGCGTTATTTGTAGTCGCTTCTAATGTGCCTCTCTTTACACCTGCACCTTGTGCCTTTATTTGTAGTTGCATCTAATGTGCCTGGCTTTGCACCTGCATATTCTGCTTTATTTGTAGTTGCATCTAATTTTTCTCTCTTTACACCTGCGTCTTGTGCCTTTATTTGTAGATGCATCTAATGTGCCTCTCTTTACACTGGCAGCCGTGCCTTTATTCGTAGTTGCATCTAATGTGCCTTTCTTTACATCTGCATCTTGTGCCTTTATTTGTACTTGCATCTAATGTGCCTCTCTTTACACCTGCATCTTGTGCCTTTATTTGTAGTTGCATCTAATGTGCCTCTCTTTACACCTGCATCTTTTGCCTTTATTTGTAGTTGAATCTAATGTGCCTTTCTTTACACCTGCATCTTCTGCTTTATTTGTAGTTGCATTAAATGTACCTCTCTTTACACCTGCATCTTGTGCCTTTATTTGTAGTTGCATCTAATGTGCCTCTCTTTACACCTGCATCTTGTGCCTTTATTTGGAATTGCATCTAATGTGCCTCTCTATACACCTACATCTTGTGCCTTTATTTGTAGTTGCATTTAATGTAACTCTCTTTACACCTGCATCTTGTGCCTTTATTTGCAGTTGCATGTAATGTGCCTCTCTTTACACCTGCATCTTTTGCCTTTATTTGTAGTTGCATCTAATGTGCCTCTCTTTACACCTGCATGTTCTGCTTTATTTGTAGTTGCATCTAATGTGCCTCTCTTTACACCCGCATCTTGAGCCTTTATTTGTAGTTGCATCTAATGTGCCTCTCTTTTTCCTGCTTCTTGTGCCTTATTTGTAGTTGCATCTAATTTGTCTCTTTTTACACCTGCATCTTGTGCCTTTTTTTGCAGTTGCATCTAATGTGCCTCTCTTTACACCAGCATCTTCTGTTTAATTTGTAGTTGCATCTAATTTGTCTCTCTTTAAACCTGCATCTTGTCCCTTTATTTGTAGTTTCATCTAATGTGCCTCTCTTTACACTGGCAGCTGTGCCTGTATTTGTAGTTGCATCTAATGTGCCTCTCTTTACCCTGCGTCTTGTGCCTTTATTTTAGTTGCATCTGATGTGCCTCACTTTACACCTGCATCTTGTGCCTTTATTGGTAGTTGCATTTAATGTGTCTCTCTGTACACCTGCATTTTGTGCCTTTATTTGTAGTTGCATCTAATGTGCCTCTCTTTACACCTGCATCTTGTGCCTTTATTTGTAGTTGCATCTAACGTGCCTCTTTATACACCGACATCTTGTGCCTTTTTTTGTAGTTGCATTTAATATACCTCTCTTTACACCTGCATCTTCTGCTTTATTTGTAGTTGCATCTAATTTGTCTCTCTTTACGCCTGCATCTTGTGCCTTTATTTAGAGTTGCATCTAATGTGCCTCTCTTTACGCCAGCATCTTTTGCCTTTATTTGTAGTTGCATCGAATGTGCCTCTCTTTACGCCTGCATCTTGTGCCTTTATTTGTAGTTGCATCTAATGTGCCTCTCTTTACACCTGCATCTTGTGCCTTTATTTGTAGTTGCATCTAATGTACCTCTCTTTACACCTGCATCTTGTGCCTTTATTTGTAGTTGCATCTAATTTGTCTCTCTTTAAAACTGCATCTTCTGCTTTATTTGTAGTTGCATCTAATTTGTCTCTCTTTACACCTGCATCTTGTGCCTTTATTTGTAGTTGCATCTAATGTGCCTCTCTTTACACCTACATCTTGTGCCTTTATTTGTAGTTGCATCTAATGTGCCTCTCTTTACACCTGCATCTTGTGCCTTTATTTGTAGTTGCATTTAATGTACCTCTCTTCACGCCTGCATCTTGTGTCTTTTTTTTTTAGTTGCATCTAATTTGTCTCTCTGTACACCTGCATCTTGTGCCTTTATTTGTAGTTGCATCTAATGTGCCTCACTTTACACCTGCATCTTATGCGTTATTTGTAGTTGCATCTAATGTGCCTCTCTTTACACCTGCATCTTCTGCTTTATTTGTAGTTGCATTTAATGTACCTCTCTTTACACCTGCATCTTGTGCCTTTATTTGTAGTTGAATCTAATTTGTCTCTCTTAACACCTTCATCTTGTGCCTTTATTTGTAGTTGCATCTAACGTGCCTCTCTTTACGCCTGCATCTTGTGCCTTTATTTGTAGTTGCATCTAATGTGCCTCTCTTTACACCTGCATCTTCCGCTTTATTTGTAGTTGCATCTAATTTGTCTCTCTTTACACCTGCATCTTGTGCCTTTATTTGTAGTTGCATCTAATTTGTCTCTCTTTACACTGGCAGCTGTGACTTTATTTGTATTTGCATCTAATGTGCCTCTCTTTACACCTGCATCTTGTGCCTTTATTTGTAGTTGCATCTAATGTGCCTCTCTTTACATCTGCATCTTGTGCCTTTATTTGTAGTTGCATCTAATGTGCCTCTCTTTACACCTGCATCTTGTGCCTTTATTTGTAGTTGAATCTAATTTGTCTCTCTTAACACCTTCATCTTGTGCCTTTATTTGTAGTTGCATCTAATGTGCCTCTCTTTACACCTGCATCTTGTGCCTTTATTTGGAATTGCATCTAATGTGCCTCTCTATACACCTACATCTTGTGCCTTTATTTGTAGTTGCATTTAATGTACCTCTCTTTACACCTGCATCTTGTGCCTTTATTTGCAGTTGCATGTAATGTGCCTCTCTTTACACCTGCATCTTTTGCCTTTATTTGTAGTTGCATCTAATGTGCCTCTCTTTACACCTGCATGTTCTGCTTTATTTGTAGTTGCATCTAATGTGCCTCTTTTTACACCCGCATCTTGTGCCTTTATTTGTAGTTGCATCTAATGTGCCTCTCTTTTTCCTGCATCTTGTGCCTTATTTGTAGTTGCATCTAATTTGTCTCTTTTTACACCTGCATCTTGTGCCTTTTTTTTGTAGTTGCATCTAATGTGCCTCTCTTTACACCAGCATCTTCTGCTTAATTTGTAGTTGCATCTAATTTGTCTCTCTTTACACCTGCATCTTGTCCCTTTATTTGTAGTTTCATCTAATGTGCCTCTCTTTACACTGGCAGCTGTGCCTTTATTTGTAGTTGCATCTAATGTCCCTCTCTTTACCCTGCGTCTTGTGCCTTTATTTTAGTTGCATCTAATGTGCCTCACTTTACACCTGCATCTTGTGCCTTTATTGCTAGTTGCATTTAATGTGTCTCTCTTTACACCTGCATCTTGTGCCTTTATTTGTAGTTGCATCTAATGTGCCTCTCTTTACACCTGCATCTTGTGCCTTTATTTGTAGTTGCATCTAACGTGCCTCTTTATACACCGACATCTTGTGCCTTTTTTTGTAGTTGCATTTAATATACCTCTCTTTACACCTGCATCTTCTGCTTTATTTGTAGTTGCATCTAATTTGTCTCTCTTTACGCCTGCATCTTGTGCCTTTATTTAGAGTTGCATCTAATGTGCCTCTCTTTACGCCAGCATCTTTTGCCTTTATTTGTAGTTGCATCGAATGTGCCTCTCTTTACGCCTGCATCTTGTGCCTTTATTTGTAGTTGCATCTAATGTGCCTCTCTTTACACCTGCATCTTGTGCCTTTATTTGTAGTTGCATCTAATGTACCTCTCTTTACACCTGCATCTTGTGCCTTTATTTGTAGTTGCATCTAATTTGTCTCTCTTTAAAACTGCATCTTCTGCTTTATTTGTAGTTGCATCTAATTTGTCTCTCTTTACACCTGCATCTTATGCGTTATTTGTACTTGCATCTAATGTGCCTCTCTTTACACCTACATCTTGTGCCTTTATTTGTAGTTGCATCTAATGTGCCTCTCTTTACACCTGCATCTTGTGCCTTTATTTGTAGTTGCATTTAATGTACCTCTCTTCACGCCTGCATCTTGTGTCTTTTTTTTTTAGTTGCATCTAATTTGTCTCTCTGTACACCTGCATCTTGTGCCTTTATTTGTAGTTGCATCTAATGTGCCTCACTTTACACCTGCATCTTATGCGTTATTTGTAGTTGCATCTAATGTGCCTCTCTTTACACCTGCATCTTCTGCTTTATTTGTAGTTGCATTTAATGTACCTCTCTTTACACCTGCATCTTGTGCCTTTATTTGTAGTTGAATCTAATTTGTCTCTCTTAACACCTTCATCTTGTGCCTTTATTTGTAGTTGCATCTAACGTGCCTCTCTTTACGCCTGCATCTTGTGCCTTTATTTGTAGTTGCATCTAATGTGCCTCTCTTTACACCTGCATCTTCCGCTTTATTTGTAGTTGCATCTAATTTGTCTCTCTTTACACCTGCATCTTGTGCCTTTATTTGTAGTTGCATCTAATTTGTCTCTCTTTACACTGGCAGCTGTGACTTTATTTGTATTTGCATCTAATGTGCCTCTCTTTACACCTGCATCTTGTGCCTTTATTTGTAGTTGCATCTAATGTGCCTCTCTTTACATCTGCATCTTGTGCCTTTATTTGTAGTTGCATCTAATGTGCCTCTCTTTACACCTGCATCTTGTGCCTTTATTTGTAGTTGAATCTAATTTGTCTCTCTTAACACCTTCATCTTGTGCCTTTATTTGTAGTTGCATCTAATGTGCCTCTCTTTACACCTGCATCTTGTGCCTTTATTTGGAATTGCATCTAATGTGCCTCTCTATACACCTACATCTTGTGCCTTTATTTGTAGTTGCATTTAATGTACCTCTCTTTACACCTGCATCTTGTGCCTTTATTTGCAGTTGCATGTAATGTGCCTCTCTTTACACCTGCATCTTTTGCCTTTATTTGTAGTTGCATCTAATGTGCCTCTCTTTACACCTGCATGTTCTGCTTTATTTGTAGTTGCATCTAATGTGCCTCTTTTTACACCCGCATCTTGTGCCTTTATTTGTAGTTGCATCTAATGTGCCTCTCTTTTTCCTGCATCTTGTGCCTTATTTGTAGTTGCATCTAATTTGTCTCTTTTTACACCTGCATCTTGTGCCTTTTTTTTGTAGTTGCATCTAATGTGCCTCTCTTTACACCAGCATCTTCTGCTTAATTTGTAGTTGCATCTAATTTGTCTCTCTTTACACCTGCATCTTGTCCCTTTATTTGTAGTTTCATCTAATGTGCCTCTCTTTACACTGGCAGCTGTGCCTTTATTTGTAGTTGCATCTAATGTCCCTCTCTTTACCCTGCGTCTTGTGCCTTTATTTTAGTTGCATCTAATGTGCCTCACTTTACACCTGCATCTTGTGCCTTTATTGCTAGTTGCATTTAATGTGTCTCTCTTTACACCTGCATCTTGTGCCTTTATTTGTAGTTGCATCTAATGTGCCTCTCTTTACACCTGCATCTTGTGCCTTTATTTGTAGTTGCATCTAACGTGCCTCTTCATACACCGACATCTTGTGCCTTTTTTTGTAGTTGCATTTAATATACCTCTCTTTACACCTGCATCTTCTGCTTTATTTGTAGTTGCATCTAATTTGTCTCTCTTTACGCCTGCATCTTGTGCCTTTATTTGTAGTTGCATCTAATTTGTCTCTCTTTAAAACTGCATCTTCTGCTTTATTTGTAGCTGCATCTAATTTGTCTCTCTTTACACCTGCATCTTGTGCCTTTATTTGTAGTTGCATCTAATGTGCCTCTCTTTACACCTACATCTTGTGCCTTTATTTGTAGTTGCATCTAATGTGCCTCTCTTTACACCTGCATCTTGTGCCTTTATTTGAAGTTGCATTTAATGTACCTCTCTTCACGCCTGCATCTTGTGTCTTTTTTTTTTAGTTGCATCTAATTTGTCTCTCTGTACACCTGCATCTTGTGCCTTTATTTGTAGTTGCATCTAATGTGCCTCACTTTACACCTGCATCTTATGCGTTATTTGTAGTTGCATCTAATGTGCCTCTCTTTACACCTGCATCTTATGCTTTATTTGTAGTTGCATTTAATGTACCTCTCTTTACACCTGCATCTTGTGCCTTTATTTCTAGTTGCATTTAATGTACCTCTCTGTACACCTGCATCTTGTGCCTTTATTTGTAGTTGCATCTAATGTGCCTCACTTTACACCTGCATCTTATGCGTTATTTGTACTTGCATCTAATGTGCCTCACTTTAGACCTGCATCTTATGCTTTATTTGTAGTTGCATTTAATGTACCTCTCTTTACACCTGCATCTTGTGCCTTTATTTGTAGTTGCATCTAATGTGCCTCACTTTACACCTGCATCATATGCGTTATTTGTAGTTGCATCTAATGTGCCTCTCTTTACACCTGCATCTTTTGCCTTTATTTGTAGTTGCATTTAATGTACCTCTCTTTACGCCTGCATCTTGTGCCTTTTTTTGTAGTTGCATCTAATGTGCCTCTCTTTACACCGGCATCTTCCGCTTTATTTGTAGTTGCATCTAATTCGTCTCTCTTTACACCTGCATCTTGTGCCTTTATTTGTAGTTGCATCTAATGTGCCTCTTTATACAGCTACATCTTGTGCCTTTATTTGTAGTTGCATCTAATGTGCCTCTCTTTACACCTGCATCTTGTGCCTTTATTTGTAGTTGCATTTAATGTACCTCTCTTTACACCTGCATCTTCTGCTTTATTTGTAGTTGCATCTAATTTGTCTCTCTTTACACCTGCATCTTGTGCCTTTATTTGTAGTTGCATCTAATGTGCCTTTTTATACAGCTACATCTTGTGCCTTTATTTGTAGTTGCATCTAATGTGCCTCCATTTACACCTGCATCTTGTGCCTTTATTTGTAGTTGCATCTAATGTACCTCTCTTTACACCTGCATCTTGTGCCTTTATTTGTAGTTGCATCTAATTTGTCTCTCTGTACACCTGCATCTTGTGCCTTTATTAGTAGTTGCATCTAATGTGCCTCTCTTTACACCTGCATCTTCTGCTTTATTTGTAGTTGCATCTAATGTGCCTCTCTTTACACCTGCATCTTGTGCCTTTATTTGTAATTGCATCTAATGTGCCTCTCTATACACCTACATCTTGTGCCTTTATTTGTAGTTGCATTTAATGTACCTCTCTTTACACCTGCATCTTCTGCTTTATTTGTAGTTGCATTTAATGTACCTCTCTTTACACCTGCATCTTGTGCCTTTATTTGTAGTTGCATCTAATGTGTCTCTCTTTACACCTGCATCTTGTGCCTTTATTTGTAGTTGCATCTAATGTGCCTCTCTTTACACCTGCATCTTCTGCTTTATTTGTAGTTAGATCTAATGTGCCTCTCTTTACACCTGCATCTTGTGCCTTTATTTGTAGTTGCATCTAATGTGCCTCTCTTTTTCCTGCATCTTGTGCCTTATTTGTAGTTGCATCTAATTTGTCTCTTTTTACACCTGCATCTTGTGCCTTTATTTGTAGTTGCATCTAATGTGCCTCTCTTTACACCTGCATCTTGTGCTTTTATTTGTAGTTGCATTTAATGTACCTCTCTTTACACCTGCATCTTGTGCCTTTATTTGTAGTTGCATCTAATTTGTCTCTCCTAACACCTGCATCTTGTGCATTTATTTGTAGTTGCATCTAATGTGCCTCTCTATACACCTGCATCTTGTGCCTTTATTTGTAGTGTCATCTAATGTACCTCTCTTTACACCTGCATCTTGTGCCTTTATTTGTAGTTGCATCTAATGTGTCTCTCTTTACACCTACATCTTGTGCCTTTTTTTGTAGTTGCATCTAATTTGTCTCTCTTTAAACCTGCATCTTGTGCCTTTATTTGTAGGTGCATCTAATTTTTCTCTCTTTACACCTGCATCTTGTGCCTTTATTTGTAGTTGCATCTAATGTGCCTCTCTGTACACCTGCATCTTGTGCCTTTATTTGTAGTTGCATCTAATGTGCCACTCTTTACACCTGCATCTTGTCCCTTTATTTGTAGTTGCATTTAATGTACCTCTCTTTACGCCTGCATCTTGTGCCTTTTTTTTTTAGTTGCATCTAATTTGTCTCTCTGTACACCTGCATCTTGTGCCTTTATTCGTAGTTGCATCTAATGTGCCTCTCTATACACCTACATCTTTTGCCTTTATTTGTAGTGTCACCTAATGTGCCTCTCTTTACACCTGCATCTTCTGCTTTATTTGTAGTTGCATCTAATTTGTCTCTCTTTACACCTGCATCTTCTGCATTTATTTGTAGTTGCATCTAATGTGCCTCTCTTTACACCTGCATCTTGTGCCTTTATTTGTAGAGTCATCTAATGTACCTCTCTTTACACATGCATCTTGTGCCTTTATTTGTAGTTGCATCGAATGTGCCTCTCTATACACCTACATCTTTTGCCTTTATTTGTAGTGTCATCTAATGTGCCTCTCTTTACGCCTGCATCTTGTGCCTTTATTTGTAGTTGCATCGAATGTGCCTCTCTTTACACCTGCATCTTCTGCTTTATTTGTAGTTGCATCTAATTTGTCTCTCTTTACACCTGCATCTTCTTCATTTATTTGTAGTTGCATCTAATGTTCCTCTCTTTACACCTGCATCTTGTGCCTTTATTTGTAGAGTCATCTAATGTACCTCTCTTTACACATGCATCTTGTGCCTTTATTTGTAGTTGCATCTAATTTGTCTCTCTTTAAACCTGCATCATCTGCTTTATTTGTAGTTGCATCTAATTTGTCTCTCTTTACACCTGCATCTTGTGCCTTTATTTGTAGTTGCATCTAATGTGCCTCTCTTTACACCTGCATCTTGTGCCTTTATTTGTAGTTTCATCTAATGTGCCTCTCTTTACACCTGCATCTTGTGCCTTTATTTGTAGTTGCATTTAATGTACCTCTCTTTACACCTGCATCTTCTGCTTTATTTGTAGTTGCATCTAATTTGTCTCTCTTTACATCTGCATCTTGTGCCTTTATTTGTAGTTGCATCTAATGTGCCTCTCTTTACACCTGCATCTTCCGCTTTATTTGTAGTTGCATCTAATTCGTCTCTCTTTACACCTGCATCTTGTGCCTTTATTTGTAGTTGCATCTAATGTGCCTCTTTATACAGCTACATCTTGTGCCTTTATTTGTAGTTGCATCTAATGTGCCTCTCTTTACACCTGCATCTTGTGCCTTTATTTGTAGTTTCATCTAATGTGCCTCTCTTTACACCTGTATCCTCCGCTTTATTTGTAGTTGCATCTAATGTGCCTCTCTTTACACCTGCATCTTGTGCCTTTATTTGTAGTTGCATTTAATGTACCTCTCTTCACGCCTGCATCTTGTGCCTTTTTTTTAGTTGCATCTAATTTGTCTCTCTGTACACCTGCATCTTGTGCCTTTATTTGTAGTTGCATCTAATGTGCCTCACTTTACACCTGCATCTTATGCGTTATTTGTACTTGCATCTAATTTTTCTCTCTTTACACCTGCATCTTATGCTTTATTTGTAGTTGCATTTAATGTACCTCTCTTTACACCTGCATCTTGTGCCTTTATTTGTAGTTGCATCTAATGTGCCTCACTTTACACCTGCATCATATGCGTTATTTGTAGTTGCATCTAATGTGCCTCTCTTTACACCTGCATCTTTTGCCTTTATTTGTAGTTGCATTTAATGTACCTCTCTTTACGCCTGCATCTTGTGCCTTTATTTGTAGTTGCATCTAATGTGCCTCTCTTTACACCTGCATCTTCCGCTTTATTTGTAGTTGCATCTAATTTGTCTCTCTTTACACCTGCATCTTGTGCCTTTATTTGTAGTTGCATCTAATGTGCCTTTTTATACAGCTACATCTTGTGCCTTTATTTGTAGTTGCATCTAATGTGCCTCCATTTACACCTGCATCTTGTGCCTTTATTTGTAGTTGCATCTAATGTACCTCTCTTTACACCTGCATCTTGTGCCTTTATTTGTAGTTGCATCTAATTTGTCTCTCTGTACACCTGCATCTTGTGCCTTTATTAGTAGTTGCATCTAATGTGCCTCTCTTTACACCTGCATCTTCTGCTTTATTTGTAGTTGCATCTAATGTGCCTCTCTTTACACCTGCATCTTGTGCCTTTATTTGTAATTGCATCTAATGTGCCTCTCTATACACCTACATCTTGTGCCTTTATTTGTAGTTGCATTTAATGTACCTCTCTTTACACCTGCATCTTCTGCTTTATTTGTAGTTGCATTTAATGTACCTCTCTTTACACCTGCATCTTGTGCCTTTATTTGTAGTTGCATCTAATGTGTCTCTCTTTACACCTGCATCTTGTGCCTTTATTTGTAGTTGCATCTAATGTGCCTCTCTTTACACCTGCATCTTCTGCTTTATTTGTAGTTAGATCTAATGTGCCTCTCTTTACACCTGCATCTTGTGCCTTTATTTGTAGTTGCATCTAATGTGCCTCTCTTTTTCCTGCATCTTGTGCCTTATTTGTAGTTGCATCTAATTTGTCTCTTTTTACACCTGCATCTTGTGCCTTTATTTGTAGTTGCATCTAATGTGCCTCTCTTTACACCTGCATCTTGTGCTTTTATTTGTAGTTGCATTTAATGTACCTCTCTTTACACCTGCATCTTGTGCCTTTATTTGTAGTTGCATCTAATTTGTCTCTCCTAACACCTGCATCTTGTGCATTTATTTGTAGTTGCATCTAATGTGCCTCTCTATACACCTGCATCTTGTGCCTTTATTTTTAGTGTCATCTAATGTACCTCTCTTTACACCTGCATCTTGTGCCTTTATTTGTAGTTGCATCTAATGTGTCTCTATTTACACCTACATCTTGTGCCTTTTTTTGTAGTTGCATCTAATTTGTCTCTCTTTAAACCTGCATCTTGTGCCTTTATTTGTAGGTGCATCTAATTTTTCTCTCTTTACACCTGCATCTTGTGCCTTTATTTGTAGTTGCATCTAATGTGCCTCTCTGTACACCTGCATCTTGTGCCTTTATTTGTAGTTGCATCTAATGTGCCACTCTTTACACCTGCATCTTGTCCCTTTATTTGTAGTTGCATTTAATGTACCTCTCTTTACGCCTGCATCTTGTGCCTTTTTTTTTTAGTTGCATCTAATTTGTCTCTCTGTACACCTGCATCTTGTGCCTTTATTCGTAGTTGCATCTAATGTGCCTCTCTATACACCTACATCTTTTGCCTTTATTTGTAGTGTCACCTAATGTGCCTCTCTTTACACCTGCATCTTCTGCTTTATTTGTAGTTGCATCTAATTTGTCTCTCTTTACACCTGCATCTTCTGCTTTATTTGTAGTTGCATCTAATTTGTCTCTCTTTACACCTGCATCTTCTGCATTTATTTGTAGTTGCATCTAATGTGCCTCTCTTTACACCTGCATCTTGTGCCTTTATTTGTAGAGTCATCTAATGTACCTCTCTTTACACATGCATCTTGTGCCTTTATTTGTAGTTGCATCGAATGTGCCTCTCTATACACCTACATCTTTTGCCTTTATTTGTAGTGTCATCTAATGTGCCTCTCTTTACGCCTGCATCTTGTGCCTTTATTTGTAGTTGCATCGAATATGCCTCTCTTTACACCTGCATCTTCTGCTTTATTTGTAGTTGCATCTAATTTGTCTCTCTTTACACCTGCGTCTTCTGCATTTATTTGTAGTTGCATCTAATGTGCCTCTCTTTACACCTGCATCTTGTGCCTTTATTTGTAGAGTCATCTAATGTACCTCTCTTTACACATGCATCTTGTGCCTTTATTTGTAGTTGCATCTAATTTGTCTCTCTTTAAACCTGCATCATCTGCTTTATTTGTAGTTGCATCTAATTTGTCTCTCTTTACACCTGCATCTTGTGCCTTTATTTGTAGTTGCATCTAATGTGCCTCTCTTTATACCTGCATCTTGTGCCTTTATTTGTAGTTTCATCTAATGTGCCTCTCTTTACACCTGCATCTTGTGCCTTTATTTGTAGTTGCATTTAATGTACCTCTCTTTACACCTGCATCTTCTGCTTTATTTGTAGTTGCATCTAATTTGTCTCTCTTTACACCTGCATCTTGTGCCTTTATTTGTAGTTGCATCTAATGTGCCTCTCTTTACACCTGCATCTTCCGCTTTATTTGTAGTTGCATCTAATTCGTCTCTCTTTACACCTGCATCTTGTGCCTTTATTTGTAGTTGCATCTAATGTGCCTCTTTATACAGCTACATCTTGTGCCTTTATTTGTAGTTGCATCTAATGTGCCTCTCTTTACACCTGCATCTTGTGCCTTTATTTGTAGTTTCATCTAATGTGCCTCTCTTTACACCTGCATCCTCCGCTTTATTTGTAGTTGCATCTAATGTGCCTCTCTTTACACCTGCATCTTGTGCCTTTATTTGTAGTTGCATTTAATGTACCTCTCTTCACGCCTGCATCTTGTGCCTTTTTTTTAGTTGCATCTAATTTGTCTCTATGTACACCTGCATCTTGTGCCTTTATTTGTAGTTGCATCTAATGTGCCTCACTTTACACCTGCATCTTATGCGTTATTTGTACTTGCATCTAATTTTTCTCTCTTTACACCTGCATCTTATGCTTTATTTGTAGTTGCATTTAATGTACCTCTCTTTACACCTGCATCTTGTGCCTTTATTTGTAGTTGCATCTAATGTGCCTCACTTTACACCTGCATCATATGCGTTATTTGTAGTTGCATCTAATGTGCCTCTCTTTACACCTGCATCTTTTGCCTTTATTTGTAGTTGCATTTAATGTACCTCTCTTTACGCCTGCATCTTGTGCCTTTATTTGTAGTTGCATCTAATGTGCCTCTCTTTACACCTGCATCTTCCGCTTTATTTGTAGTTGCATCTAATTTGTCTCTCTTTACACCTGCATCTTGTGCCTTTATTTGTAGTTGCATCTAATGTGCCTTTTTATACAGCTACATCTTGTGCCTTTATTTGTAGTTGCATCTAATGTGCCTCCATTTACACCTGCATCTTGTGCCTTTATTTGTAGTTGCATCTAATGTACCTCTCTTTACACCTGCATCTTGTGCCTTTATTTGTAGTTGCATCTAATTTGTCTCTCTGTACACCTGCATCTTGTGCCTTTATTAGTAGTTGCATCTAATGTGCCTCTCTTTACACCTGCATCTTCTGCTTTATTTGTAGTTGCATCTAATGTGCCTCTCTTTACACCTGCATCTTGTGCCTTTATTTGTAATTGCATTTAATGTGCCTCTCTATACACCTACATCTTGTGCCTTTATTTGTAGTTGCATTTAATGTACCTCTCTTTACACCTGCATCTTCTGCTTTATTTGTAGTTGCATTTAATGTACCTCTCTTTACACCTGCATCTTGTGCCTTTATTTGTAGTTGCATCTAATGTGTCTCTCTTTAAACCTGCATCTTGTGCCTTTATTTGTAGTTGCATCTAATGTGCCTCTCTTTACACCTGCATCTTCTGCTTTATTTGTAGTTAGATCTAATGTGCCTCTCTTTAAACCTGCATCTTGTGCCTTTATTTGTAGTTGCATCTAATGTGCCTCTCTTTTTCCTGCATCTTGTGCCTTATTTGTAGTTGCATCTAATTTGTCTCTTTTTACACCTGCATCTTGTGCCTTTATTTGTAGTTGCATCTAATGTGACTCTCTTTACACCTGCATCTTGTGCTTTTATTTGTAGTTGCATCTAATGTGCCTCTCTTTACGCTTGCATCTTCTGCTTTATTTGTAGTTGAATCTAATTTGTCTCTCTTTATACCTGCATCTTGTGCATTTATTTGTAGTTGCATCTAATGTGCCTCTCTATACACCTGCATCTTGTGCCTTTATTTGTAGTGTCATCTAATGTACCTCTCTTTACACCTGCATCTTGTGCCTTTATTTGTAGTTGCATCTAATGTGTCTCTCTTTACACCTACATCTTGTGCCTTTTTTTGTAGTTGCATCTAATTTGTCTCTCTTTAAACCTGCATCATGTGCCTTTATTTGTAGTGTCATCTAATGTACCTCTCTTTACACCTGCATCTTGTGCCTTTATTTGTAGTTGCATCTAATGTGTCTCTCTTTACACCTACATCTTGTGCCTTTTTTTGTAGTTGCATCTAATTTGTCTCTCTTTAAACCTGCATCATCTGCTTTATTTGTAGGTGCATCTAATTTTTCTCTCTTTACACCTGCATCTTGTGCCTTTATTTGTAGTTGCATCTAATGTGCCTCTCTGTACACCTGCATCTTGTGCCTTTATTTGTAGTTGCATCTAATGTGCCACTCTTTACACCTGCATCTTGTCCCTTTATTTGTAGTTGCATTTAATGTACCTCTCTTTACGCCTGCATCTTGTGCCTTTTTTTTTTAGTTGCATCTAATTTGTCTCTCTGTACACCTGCATCTTGTGCCTTTATTCGTAGTTGCATCTAATGTGCCTCTCTATACACCTACATCTTTTGCCTTTATTTGTAGTGTCACCTAATGTGCCTCTCTTTACACCTGCATCTTCTTTTTTATTTGTAGTTGCATCTAATTTGTCTCTCTTTACACCTGCATCTTCTGCATTTATTTGTAGTTGCATCTAATGTGCCTCTCTTTACACCTGCATCTTGTGCCTTTATTTGTAGAGTCATCTAATGTACCTCTCTTTACACATGCATCTTGTGCCTTTATTTGTAGTTGCATCGAATGTGCCTCTCTATACACCTACATCTTTTGCCTTTATTTGTAGTGTCATCTAATGTGCCTCTCTTTACGCCTGCATCTT
This sequence comes from Sepioteuthis lessoniana, assembly GCA_963585895.1. Classification (NCBI taxonomy): domain Eukaryota; kingdom Metazoa; phylum Mollusca; class Cephalopoda; order Myopsida; family Loliginidae; genus Sepioteuthis; species Sepioteuthis lessoniana. The sequence goes on from OY757912.1 coordinate 128,379,297, forward strand.
GTGCCTTTATTTGTAGTTGCATCGAATGTGCCTCTCTTTACACCTGCATCTTCTGCTTTATTTGTAGTTGCATCTAATTTGTCTCTCTTTACACCTGCATCTTCTGCATTTATTTGTAGTTGCATCTAATGTGCCTCTCTTTACACCTGCATCTTGTGCCTTTATTTGTAGAGTCATCTAATGTACCTCTCTTTACACATGCATCTTGTGCCTTTATTTGTAGTTGCATCTAATTTGTCTCTCTTTAAACCTGCATCATCTGCTTTATTTGTAGTTGCATCTAATTTGTCTCTCTTTACACCTGCATCTTGTGCCATTATTTGTAGTTGCATCTAATGTGCCTCTCTTTACACCTGCATCTTGTGCCTTTATTTGTAGTTTCATCTAATGTGCCTCTCTTTACACCTGCATCTTGTGCCTTTATTTGTAGTTGCATTTAATGTACCTCTCTTTACACCTGCATCTTCTGCTTTATTTGTAGTTGCATCTAATTTGTCTCTCTTTACACCTGCATCTTGTGCCTTTATTTGTAGTTGCATTTAATGTGCCTCTCTTTACACCTGCATCTTCCGCTTTATTTGTAGTTGCATCTAATTCGTCTCTCTTTACACCTGCATCTTGTGCCTTTATTTGTAGTTGCATCTAATGTGCCTCTTTATACAGCTACATCTTGTGCCTTTATTTGTAGTTGCATCTAATGTGCCTCTCTTTACACCTGCATCTTGTGCCTTTATTTGTAGTTTCATCTAATGTGCCTCTCTTTACACCTGCATCCTCCGCTTTATTTGTAGTTGCATCTAATGTGCCTCTCTTTACACCTGCATCTTGTGCCTTTATTTGTAGTTGCATTTAATGTACCTCTCTTCACGCCTGCATCTTGTGCCTTTTTTTTAGTTGCATCTAATTTGTCTCTCTGTACACCTGCATCTTGTGCCTTTATTTGTAGTTGCATCTAATGTGCCTCACTTTACACCTGCATCTTATGCGTTATTTGTACTTGCATCTAATTTTTCTCTCTTTACACCTGCATCTTATGCTTTATTTGTAGTTGCATTTAATGTACCTCTCTTTACACCTGCATCTTGTGCCTTTATTTGTAGTTGCATCTAATGTGCCTCACTTTACACCTGCATCATATGCGTTATTTGTAGTTGCATCTAATGTGCCTCTCTTTACACCTGCATCTTTTGCCTTTATTTGTAGTTGCATTTAATGTACCTCTCTTTACGCCTGCATCTTGTGCCTTTATTTGTAGTTGCATCTAATGTGCCTCTCTTTACACCTGCATCTTCCGCTTTATTTGTAGTTGCATCTAATTTGTCTCTCTTTACACCTGCATCTTGTGCCTTTATTTGTAGTTGCATCTAATGTGCCTTTTTATACAGCTACATCTTGTGCCTTTATTTGTAGTTGCATCTAATGTGCCTCCATTTACACCTGCATCTTGTGCCTTTATTTGTAGTTGCATCTAAGGTACCTCTCTTTACACCTGCATCTTGTGCCTTTATTTGTAGTTGCATCTAATTTGTCTCTCTGTACACCTGCATCTTGTGCCTTTATTAGTAGTTGCATCTAATGTGCCTCTCTTTACACCTGCATCTTCTGCTTTATTTGTAGTTGCATCTAATGTGCCTCTCTTACACCTGCATCTTGTGCCTTTATTTGTAATTGCATCTAATGTGCCTCTCTATACACCTACATCTTGTGCCTTTATTTGTAGTTGCATTTAATGTACCTCTCTTTACACCTGCATCTTCTGCTTTATTTGTAGTTGCATTTAATGTACCTCTCTTTACACCTGCATCTTGTGCCTTTATTTGTAGTTGCATCTAATGTGTCTCTCTTTACACCTGCATCTTGTGCCTTTATTTGTAGTTGCATCTAATGTGCCTCTCTTTACACCTGCATCTTCTGCTTTATTTGTAGTTGCATCTAATGTGCCTCTCTTTTTCCTGCATCTTGTGCCTTATTTGTAGTTGCATCTAATTTGTCTCTTTTTACACCTGCATCTTGTGCCTTTATTTGTAGTTGCATCTAATGTGCCTCTCTTTACACCTGCATCTTGTGCTTTTATTTGTAGTTGCATTTAATGTACCTCTCTTAACACATGCATCTTGTGCCTTTATTTGTAGTTGCATCTAATGTGCCTCTCTTTACACCTGCATCTTGTGCCTTTATTTGTAGTTGCATCTAATTTGTCTCTCCTAACACCTGCATCTTGTGCCTTTATTTGTAGTTGCATCTAACGTGCCTCTCTTTACACCTGCATCTTCTGCTTTATTTGTAGTTGCATTTAATGTAACTCTTTTTACACCTGCATCTTGTGCCTTTATTTGTAGTTGCATATAATGTGCCTCTCTTTACACCTGCATCTTGTGCCTTTATTTGTAGTTGCATCTAATGTGCCTCTCTTTACGCTTGCATCTTCTGCTTTATTTGTAGTTGAATCTAATTTGTCTCTCTTTATACCTGCATCTTGTGCATTTATTTGTAGTTGCATCTAATGTGCCTCTCTATACACCTGCATCTTGTGCCTTTATTTGTAGTGTCATCTAATGTACCTCTCTTTACACCTGCATCTTGTGCCTTTATTTGTAGTTGCATCTAATGTGTCTCTCTTTACACCTACATCTTGTGCCTTTTTTTGTAGTTGCATCTAATTTGTCTCTCTTTAAACCTGCATCATGTGCCTTTATTTGTAGGTGCATCTAATTTTTCTCTCTTTACACCTGCATCTTGTGCCTTTATTTGTAGTTGCATCTAATGTGCCTCTCTGTACACCTGCATCTTGTGCCTTTATTTGTAGTTGCATCTAATGTGCCACTCTTTACACCTGCATCTTGTCCCTTTATTTGTAGTTGCATTTAATGTACCTCTCTTTACGCCTGCATCTTGTGCCTTTTTTTTTTAGTTGCATCTAATTTGTCTCTCTGTACACCTGCATCTTGTGCCTTTATTCGTAGTTGCATCTAATGTGCCTCTCTATACACCTACATCTTTTGCCTTTATTTGTAGTGTCACCTAATGTGCCTCTCTTTACACCTGCATCTTCTGCTTTATTTGTAGTTGCATCTAATGTGCCTCTCTTTACACCTGCATCTTGTGCCTTTATTTGTAGTTGCATTTAATGTACCTCTCTTTACACCTGCATCTTGTGCCTTTATTTGTAGAGTCATCTAATGTACCTCTCTTTACACATGCATCTTGTGCCTTTATTTGTAGTTGCATCGAATGTGCCTCTCTATACACCTACATCTTTTGCCTTTATTTGTAGTGTCATCTAATGTGCCTCTCTTTACGCCTGCATCTTGTGCCTTTATTTGTAGTTGCATCGAATGTGCCTCTCTTTACACCTGCATCTTCTGCTTTATTTGTAGTTGCATCTAATTTGTCTCTCTTTACACCTGCATCTTCTGCATTTATTTGTAGTTGCATCTAATGTGCCTCTCTTTACACCTGCATCTTGTGCCTTTTTTTGTAGAGTCATCTAATGTACCTCTCTTTACACATGCATCTTGTGCCTTTATTTGTAGTTGCATCTAATTTGTCTCTCTTTAAACCTGCATCATCTGCTTTATTTGTAGTTGCATCTAATTTGTCTCTCTTTACACCTGCATCTTGTGCCTTTATTTGTAGTTGCATCTAATGTGCCTCTCTTTACACCTGCATCTTGTGCCTTTATTTGTAGTTTCATCTAATGTGCCTCTCTTTACACCTGCATCTTGTGCCTTTATTTGTAGTTGCATTTAATGTACCTCTCTTTACACCTACATCTTCTGCTTTATTTGTAGTTGCATCTAATTTGTCTCTCTTTACACCTGCATCTTGTGCCTTTATTTGTAGTTGCATCTAATGTGCCTGTCTTTACACTGGCAGCTGTGCCTTTATTTTTAGTTGCATCTAATGTGCCTCTCTTTACACCTGCATCTTGTCCCTTTATTTGTAGTTGCATCTAATGTGCCTCACTTTACACCTGCATCTTGTCCCTTTATTTGTAGTTGCATCCAATTTGCCTCTCTTTACACCTGCAAATTCTGCTTTATTTGTAGTTGCATCTAATGTGCCTCTCTATACACCTACATCTTATGCCTTTATTTGTAGTTGCATTTAATGTACCTCTCTTTACGCCTGCATCTTGTGCCTTTATTTGTAATTGCATCTTATTTGTCTCTCTGTACACCTGCATCCGGTGCCTTTATTTGTAGTTGTATCTAATGTGCCTCTCTTTACACTGGCAGCTGTGCCTTTATTTTTAGTTGTATCTAGTGTGCCTCTCTTTACACCTGCATCTTGTGCCTTTATTTGTAGTTGCATCTACTGTGCCTCTCTTTACACCTGCATCTTGTGCCTTTATTTGTAGGTGCATCTAATTTGTCTCTCTTTACACCTGCATCTTGTGCCTTTATTTGTCGTTGCATCTAATGTGCCTCTCTTTACACCTGCATCTTCTGCTTTATTTTTAGTTGCATCTAATGTATTTCCCTTTACACCTGCATCTTCTGCTTTATTTGTCGTTGCATCTAATGTGCCTCTCTTTACACCTGCATCTTGTGCCTTTATTTGTAGTTGCATTTCATGTGCCTCTCTATACACCTGCATCTTGTGCCTTTATTTGTAGTTGCATTTAATATACCTCTCTTTACACCTGCATCTTGTGCCTTTATTTGTAGTTTCATCTAATGTGCCTCTCTTTACACCTGCATCTTCTGCTTTATTTGTAGTTGCATCTAATTTGTCTCTCTTTACACCTGCATCTTGTACCCTTATTTGTACTTGCATCTAATGTGCCTCTCTTTACACTGGCAGTTGTGCCTTTATATGTAGTTGCATCTAATTTGTCTCTCTTTACACCTGCATCTTTTGCCTTTATTTGTAGTTGCATCTAATGTGCCTCTCTTTACACCTGCATCTTGTACCTTTATTTGTACTTGCATCTAATGTGCCTCTCTTTACACTGGCAGCTGTGCCTTTATTTGTAGTTGCATCTAATGTGCCTCTCTTTACACCTGCATCTTGTGCCTTTATTTGTAGTTGCATTTAAATTACCTCTCTTTACACCTGCATCTTGTGCCTTTATTTGTAGTTGCATCTAATGTGCCTCTCTTTACACCTGCATCTTGTGCCTTTATTTGTAGTTGCATTTAATGTACCTCTCTTTACACCTGCATCTTGTGCCTTGATTTGTAGTTGCATCTAATGTGCCTCTCTTTACACTTGCATCTTCTGCTTTTTTTGTAGTTGCATCTAATTTGTCTCTCTTTACACCTGCATCTTGTACCTTTATTTGTAGTTGCATCTAATGAGCCTCTCTATACAATGGCAGTTGTGCCTTAATATGTAGTTGCATCTAATTTGTCTCTCTTTACACCTGCATCTTTTGCCTTTATTTGTAGTTGCATCTAATGTGCCTCTCTTTACACCTGCATCTTGTACCTTTATTTTTAGTTGCATCTAATATGCCTCCCTATACACTGGCAGCTGTGCCTTTATTTGTAGTTGCATCTAATGTGCCTCTCTTTACACCTGCATCTTGTGCCTTTATTTGTAGTTGCATCTAATGTGCCTCTCTATACACCTACATCTTGTGCCTTTATTTGTAGTTGCATTTAATGTACTTCTCTTTACGCCTGCATCTTTTGCCTTTATTTGTAGTTGCATCTAATTTGTCTCTCTTTTCACCTGCATCTTGTGCCTTTATTTGTAGTTGCATTTAATGTACTTCTCTTTACACCTGCATCTTGTGCCTTTATTTGTATTTGAATCTAATGTACCTCTCTTTACACCTGCATCTTGTGCCTTTATTTGTAGTTGCATCTAGTGTGCCTCTCTACACACCTACATCTTGTGCCTTTATTTGTAGTTGCATTTAATGTACCTCTCTTTACACCTTCATCTTCTGCTTTATATGTAGTTGCATCTAATTTGTCTCTTTTTACTCCTGCATCTTGTGCCTTTATTTGTAGTTGCATCTAATGTGCCTCTCTTTACACTGGCAGCTGTGCCTTTATTTGTAGTTGCATCTAATTTGCTTCTCTTTACAACTGCATCTTGTGCCTTTATTTGTAGTTGCATCTAATGTACCTCTCTTTACGCCTGCATCTTGTGCCTTTTTTTGTTGTTGCATCTAATTTTTCTCTCTGTACACCTGCAACTTTTGTCTTTATTTGTAGTTGCATCTTATGTGCCTCTCTTTACACTGGCAGCTGTGCCTTTATTTGTAGTGTCATCTAATGTGACTCTATTTTCACCTGCATCTTGTGCCTTTATTTGTGGTTGCATCTAATGTGCTTCTCTTTCCTGCGTTTTCTTGTGCCTTTGTTTACATCTGCTTCTGTTGCTTTTTTAGTTTCATCTTGTGCCCCTCTTGACAACTTTGTCCTGTGCCTTTCTTTTCAGCTGCATCTTATACTGAACTTCAACTTTGGAATGGTGGAAACTAAAACCGTTAAGTCATCAAATTGTGTTGTTCCAACAACTGTACTTTGACGTTAACTCATCCCTCTATTTTTATTTTATATTTATTTCAAGTAAATTAATTAATCTTTTACAGTGACAGTTTGTGAAGCCCGCAGAGGTTTTGAAGAAACAGTAATCACAAAAGTGGCAAATATTAATAGAAGCTGGTGCTAATAAGCGCCAAGCTGTGCAGTTCAAACAGATGTACAAAAGAGGTTGGCTGCAAAAATACTTTCACGTGATCCTTCGCCATTTTTTCATCATAACTGAGCTTTTCAAGTTTTCCCAGTTTGATCATCAACTTTTTTTTGTTATTGCATGCATGCAAATAAACGAATGGATTTTGTATGAAAACGAATTTAAAAAAAAAAGCAGAAGAAAAGCTTATTAAATGAAAAGCAAGCTGACTGACTTAATATCTTGTTTAATTCACAGTCTAAATATGGGCAATGACATTTCGTCATAATATCTTATTTTTATGAGCAGTCCGGGAATTAAAGCTTTCCTTAAAAGTCAGTTATTATGCCTATAAGTAAAAGTTACCTGGAGAAGAATAAAAAATGTTAAACTATAAAGACTGCAACGTCTGAAATAGCTCGAATATTGCAATTTTATTTATCATGTACGTGGTATTTAAGGGAAGGATCCACTACGTTAAAAAGTAGCCAACTTTGAGTGATAGTATGTCGAGACTAACGGAAATATCTACTTGCGAAACGAAAAACTCAAATGAAATAATTTGGAACAATTTGACCGGAAGTGGCACCAAGTGAAAGAAAAGGAAAAAAAAAAATGGAATAAATAAATTCACATAAAATCTTTCCCGACCAATCAAATGTGTTCCTCCAAAATTTTAGACCAATTTCTTGGGTGCCTATTTATACATATAATTAAAGAAGAAAACTATGATCAAACCAGTGATTAGAGAAATCCAGGCCACTCAGGGCGGCATACAAATTATATCACGCATAGATTATATATCAACATGAAGTAAATACACGTTAAAACAAATTTCAATGATTTCTTTTCTTGCACAAAATCAAATGACATCTAATTCTTTAAGAAAAAGAAAACATCCAAAGGAAAGCAAAAAAAAAAAATTGTAAATTTTGTATTTAAAATAACTTGTTCACTTAAAAGATGTATTTACATGTTTGTCCGTATTTCATATGTTGTTTTATATATATATATATATATATATATATATATATATATATATATATATATATATATATATATATATATATATATATATATATATATATATATATATATATATATATATATATATATATATATATATATATATATATATATATATATATATATATATATATATATATATATATATATATATATATATATATATATATATATATATATATATATATATATATATATATATATATATATATATATATATATATGAAGGGGGTGTAATAGTTAAAGAGCTGGACTGTGGAATCCTAGTAAGCGAGTTCGAACCCCAGTTGTGCTATTACGTTCACTTTCGGACAAATACCCTCGGGAAAAGTTTGAACCCCTTTATCCTCCCAGCTATTGGTTAAACAGTACCGCTACTGTCCTTCGAGAAGGATTGATTTGGCATTAAATAACCCAAGAAGGTTGATATGCCATTTAACAAAGAAATCAAACCGAACCAAACCATTTATATAAAAATTATTAACGGAAAACTCAGTTAAGAGACTGAATTGAGCTTATAGTTTTTAAAAGGGGTCTCAAGTTCAAAGACTCAAAATGGTCATTACGTCTTGGCAAAGAAGCACAACAGGTGAAAATGGGAGATCGTAATTTTCATTAGTTATAATGCTAGTGAAAATAGAAATAATTTTTCTTTATTTTTAATGGCATGTCAATATTCCCTGGTTATTTAAAACGAAAGCCATTATTGTAGAAGAACAGTACTGGTACTATTTAACCCAGAGCTATGAAGGTAAGGGGGTTCATATCTTTCCCCAGAGTATTAGTCCAAATGTGAACGTAATAGCGCGACTGGAGTTTGAACTTGCATAGTATGATCTCACAGTCCAATACTTGAGGCATTACGTTGTGGGGACCAATTCAGATCTTTCTTTTTTCATCACAATGTACATGATAGTAAATGGGATGTATTGATTAGTTAAAAATGTTGCAGGACAAATTTTCTGTTTCAAATTTTCTTTTATTTTGTTTTCACTTTTGAGAAATTTTTTTTTCTTCATTTTATTGTATTCCATTGAAAAAAGAGCAATAAATTCTACAATAATACTATTAAAACAGAGAAAACAAAAGTAAAACTCAAAGATTTATCACGTTTAAAGAAATAATATAAATGTTTATTTAACAATCTGCTTACATACATTTTCTATGATTTTCGCTATGTGTTGCCTGTAATTTCAGGTGCAACTTCCCCAAGCTATGATGAATAAATAAATCTATTTCTTATTACAATATAAATCAAAACAAATTTCTTAACGATCTATTGTGTGTGTTGTCTGTAATCACAAATACACCCTTTACGCCATTATGAGTGGCCAAATCTACCCGCTCTCAAGTTTTAAAAAATCCTCATATTTTGTTGAATGTGTTTATCATTTTTAATATCAATTCACTCTCTATTACAATAATTCTTTGAAACAGTCCGATGTAGATTTCACTAACGTTCTTATTAAGAATGTTTGTTTTTTAGATGTATATAAAATTGGATTATTTCTACTTTTCAGCTTCTGGTCTTTAAGAGAAAGGGATTGACATATTAAAGTATACTCTATCATTCTCTGGAGAGAAAAATTGTCAGAAGAGAGAAACAAATTATTAAGTTTTAAGAAAATATTCGTCACGAAAATCGTTGTGTAGAAAAGTATTTTTTAGCTTGAGTGTTTGAGATCACTGGTTCATAACTTCCTCAACAAACATTTTATTTCAATTATTTTTATGGATATTCATCAGCTGCTATTTTGCTGCATTATCCTTAGTCACCTCGAAAGTCTGAAATCTTCATTTCTACGGCTATATTTGAAGAAAGCCAGAAGCTACGGGAACAGAATGGTCACTTCACTCTATGATGTTTTGCAAAAATAAACAAAAACAAAAAAACAAACAAACAAAAAAAAAAAAGAAAAAGAAAAAAAGTTGTACAAGACATGAAAACGGATCAAGTAAAGACATTTAAAATGCGTGGATATTTTCTGGTCAGTCATTTTCTTATCTAATCCTCATGCCGTTAACCGCGGATTTGTTTTGATTGTAGCCTTCATGTATCCAATATTTTCTAATTTTCTGCTTACTGAAGGCCACCCAAAATAGGAATACTTCTCAAGGAATTCCCGACCAAGTTTGAAATAAATTCCTACCGAAAGTCTTCAAAATATCTCCGCAGACGAATATTCATGTTTTAAGAGAGGCTTGGTGCATATTTTCTGTGTATGCGACGGCCACATAATAAGCACAATGCTCAACGAATTATCATTGCCGACTAAGTACCCTCACAGACGAATGTTTGCCTATGTATGCCATGTAAAGTCCCCTCTCGTTAGTTTCCATGTTATATCAAGGCCACAAAACTGATTTTTAAGATATCAAAAATGGCTAAATACTTTTCGGACTGACTTTGTACATTTTCAGAAAAAATATTCTTAAAAAATAAATCTAAACTTTTTAGATGTTATTATGCTCTCACAGTAAAATATAAGTCAATAGTAACGAACTTGTAAACGATTTTAAGATTTAAAATTGAAATGCCCATAACTGACAAGAATACCAAGATCGAGGTTTGTTAACGGCTGAAAAATTACTGAATTTTTTTTTTTCTTTTTTTTATCAGCAAGCGATTTTCTGTAATATTGGTGTTGTTAGCAGTTTGCAAAAATCAAAGAATGAAATTAAGAAATAAAAAAGAAAGAAAATACTAAAAAGGTGTGACCATGCATGAAAAAGATTTAGGGAGAGAGAAAGCTATAAAGATGAACGACAACGGAACAATGATTTGATATCTTTATTGACAGGAATTAACATAAATGTAGTTTTGAAAATTGCTAAATGAAGTTGGACTTTGTGAATTAAAAAAATTTCGGATTCAGGAAATTAAAAGTAAAAGTAAAGTTGGCGACCAGAAGGCTCCCTTTTCAATAGCTACTACACTGAGGTGTAGGGGAGGGCGCTACTCCTTTCCCTGGATTGCTCCACTTTACCCTTAATACATACCTTATATCACTGAGGTATCAAGTACTATTTTTAAAGTCTTTGGTATGACGCGACGTGGGATTGAACCCAGGTCTCCTGGGCCATTGGCGAACACTCTACCCACTAGGCCAATGAGTCTTTTACCTTTTTATACTTCCTCCTTTTTTTGCCTTATTTTCTGTCATCTTTTCTCCTTTACATCCTCTTTTTCTTTTACTTTCTTTCTTGCATCCTCTTCTTCTTTTACCTTTTTTGTCTCCTCTTTCTAACATCCTCTTTTTCTTTTATTTCCTATTTGGTCATCTCTTCTCTCTAACATTCTTCTTTTCCATCATTTTTTCTTTCTTTTGTTCCCTTATACATTTACCGACTTTTTAGTCATCTCTTCTCTTTAACATCTTCTTCTTTGACCTCCTTTGTTTCATCTCTTTTCTCTAATATCCTATAATTCTTTTACTTTCTTTTCCGTCATCTCTTCTGTTTTACACACACTTTTTTTACTTTCTTTTCTGTCCTCTCTCTTACATTCCCTTATCCTTTATCTTCTTTTCTCTCATCTCTTTTACATTCTCTTAATCTTTTTTTCCTTCTTTTCTCTCATCTCTGTTACACTCACTAACATCCTCTTAATATTTTACTTTCTTTTCTCTTTTCTCTTCTCTCTATTTCTTCTGTCTTCACTGACATTTTCTTCTCGTTTTCTGCCTTTTTTCTCTTTTTCTTTCACTTTTCTTTCCATCCCTTAATCTGACTTCCCTTTTTCTTAATTATTCTTTCTTTTCTTCACATATCTTCTTTTGCTTTCTCTTTTTTAAAATCTCTTTGAAGTGCATAACAGAGGAACCGGCTAATATGTACATTATAATACTCCCCAGAAGATTCATTGTGAACATTTGCATATATGAACAAATTTGCATATTGCTAGATGCAGATGATTCCAAAAAGAATATGCATAAAACTTTCTCATATATATATGTGTGTGTGGGTGTGTGTGTGTGTGTGTGTGTGAGAGAGAGAGAGAGAGAGAGAGAGAGAGAGAGAGAGAACATTTCAGAACATTAAAGTCTCATTTCAATCTTTATTAATTAACAGTTATTTACAGAAAAACTGTTTCGATTTATTATGTCTTTGGAATTCAATGCAGTAAATCGTGGCACCTCGGGTGGTGTAATGGTTTGCAAGCTAGACTTGCAAATCTTCAGGTGTGAGTTCAAGTCTCATTAGGTGCCCTCTTCATGTGGTCTTGTGCCACATCTTGGTAAAAAGTTTAGTAAATTACTACACTGAGAGTAAATCGAAAGTCAGTCAGAAAGTAAATATTTATGTTAAAATGCCATGGTAATGTGTTGATCTCATGTTCACTGTCCTTATATGTAACAAGATTAAAGAAACTAATGTAAATTGCTTGTACATTTGCAGAGTACTAACTGATTCCATTTCAGGCTTTGATATTCACGTCTTAACAACCCATTTTCTTTCTCATATTAATAATAAAACAGTGTAGAAACTTCATTGGTAGCACCGGTCAAATAAATATAATATTTCTTACGTTGTCTAGTAATCATTCAAGTTTTTTTTAAACATTTTCAAAAGGGAAGTAATTCTCTTGAGTAAGTGTTTTCTTGATTAACATTGGCAGTTGAAAAAATAATCATCAACGATGCTGAAAACTCTACCAACATTTTATCAAAGGAAGAAAGATTAAGTCGAAATTGCCAGATAAAATAAAAACTGATTCATTTTATGAAAATAACTTGAAAATAAACTAAAGTTGCAAACAAGCAACATTGAATAGCGAGAAGCAGGTGATTAACATCATTGGTGATGAAAAGTTCTCTGCCCAACCAAAATGAGAATGAACTTTTATTTTGAAATGTTATTTGAATTTTAGGAACAATTAAATTTTCTGGAGCCATCAATTTCCATATTCGTCAATTCTGTAGCGCAAAAAAAAATATTTTTAATGTGAGAAGTCACGTGTATACATGTGCACACAAGAAATATTTCTGTAATTGGCCTTAACTTTAAAAAACACATTTTAATGTAAGATATATTTAAGTATATATAAAATTTTATATATAAAAATTTTCAAAAAGTTTTATTTATTAGAATTATTTTTATTTTTTTAGGAAAGAGACAAGATAAGGAAAAATGATTAAATCTAATTAATCTATTTTTTATTTCATTCTAATATCAAAATGTATGCAGCAAGAAAATGTCGAGTAACATAAAGTTTTTGTTATTTAATTAGTCCAATGAAATTGCAAGATAAAATTCCATTGATCTATTGGTTGGGCTTAGAATACGCAGACCGTATCCCTTTTAGAGGGGTAAGGAACCCCCACAAAAAGGCGGTTCTGGGCATGACACTAAATTGCATCTGATGGTACGAATACAGGTCTAGAGATCTTGAGAGTGTACAGTACCTCTTGTTTGCCATTACTGCCAGGTTCACTCGGATTGGCAGTACCTGTTAAGGTCCCATCTATGAGTCAAATAGATTTCTTTAAAAATTATTCGTATTCGATTGGATCGTGTGCAAAAAAGATCTAAGAAACAACTACACAAAAAATGTCAATATGATGTAAAATAAATGCAATTCCTTGACCTCTAATCATAGAATAACTCTAGACGGGTCGACACGCCATTAAAATCAATAAATCAATTAAGACTATATTACTTTTTGATCACATGAAAACATTCGTCAAGGTTTAATGACCCCTATTAACTGGATTCTTTTCAGAGTTTAAAAATGTTTACAAAACGGCTGCCATGTTCTATTTTATTTCAAAAGAATCATATAATCTGAAAATAACATTTATTTTTATTTTTGGCATAAAGCGTTATAAAACAAAAAGTGTGGATCAAATCGATCCTTATATATATATATATATATATATATATATATATATATATATATATATATATATATAATTATTTCAACATTGAAATATTCACTTTTGTTTTTATCTCATTACGAAACGGGTAGAAAAAAGTACTCATTAATCTATCATTTTTCATTAAATTAAACATCTTTTTTTAGAATCTTTTTTTCAATTTCATATGAATTTCTTATGTAATAGACGCAAATATCTATTTTATACAGAGTGAAAATATCCTTTCGTTCCTTATATTTACAATTTGTCCATTTGATTCCCTTGTCATTCAAGAAAAATACGTCTAGGTCAAATGAAAGGCCAGCAGCTGTAGACAAGCTGCGGGTCGCCAGCAGATAACTCCGGCAAAATCTTTTTCCTAGCATTATCCAAGTTTCGCTTTTAATTGTGTAGCATCGATCTGGCAGTGTCTGGCGTATAGGAATGGAAACTAACAGCAACAAAATCAGAAAAGGAGGAGGATAAAGAGGAGGAGGAGGAGAAAGAAGAGGATAAAAGTCGCGGGCCGAGACTGAACAGCTCAGTGACACGAAGTTTAAATAGAATAACAAGGATTTGGTTAATCTATCATTTTGTTTTATAAATAATTGTTGAAAATGTCAGACCAGTTGCAAATACTAACCACCTGCTTTCCGACGGTTCTAAACGACAAGGAAAACTAACACTGGCTCAGAAAAAAGGGCAAAAACAACTAATGCAAGTTGAAAAAGTGCTACTTGACAATGCAGGTGGCCTAACTGTTAATGGCATTGAGAATAGAATTGTCAAAGCGAGTTCAAACTCCGATTGGAGCAGTATACTTTACTGTTTTTGTATTAGGCTCTTGGGAAACCCTTCTCTCTCCCTCAGCAAGGAATAAGTAGCGGGATTGTTTTTGACTTGTAAAGAATATATATATTCGGTGTTCGATAATAAAAGGTCGATTCAGGGATTGTTTATTGCTACTGGTTAAAAGCCAAAAGAAACTTGTTGCAAATTAATTGGAGATTCTGAGAGATGTCATGAAGTCGAATCACTCATGGCAATCAGACAACGAAATCGGTTCTGGGACACGTCCTCAATTTGGTTGACTTGATGATGCGTGAATAAATTACTATACTTTCTCTTTCATAACCCCCGCCAACTCCACCACCGCTTATCAAAGATCATTTGCACACAGATACATAAACACACGCCCATTGAAATAAAATTAATATGTCTGAAATATACAAACATGTATATTTTTTTATTAAAAGTTATGAAAAATATCGATAAAAACTAGTGGAAAATTCCATCGCCAGCCGGTATGAATATCAAATGTCTATATTAAACCTTTAAGAGAAAAAAAGGACAGTTACGAAAATCATCAAGTTAGAAATTGACTTCGTTTTTACTCATAATTCCTTTATCGATTTTCTGAGTGGATAATTTGGTTGGATGCGAGAGTCTTATATATTTATCAATCACTCAGTGCTACTGATCGTTTTGAAATCCTTGTCGTGATCAACCAAAATTACTGGTGATGGTTGCTTGTAGATTGTTGAATAGAAAACGGAAGAGAACATTTTTCTTTATGTGGGACATGTTTAGCTCTGCTAATAAAGATAATATCAAATTTCTTATACTATATTTGTATTTTTGTAAAATTTTCCGCAAAGCAAACCATTTTGTAGAATATGAATTCTTGGATGAAATCAGATTAGAGTTTCTTGTTCAGTACTTTCAAAGGTACATAATTAGATTTATTAAGTAAAAATAAACTGTACCGTTAGGTCAAGTTAAAATCTATTTCCTCTCAAGTACAATGACCGGGTTAGATAGTCATAATGAGTTTGAAACTATGCAGACTTTGATATTACTAAAATGGTTTTCTTCATAAATGATTAGGTTATATATATGGATCAGCATTTCTGCTTGTCTACGGATTTAAGATGGTGGCATCAATCGAGGCTGGTGAGTTGAGAACGCAGGGACAACAGTCATTAGAAACTCTTTCAAATCACTTGAGTAAGCGGAGGATGAAAGAAAAAGAATGGAAATATTAACATTATGTTATTCTTAACTCAGCGATGTCTGTTAATCTGTAAGCGAAATAAGAACTGGAAAGCCGTATATTCCATATTGAACTGATCTTAAATTAAAATGTTTCTCGGAAACACTTACAAAAATCATTACAAACAGTAACTGTAGGAAAGAATTGAAAGATAGAAGTAAGTCTTTTATGAAACAATTATTTTCATCAGCATTGGATGATTACTCAGTTGGCTGGGTTTCAATTACATTAACAGTACCCCCTGAAGAGTTGTCAGACCCCTCTCCCCCCCCCCAAAAAAAAACTGTGTCTCCTTGGTACGACTCTTGAATGGGATTTAATAATGAGGCTCCAGATCTGGAGATCATGGGAGAGTGGAGTACCAATTCACCGTGTGCAATAAACTCGTATGAAACTACACCAAGATGTAGTTTTAAACGTACGATGAACGTGATTCCCTTACTTTTCGGCATGAAATAACTCCAAACGAATTGACATGCCGTTAGAATCAATCAAGCAAGCATTGGATGATTACGAAGGTTAATTCGTGGTTTCTTTTATAATTGTTGAGGGAGATGATATTTTTGGAATTCATAAGTCTGCGTTTGTGCACCATGAGTTTTGTACAATTAAATGCATGTTGAAAATCAGAGACTTATGTAATCATGCCTAATTAGTGCGAGCGAGAATTGATCCATGTTTATTCTGTGTATACTTAATAATTGTGACATTTTAAGAAAAAGAAAACGAAAAACAAAAGCATTTTGTTAAAACCGACAAAAATCAAGCCAGACTCTGTAATATTATAATTGACAAGGCACCATTACTAAATGTACTGCACAACACCAATGTAACAATATCGCTGTCACGACTACTAACGCAGATACCAGCGCCAAATATAATACAGTTGTGTACGACAACATTTGTGGCACCAAATGTTATTATAATGATTGGTCTTATCCTGGTAACGATGCCAAATATGTATCCAGGTTGTTTGTTTATCAATCCTCTCTCTGTCCACGTTGTGTTTGAAAGATTCTCAGATAGGGAATGACACAATTCATCCGGAACTTTTTTCAACGGTCGGAGAGATTCGTTAGAACAAAGTTGCCTGGGTGTTGGCAACTCAAAGACAAGAAGAACTCTCCCTCAACAATTAACAATTATTTATTAGAACGTATTGGTGTAACAGTAACACATCCTATATCTTTATTGAAAATTGTCGCTTTATTATCCAGATAAGCTGTTCGATCTTCAGACTGCATACAATAGCTCGGGAGAAAATCTGTAAGGGTCGGTGAACAGAGATAAAAGGACACCTCCCTGACAACCGCTTCGAACTGACTACTTTTTCAAAATTTCCTAATTTTTATGTATCAAAATTCAGGATATTGGCAGCATGATGTCATCTTACTAAATTATTGCGTCATCTCACACATGTCTCCATATTCACTGTTTTCATTTTTCCAATAAAACCTGAGGCAAGACATGAATCCATTTTATTTACATTTGGTCTTCTTGTGTTGGTCACTGATGCGCTCGCATGAACTTTCCAATTTGGCTTATATTTCTGCTCAAAGATTTTAGCTAACTTAACAGCCTTCTGAAAAACTCGCAGCCCGACCAAATCACATAATAGAAATAATTAATACAATCAATCATCACGGCAACTGGGTCATAAAACAAAGGAACACATTACATAACAGACTGCAATATATACTCAATATCTCCTATTATAAGCTTAATATTAATCGCAACAGTTTTAATAGAATTAAAATATTTATAATAAGTAATTCAGTTTAATTGTTCTGTAGTAAATAATTACTTGTTGTATGTTCAAGGTTCTTTGCGAAATTTTCACGAAAAAGCATTTTTATATTTTTCGACGTAATCTTCTTTTTTGTCAGTTCTTATAATCCTCCATAAATCACAATGGATACTAGAAATTCTATTTAGATGGGTGTGTGTTTATGAAATCGTTTGCAAAACTTCTTTTAAAAGCGATGATGGTTGTGATTGTGGTGGTTATGAAAGAGAAAGTATAGTGATTGATTCACGCATTATAAAGTCAACCAAACTGAGGACGTGTCCCACAACCGATTTGGTTGTCAGATTGCCATGAGCGATTCGACTTCATGACATCTCTCAGAATAATCATTATTACTTGGCGATGCCCATCTTCTCTCCAATTAATTTGCAACAAGTTTCTTTTGGCTCTTAACCAGTAGCAAGAAATAACGCCTTAATTGACTTGTTATTATCGAATGCCAAAAACAGACGTGTCTTTACCATTCAAAAACTATCCTAGCGGATGATGAGAAGTGTATCTCAAGGGCATAAGTACGAAGTAAATACAAACTGCTCCTGTTGAAGTTTGAACTCGGTTCGATAATTCCATTCCCAATGCAATTAACAGTTAGATCACCTGCTTGGTCAGGATGATGCACTTTTTCAACGTATGTTAGTTCTTATTGGTTAATCGACGGAAATTAGTGAAAATTACGGATCAATTTTCAGTAACAGAAAGAATTATGGAAAAGATAAAGTCCGAAAACTCATTAAAGTTTTACATTTAATATTTAGGGCTTTACAATTCGTACGTCGGCTATCAAAAACTTCAACAGATATTTTAATTTTTTTTAAAGCAAATCATTTAGAATCTCTTCTTCATGCTGCGAGTTCAAATGGACAGTCTTCTTTGCTTCGACAAATCAACTGCCTTTTTAGACAAATCTTCAGAATCACGTATGAAGCACTGACTCTTTCGTTTGACCACACACACACACACATGCACACACATTTGTCGTTTTAGCAAGCTAAAGTATTCCTCAGAAATTATCTGTGTATGCAGAAAAAAGCACTGGAAAGAGAATACCAAGAGAGAATAGTTTGAAAAAAGATAAATTTAAAAAAAAAAGTGTGTGTGTGTGTGTGTGTGTGTGAGAGAGAGAGAGAGAGAGAGAGAGAGAGAGAGAGAGAGAGAGAGAGAGAGAGAATGGTGAATGGAATAGAGAGGGTTGAGATTAAAGCCCTGAAAATTATGGGGGCGGGGAAGAAAAAAGAACAAAATTGAAATAGAAAGACAGAAAAAATATTTAATGTAAATAAACTTAACCAATGAAAAAGCCACGGATAAGTTTGAATTTATATGAGATTATTTCTATAAAAGGAAGAAAATAACAAATACCCTAGCCTATTGGTCTAGTGGTTAGAGTGTTCGCCAATGGTCCGGAAGACCAGGGTTTAATCCCAGGTCAAGTCATATCAAAGACTCAAAAATGGTATTTGATACCATTATAAAGTACGTATCAAGCGTAAAGTGGCCGCCCATACACCAAGGTGTAGTAGTAATTGAAAGGGGAGCCTTCGGGTCGTCCTCGACTAAGGTCGCCAACTTAACTTTTATATATATATATATATATATATATGAAGATCGCATGTCGAACTCTCTCAAAGGAAATTGCAGTTTTATAATCCGATCTTTAACATTGAATGGTAATTATTGCAGGTTATCAACTGGAATTGAATTGCAAAATCGAACCCACCCTCACGTCTCTCACCATCAAGTTTGCCAACCTAGAAGAAACTGTTGTCATTACTCGTTTCAACCAGGTAACTGACCTTTTTTTCAGACCATCGTGTTCCAGAAAGTCTGTTTAACGTTCTGTTCTGCCATAACCATCCTTATCGACTAACGTTCTAACATTCCAACACCACCCAGTACGAAGATGCGCCGTTTATTAGTGAAAATTCTTATTGAACAGCCGTAAGCTACACTATAACAACCACCTTATAAAGTAGAAGTATGTGCAGGTTTGTGACTAGATGATCCCAGCCCATTAAGCATACAGGTATTACCTCGACTCTATCATCATTATGATATTTTGGACATGTTCATATACCGATAAAAAAGTGTAGTCGTTTTGCAATGGAAAGTACCAGGAAATAAGAGAGATTACAGTGATAGATGTTTATATTACACGGGCACTACTCTCTAAGTGTCTACTACCAGGTTCTACAAACAAGAAAGAATCAAGTTGACTGGTAATGGACACAGCCACAGGCTAAAATAAGATGAAAATCTTGACCTACTCTTTACTTTTTCACCTACAACTTCCGTAACACACACTTGAATTGACTGGCTGCGGGCAAAAACAGAACTGAGATTCTTGTACATGTATGTATGTATGTAAATGTATACATCGCACAACATACATAAAATATAAATTCACACACAATCAATATAAATTGTACAATATATATATATATATATATATATGTGTGTGTGTGTGTGTGTGTGTGTGTGTGTGTGTTGTATAAAGAAAACGGAAAGAAAAATACATAAAAATGGATGAGAAAAAATTTATTAATTAGTTCCACCAACGCCTTTCAATATGGATTATTTGATATACGGAATTACAAAAATTTCTGGTAGAAAGTGTTTTTTTGTCATCTCCCCACCCTGAAGATGACAAAAATACTCTCTGCCTAAAATTTTCGTAATTTCATATCTTAAATAATCCATGTCGAAACGCATTGGTAGAACTAATTAATAAATTTTTTCTCATCCATTTATATATTTTCTTCTTTCCGTTTTCTTTATATAACATATATCTGTCTGATTAAACCTCATACCTTACTCATATATATATATGAGTAAAAACATTCGTTTAAAACCACATGTATAAAGAAAAATATTCAATCATCTCACCGAATTTTTATTCAATTGAAGACATAGCATCTTTCTACGAAAGTCTTAAAAACCTCTACAAAAATACAATCATTCCCTCAAGTGATTTTAGTCTATCAAACCAAGTCTTGTCTAAGTCGTTTTGACATTGGAAAGATAAACGCAAATGGTATGCGACTTTTACAACTTTGTTCTGAATTGTATTTCGTGATCGGAACAATTCTATCAAATACTGAAGCATAAAATCTTCTGACCAAACTACATTTAAAACAGGGTCACTTGATTGACTTCATAAGCGCGACATTGGAGATCTCTGTGGTGTTTGATTCCCGCGTGAAGACATATTCACCTTGTTACGACAAAGTTCAAACACGTCATAAGGAAGAATGCCAAATAACATCCAAACACCTAAAAGTCTCCAACAGCCAATGATATCTGTATCTCTCCCTGATGATCTCGTTACCTCCCCACCGGATGGTCGATAGGAGGAGGACGTTAGGTAAAAGATATGAAATATCTCGGCTAATATTGTAGGCAACAAAATTTGTACACATAGGGAATTGTTTGATGTGAATTGCACTAAGAGACACAAAACTTATCTTGTATAAAATGTTGCTCAACATCTAAAGTCGGATGAATGACATCGTATAGAGCAATGAGTAAAACATTAGGAAATAATCATTCAGAGAGAGAGAGAGAGAGAGAGAGAGAGAGAGAGAGAGAGAGTTGAGAACCATGGTGGTTTGGGATAGGAAAATAATGTCCAACTGGTCTTCAATAAAATTGACATCGGAAATCTGCCAAAAGTCATTCGTGCCATTCCTGTTGAAACAAGTTTTTAGTCCGTTCTGATTATTTGTCATGCCTTTAAGATCAAAGGATGGGCTCATTTTGATCAAAGACAAAGAGGGTACTTTGAAACCGACTGAACATTTCCAAGATCACTTTCATAATTGGTTTGTCATTGACTGTAACATTATAAATTCCCTCCTCACTACGATGTCATCGACGCTTTGGACATCATACTCGACAAAGAGGTTAAAATTGCTATTAAGCTGATAAATATTCGAAATGCACACAATATTGATGGTATTCGATCCGAGGTCATAAATCATGGAAGTGAGATCATGGTAAATAGCATCACTAGCTTAACTGTGGATCTATGGAATGGATCACCAATCCTATAGGATTGAGTTTTCGCTATTCTAATATCAATTAAATTGTAGAGATTACCGTATGATTTCTTTACTTCCAACTGTAGAGAAAGTTTTCTTTCGGCTGCCGCTGAATTGTCTGGAATGCATTGTAGCGAATTTTGAGAAAACTTGGTTGTCCTCAAAAAGTTATAAACATGTTTATACAATCCGATACAAATATGAATTTAAAAAATAATATTTTAATCATGTTTAATTTTAGTAAATACCAGTTGATAAAAGAGTTAAACAGGGTGACTTCCAACTCTTTGCACTTTTTTTTTTTTGTGGCTCTGATTCAATATCTTTTGTACGTTACTAATTCTGATCTTGTAACTCCTTCCTTAACAATAACACAAAAGATTATGGATCTATTTTTAAACACGTGATACTTTTATTCAAGCCAATACTCCTAAAAACGAAGGTCACGTTTACTCCTGTTTCATTT
Source organism: Sepioteuthis lessoniana (assembly GCA_963585895.1). Classification (NCBI taxonomy): domain Eukaryota; kingdom Metazoa; phylum Mollusca; class Cephalopoda; order Myopsida; family Loliginidae; genus Sepioteuthis; species Sepioteuthis lessoniana. The sequence goes on from OY757912.1 coordinate 128,401,174, forward strand.
TAGTTCATGGCACAAGACTTGAGGTCGTAGAGTCTTTTGTTTACTTTGTTAGTTTTCCTTGCAGAAATGGTTCTTCACACGCTGAAGTCAATTTGAGAATCCTAAAGACCTCATCAGCTTTTGAGACGCCTGAAAAAAGAATATGGGTTCTAAGAGAGCTACATCTGTCTACAAAACTAAGTGTTCATGAGACTTGTGTTCTCCCAGTCTTGTTATATGCTTTACAGACATCTGTGCAGATACTGAAGTTCTGAAAAAGATTGCATGTCACAGTAAATCAAAAGCAAGACTTATTAAACATCACGGGCATTGGGTTGGGCATCTTATTCCCTGGGAGATGAAAAACCTCCAGAAGGGATGTTCTACAAGGAGCAGGTTTTTGGTAAGCGGCCCAAGCAGAAACCTTGAAAACACTTTCATGATATCATCAAGCAGAACCTGAAATTTCTAAAAGTTAACATTGACAATTAGAAAAACCTTCCAATTTCAAGAAGTGAATGGAAAAGGGGTTAAAGCAGGTTGAGGATAAAAGAATGAAACAAAAATCTTGGAGGGGTAAGGATGTTGAATTCTTAAGAGGCAAGGGATTGAATAATATACGTGTTCAAGTTCGGATATGTGAGTCATGTAAAACTTACACAACACGACGAACTAACATCAACTTAATTCCAGTTCCATCAGTTTGCCTAAGCTTTTTTTCAGTAGTACCAAATTCATTATCAAACATTGGTCGAATGAGATATTTAAGAGCTCAGGATAAAGAAAAAAATCTGTCCTAAAAGATCAACATTGCTTAAAAAAAAAAACAACAGACAGTTATCTTAGATAAACCTAAGTTTAAAAATGAATAAAAGTGGGTAGAGTGTTCGTCCGAGAGACTGGGTTCAATCTCAGGTCGCGTCATACCAAAGACTTTAAAAATGGTATTGATACCTCCTTGCTTAACACTCAGCAATATAAGGTACGTATCAAGGATAAAGTGGAGCAATTCAGGGAAAGGAGTAGCACCCTCCTCTACATCTCGGTGTAGTAGCTACTGAAAAGGGAGCTTTCTGATCGCCCTCGACTAATATATATATATATATATGATTACAGCTTTATTTCATTGTAAAGTATATAATAATATATTTCACAAAACACACACACGCACACACGCGCGCGCATATATATATATATATATATATATAGAGAGAGAGAGAGAGCGATAGTCATATATTATGTACATGTTAGCTGATCACTGTCCAACCACCAAAAGTACATTTATCATGAATGTTAATCTCAATCAATAATATAATCATGGATCATAGATTAAAAATTGATTGTTGTTCTCTTGTTATTAGATATATTAGCATTTTTCAGATGACACAATATGTGTCATGATGTGATTTTAGGAAAATTGTTCTATAATAGATGTAAAAACGGAAAATTTTGTTTTGTGTTCTTTTCATTATGATAAGTTCTGTGTATAAATCTGTTTAATTGATGAATTTATTTATGAAAAGGGTATTTTGTAAGAAAAAAAAATCGTTAATTTATCCTTTGCTCTATTTTATGAAATGTTTATAAAATCTCATTTGAATGGCCAAATGTTGACTGGAAAACCTTCATACGTTACTGCTACACAGACATATGCAAACGTTTACGTCATAAATAAATATATTTTCGCATATATTAAACACCCATACATTGTAGTCGACAAGAGAATCCCTGCCTGCACGCACACACAACGCCCTATCGGTGTGGCTTAGAATACGCTGAGTGAATCCCCTGCCAGGAGTAAGTCCCCACCACTAAAAAGGTTGAAAATATAGAAATTCGTTTCTGAAATAATTATATTCATCAGCATCGGATGATTGCTCTATTGACTGGGTTTCGAATTTACTGACTGCACTACCTGCAGAGTTGTAAGACACCCCCTCAAAAGGGTGTCCTGAGTATGACTCGTAAACTGCATCTGATGGTGAGGCTCCAGTTCTAGAGATCTGGAAAAGTGTACAGTAACCCTACATCACTATTGCAACCAGGTCCACTCTGACATGAAGTGGTAGTACCTGTTAGGGTTCTATTTATGGGTCAAATAGATTTGTTTAAAAGGTATTCGTAATCGATAGGACCGTGAGCAAAAGAAAACTCTTGAGAAGTAACTACACAGAAATAGACGTGTTAAAATGCGATTAAAATCAAGCACACACACACACACACACATATATATATATAATTTTTCAGCAATATACATATATATATATATATATATATATATATATATATATATTGCTGACAAATTACTTTCAAATTCTTATAAAGGAAATCTATGCGGATCTCAAAATAGATCTTCCATACGCACGCACACAGTCTCGTATGTGTGTATGAATGTGTTCAACATTTGTATGTGACCATCATTGTCATTGATAACGAATTTCAAAGTTGAATTATACTCTTTTATCATTATTTCATTCCTTGTGAGTTTTTCACACCAGGCTTAAATAGAATTTTTTCACTGGAGTTTGAGTGATAGCAGGACTCTTCTCAATATTCTAGCCGATCTTAACAATGGTATGTCTGTATGATCTCAATTTATCGTCTAATTTACCAATTCCTCCAGTCTCCTTTCCAACCCTTTGAAGAACCATTCCAAGCGGGAATAACAATTGGTATCGACATCACTTTTATATTCCACAGCTTTTTCGGCTCTTTAGCAAGATCCAAGTATTTCTATATTTTTTCGTTTCCTTTCATTCCATTCTATGGTCTGCTGGAATAGTAAAGTTCTTTTTCTTATCAATTCTTCTTCTTGTTATTATTATTAGTAGTAGTATGGAGAGAGAAAGCACTTCATTTAATGGAAGGAAAACTCTGATTTCATATTTCAAGCTCATTACTAACCAGGACTGCACCCAGAAAAAGTCATTCCAGTGTCATTACCCAGTGAGAGCAAACTACAAAATACCTAGAGCACAATCAATCAGCACTCATAACAAAATGTTTGAAATCACTGACCTTTTCCCTTATATGTGATCTATCCAGTACCAGCAACCTAATGTTCACTAGGAAAATCGACAAGCACATTGCCAAGCCAACGAGCGTGTGGACTAACTTCAGCCAGAATGTGGAACAAAACCCGGCTGATTTTGAACTCTAAACGCATAGTGTGATAGATGTCTGTCTTAAGTTTTCTGCTGCATGGCAATGAATTATGGACGACTTATGCGTGGTAAAACTGTCTGGAAAATGTTCACCTTCACTGCCTACGACGAATTTTCGGTATTCCATTGAAGGACAAAGTTACTAACACTAATGAGCACGAGTATGCTGGCTCCCTGTTCATTCGCTTCTTTCACTGCAGCAACCTGGCCGCAGAACACAGTCCAGTAGGCCACACTGCATTTGTGCTTCAAGGACGTCTGCAAGCATGACATAAAACATACAGGCATTGACCCAGACAGCTGTGAACTTATTGCAGACGACGGCAGCGGATGGCGCCGCTCTATCTAAAAAGGAGTCAAAGACATGGGGTGGGAGTAAGGAGAGATGGATCCAATAGCTGGAAGACAAAAGACCTCACAGAAAGCAAAGATAACAAAGTCACTCCTTTGATTCACACTCCAACTTAGTCTGCAATACCTGAAGAAGAGACGAGTGTGCAAGGATCGGATTGCTGAGCCACTTTATACGCTGTTCACAACGGAACTGATCTTAATCAATTAAGAAGCGACAGTTATCTCACGAGATTGATCGAGGCCCAAGATGTATCTGTTGCATTATTGATTTTAACGGCACGTCAACTCATACATGTGTATTTTATACTTAGAGGTTAGGGAATTACGTTTATTGTAAATTTATATTGACATTTTTTGTGTAGTTGTCTATTGCAATCCTTTTTTTTCACACAGTCCACTCGAATTCGAATAATTTTTAAACAGATCGATTTGATTGATAGACAGGACTCTAACAGCTACTACCTCTCAAGGTGTGAGTAGACCTGGGAATAATGACAATGAAGGGCTACTCCACACCCAACAGATCTTCAGAACTGAAGCCTTACCATCAAATGCAGTTTCGTGTCATACATAGGACTCCCCATTTTGAGCAGTGTATTACCCCTCTACAGGGAATACTGTCCGCACATTTTTAGCCCCATCGACAGGGCGATATACCTGTTATAATTTGTGTGGAAATATTCAGAACTTACTTTAAATGACCCCGGATTGAGGTGAATAAAAATAAACAAAAACTTTTGGACTCCTTGTGAAAATCTTTTTCTTTCATGTCAGCATTTCAGGGTTCACAATATTTTTGTTTGCCTTATAGAGACGTAAGTAACTATATTTTTTATTCTCACAATTTTTATGCCGTCTCCATAAAACTGTCCCAGAGTAAATCATGATTCTTCAAAGTAGAGTCTTGCAACTGTTCGGTTGTATACTGTTGTGAGGTCTTAGACTATCTATGCAACTTCTCTGATTGCATTCTTTACGACGACACGAACCTGTCATCCATCTGGTGAATTATATTCCGGTTCACATTTTTTATTGTTATTTACTAAGCTTTGATTCATCTGGCAGCTTGAAGATTTTATCGCTGTTCATCTGTTTCTTTTGCCTTCAGAGCAGATTTTATAGGTAGAAACGTTTTGATATTTGCAACGACAATGATGAACAAATATGATTCACTGGAGATAAAGAATATGTAGACAAAGACGTTGAGGGAAGAAAAGGTAGCACAATACTATGGACGTTTTATGAAAACTGTTTAGTCATATTGCAATAAATACACATCTTTGAAGGTTAGGAAATCTGATCTCTCTGATGAAATAAAATAGGAGCTTTTCCAAGCGATAACTGTGCCAGTACTATTGTATGTTTGCACCCCATAGACTTTAACGAAGCGCTGAGAGAAAAAGCTCGATGGGAAGGATGCTGTATGCTGTTTTGAACAAATTCTGAAAGTAGCACCTTACGGTAAATTACTTCCCATCAAATCTTGGAATCAGTAGTTATACGGTCACCTATCTCCTATCTCACAAATCATCCAAACGAGACGCCCTCCTGAGCGACGTTCTTCTATGGACTCCCACACATTGGCACACCAGTGTTAGCAGCCCAGGGAAAACTTACGTTCACAAGCTCTCTGTGGATACCAGATACCATGTAAAGGACTTAGCAAAAGAGATAACTGTTAGTCACGGATGGGGAGAGAGAGAGAGAGAGAGAGAGAGAGAGAGAGAGAGAGAGAGAGAGTCAAGGGAATTTGTGTTTTGCACCCTTGATCATGTTGATGATGATGGAATTTTAATTTTAGTTTTAATAATAAGAAAATATATTCTAATGAAAATGTTTCTTCTTACTTAAAAAAGGAATTGAAATAATTAGGATATTTCCCATTTACATATCTGATTATAATATATTAAAAAAATAACATGTTGCGAAAGAAATGCCTTTTGCAGTTGAAGTTTTTAATTTTACTTTTAATTGCAAGAAAAAATATATTGTTTTTCGCAGAAAGAGTGCTAATTTTCAGATTCAAAACATTAATTAATTTTCATAGGACTAATTAAAAATCAATTAATTACATTACCCAATTCTTTTTAATGATTATATAAATTCAACTTAAAATGATTAATATGTTGAAAGATATTCTTACTTTTAAGATTAAACGTGATCTGAAGAGAATCATGATATTGTGTAAGAGGAAACAAAAATATTACTTTTTGAGTTTTAAGAGTTCACTATCAGGCAAGCTAATAAAATTAAAAAGGGAAGAAATTCTTTGCGTCTTTTAAAGTTTTTACAGTTATTTACTAAACTTAGCGGTGACACAAGTATGATGCACCCAGTGAGAATCGAACTCACAAAGAATGGTCTGCCATCCATTATATCACGTGAGTTTTTCTTGTTAAGTTTAAAAAAAAAACATTTTCTCTGACCCTCAATACGTCTAGGGTGTCATTTTTCGTTCTTCCAAGTCCACTCGACGATTTGAAGGTAAAGCAGACATGGCTATTACCTGTGACCTACATTTTTAAAGTGCTTTTTCTTTTGTCTTCTACTTCTGTCTTTTTTCTTCTATTGACTCTTTTCTCTTCCCGTTTCTATTTTCGTCTTCTCTTCCCTTTTCGTCTATTTTTTGCTTTTTTCTTCTTTTGCACTGCACGAAAAATATGCAAATTGTAATGCGTGTTTCAAAAGGCGAACATACGTACAATATTTCATGCTCTTTCTGTCTGTCTATCTCTCTCACCTTTTCTCTCACACATTATATATATATATATATTGTTACAGACCGGCGGGCCGTTAGAATAGTTGAACGATACTTAAGGCAGAAATATGTATAAAATGCACGAGGTTCCCAATTATCCTACGACTTCTTATCCTGAATCCTGTCCACAATTATAAATACTGCTCCAATGGGTCAACAATGTTTAAGTATAAATGTCGTTCATATAAATTTCTTTCACAAATCCGCAGAATCGTTCATGACACATTAAAAATAAAAATGAGGCAGGAATTCCCCAAAGGATGAAAGCCAAAGACAATTTAATAAACTTATCAAACAGAAAATTTTATTCCCCCATATGCGAATTAAAATAGTTGGATGAAAAGGATTAAATATGAATATTACAAACAATTTAAACATTTACGAGGATCATTAAATAGGTTTCCCAAACTTTTTTCGTATGGGCACTTTTATTGATAGTACACACATGAAACTCTAGTCCCTTTCCAAGTAATCTCCTCCGGCTGCAATGCACTTGTTGTACCGTTCCAACAACTTCTGGAAGGCTCCATGGAAGTCCTCTTGTGTGAACGTGTCAATGACCATCGTCACAGCCTCTTTCATCTCCTCAATTGTCACATAACGACAGCCTCTGAGCTTAGGGAATAACTGAAAGTCATAGGGAGCAAGGTCTGGACTATAGGGAGGATGAGGAACTGTCTTGATACCCATCTTACTCAAATAGTTTGTGACAAGGATGAAGTTGTGGACTGGTGTATTGTCCAGGTGGAAATGCCACTGACCCGATTTGAAGAGTGCTGGCCTCTTCCCTAGGAATCTCATCCTGAACTCCCTTAAAACCTCAACATAGTAACCCTAACCCTAACCCTTTGGCCAATTAACTCTGGTGTACTGACTTCCTTACTCCTCCAATACCTCTCATCATCCCTCACAGACTCCCTGCCTTCCTTGAATCTCTTATGCCACTCAAAAACAGATGCTCGATTAATGCAAGATGGTCAAAAAGCAGTCTGAAGCATTCCATACGTTTCTGTGGCATTTTTTCCAAGTTTAAAACAGAATTTTATTGCATATCGTTCTTCTAAAGTATCCTCACGTCCAGATTGCATTTTTGAAATTCACCAGCTGTGTCAATCAGGATTTCGTAGGGTGTATTCCAATTCCTGCTGTAGCTGTTCATTTGAACCTGAAATTATAAAAATTGGTCAGTCATCTGATAAGATGTATAGCAATAACATACTGAATGTTCAAGAGTCTACAACAATTTTAAACACTTGTACAAAAAAGTCTGGAAACTTATTGAATGCACCATGTATGTACTTGAGATGATGCGCACTGTGTGCATGTTTAGTGGGACAATAATATCTTTAGAGCAAAGAAGTTAGTTATGATCATTTACTTATCTCGTTGGAGATTTCATGAATGTCTTTCTTTTCTCTTCTCTTTTCTTCTTCCCTTTTCTTCTTCTCTTTTTTCACTTCTTTTGTTTGAATTGGTCAGAGGAGGATCTTTTCGGTTTTATCTTTTTAAGGGTCGCTGTCTTGCGCTTATTAACAATTTAGACTTGGTTAATTCAGGATGTATTTTGGGAGTTCTCAATCTTTGCCTTTTTTTTTTCTCCTTTAAGAACTCTGTTGGGTGCTGGCAGCGAAATAGTTGACCCTGTCAATTCTTTTCCACCCGGGGTATTTTAAGGTGTATCTCTTGACGGGTTGCAGTGCTAAACTTAATTCTTCCGTTAGCCTTTTTTGCCGCATGAAATCTCGAGTTCTCATCGTGAGGCACCTTTCATCCGGGCGTCGGCCTTCCTGTTCAGACCACAATATTAATTACAGGTTCCCCAGAAACGAATCTAGAGTTTCGTCCAGAACTTATGACCTGTTTCCAATGAAGGTCCACCAACTGGTTGACCTCAAACAAGAAATCTGCTGCCATGCTCTGGTACGAATACTATTACTCATAACAATATATATATATATATATATATATATCAATGGCTGTTTTTTTATCCTTGTATTTATATTAAAATGAGAACTACACAAGAATTCTATGTGCAGTTTTGAACAAATTCTGTGAGCAACACCCTACAAAACAGCAGCTGCACGGCCATTTACTTCCCATCTCACAAATCAATAAAATAGAATAAACAAGACAAGGACAAACTCAGAAGCATCTTTCTTTTATGTACTCTTATGCATGGACACACCAGTGTTAGCCAACCAGCAAGGACTTTTATACATCAACTCGTTATGTAATGGATATCGTTGTTGGAAATGGACTTACCGCGTCGAGCTCAAAACCAGGACGAGGCTGTTTGCATTTCACATAGAGCAAATACCGTTGGCAAAGTTATAGTTGAGTAGACTGAGCTCTTTAACCTTGGTATGGCAACCAGTCTAGGAGAAGAAAAACTCTGAATTCAAACTTTTTAAACCCATCTTAAAAATTGATCTTCTGTAACATCCTGTTTGTACGGAGGAGTTAGTAAATATATTCATCAATTCTGTGTGGACACTCGATGCAGTCTAGAAGACCTGCCAAGAGCGATGGATAATAGGAACGGATGGTGCGGGAGTCAGATAACTCCGTCGTATCAACATGACTTGATGATACATATATATATATATATATATATATATATATATATATATTGATGTAACCATTGCGTGTGTGTATAATTCAGATCCAGTAAAATTTTGATGACGTTCACAATTCTAATCAAAAGGGTCCTCATTCGATTCCACTTGTTCCGGATGAATTTGAAACAGCATGTTACTGCTTCATCAGAAGACTTGGTCCGTAATTTTCTTTCTATTCATCTGCGAACTTTCATTCGATAATTGGCGCGCTGGAATGCCCCCTTGGTATTAGTTGAATCAGAGGTTAAGAGAAGGGATAAACAAATGTAAAGAAAAAGAGGGAAAGCGAAAGGAGGAGGATGGAAGAATGGGGAATAAGAAGAAAAGGAAGGTAGTCTGAAAAGCAAATAAATGAAAAGAGAAAAAGGTGACACAAAGGAGCAGGATAAAATGGAGAGAAAAAGAAAGAATTAAAAAAAAAACGAAAACCAAAGACATGGAGAGATGAAGAAAATAAAAGGAAATCTTAAAGAAAGAGAAAATCCTGTTTCTCTATTGTGTCCTACATTTCTTCATCTATTTCATTTCTTTGATAAAAGGTCGATATACACCTCCACCATTTGCATAGACCTTAACAACCCCCCCCCCAACGTCAGACATTTTATGTGCATTGCTTCTGGGTATCATGCTGTTTCTAGAGTCTCTTTTTCGGCTTTTCGTTTTACTTCCATCATTTTTTTTATATCGTGATCCTTCTGTCTGGCTTCATTACCATCACCATCATCATCATCGTCATGATTACAGCCGCAATTACTCTCATCATCATCACTTTCGTAAGAAACAACACCTTCTCAACCGCTTCTCTAACATGATAAATCTCCACCCAAACCTCGAAACCCACAACAATCACTTGTCAGTCTCTATTCTTCACGATCATTACAATTCGTACCTCGTTAACCACTATCAACAAGGTCAAACATCGAAGCAGTAAGCAAACCTGTCATTCATCTTAGATTTATAGCCATATTCGCTACCACTGAAAGCATCAACATTTCAACCATTACCACCAGCAGCAGCAGCAGCAGCAGCAGCATCTGTAGCTTAAGAATCATCACCAACTACCTCCGCCATTCCACCTTCTACTACCATCTACAAACATATCTTTTTTATTTCGTCCATCAATATCATCAACATGGCTTCCATCGCCTTCAACTTAATAATCAACCTTTAGAAAATCAGAATTAACTTTTTAGACATTATCATCGTTTCTCTCTCCTTAACTTAATCATCATCTCTTTCGTTGCCCGCGTTAATCATGACGACTTTTCTACTCTTATCTTCAACAGTAGTCTTATTTGAACAACTATCAACACCACTTGCCATTACCTCCCATCATCATCATCATCATCATCATCATGTCTCCCAATACCATAACAGTTATCATCATCACCATCATCATCATCATCATCATCATCATGTCTCCCAATACCATAACAGTTATCATCATCACCATCATCATCATCATCATGTCTACCAATACCATAACAGTTATCATCATCCTCACCATCATCATCATCATCATCATTTCTTTCAGTGACATCGCCATTAGCCTCACAAGCACCGTCAATATAATATTCTCATTCTCTTTTATCTGCCAGAGTATCAGTCCCCCTACCCCATCCTCAAAAGACTTCACTACTAACCTCTCCTGAAACCTTAACACTCAAACCACTTCTACGACCCTTCTCCACCCCTTCTGCTTCTTCTTCTCCTCCTCTTCAGTATCTTCACCCGCCTCCAACTCGACCCCCATCTGATTCTTTACCAACCAAATACTCTTATGCTTCCCGGGCACAGAAACAAATAGTTTCCTCTTATTAGATTTTTTTTTTTCATAATTTTCATAAATCTTTTGCAGGATTCTCAATTTCATCAGTTTTTCTTTTTTCTTTTCAGTTCAGTCTTGATCCTATTAATATCAAAAGTTGCTGCCATGAATTCTCTTCTTGTTTTTAATTATTACAATCTGACAAACTATGGATTCTTCTTCTTCTTTTCCTCATCGCAGAATATTTTTGACAGCAAAACTATTTAATAACGGCTGCAATTTTAATGTTTGATGTTCAAAACGAGTTTTTGATTTTTTTGAAAAAAATTCTGCGTTTGAGGGCATTTTCAGTTCTGATAAATTATAGTAAATGAAAAATACGTGCCATAATAATTATTGTGAAATAAAAAAGTAAGAGATATTGTCGATTCAGACTATAAGAAATGATTTTTGAACGAAGTCTGTCATATTGTTTTTACTTAGTATTTCGAGATAGATCAATGTACAGCATATTTTAAACTCTAGGAAAAGCAAGTTTATTTTAAGTGTTTATATGAAATCGAAAATTATACAATAGCTTAAAAACCACTTTCGGGAGTCATCAAGTTCGATGCAAAGTCGAATCATATTTATAGAATTTATATTATATCTAACTGCAAATAGATAAATGGCTGTACTTGATTAAATGTTAATATCAAATTAATATTTATTCAAATTGAGAAACTATAAGGACAATATGAAAAGTATATTCTTAAATTATTCAATTTATAAACAGCCCAGTCGACTGGGACTGTAGAATACACCGACTACATCTCTACAGAGGAGTTACACCATACCATTTGAAACTCCAGTTTTGGAGCTTTTGGGGAATGTGGAGTCACCACTTCATTGCCATTACTCTATGGTTCTCTCTGACCCAGAGTGGTTGTGCGTGTAATGGTACCATCTATGGGTAAAACAGGATATGTTATCATTTTCTAAACTTGAAGCCATTTAACTGGTTAATGTTTAATAGAAGTGCTAGCACTGAATAGCAATACTTAAAACCTTTTTACTGTGTGTAAATAAAACTATTAGTGCTAGATAGCAATACTCGGAACCTTTTAACTGTGTGCAAATAAAACTATTTGTACTAGATAAAAATACTTGAAACCATTTAACTGTGTGCAGATAAAATTATTTGTGCTAGATAACAAAATTTGAAAACATTTAACAGTGTGCAAATAAAACTATTAGTGCTAAATAGCAATACTTAAAACCTTTTAACTGTGTGCAAATAAAACTATTAGTGCTAGATAGCAATACTTGAAACCATTTAACTGTGTGCAAATAAAACTATTAGAGTAAGATAGCAATACTTGAAACCATTTAACTGTGTGCAAATAAAACTATTAGTGCTAGATAACAATACTTGAGACCATTTAACTGTGTACAAAAATCAATTCCTGCTCAATTAAAAATTCTTTTTTACAATCTATTCGTTTACAAATCAAATGTATTTAATTAATATTTTTAAACAGGATTTGACATTAAATTACCCACAAGGGGTTATATACTGTAAAACACAACCAACCAATCAATTAACTTTCAAATTTTTACTTACTTACAAAGCAAGGTATTTTATAAATAAAAGAGGAATTTCAATTAAATACTGACACAAACGAAGCCAATCTCTTGATTCTAAATTTTGTCATCATCATCATCATCATCATCATCATCATCATATCGCGCTGGTAGCACGGATATCCCTGACCCTCTCTCGCCACTCCTCCCTATCGTTCATCGCCCTAGGTAGGTCTTCAGGACAGCAACCCGTATCCTCACATAGCTGCTGAATGTATGTTCGTGCTAGTCGTCCTGCTTTTGCACGACCATGTGTGGGGGTCCATAAGAATACATCTCTTATGAGTTCGTCCCTGCTTTGTCATATATATATATATATATATATATATATATATATATATATATATATATATATGTGTGTGTGTGTGTGTGTGTGTGTGTGTTCGCTAATGGTCCAGGAGACCGGGGTTCAATCGCAGGTCGAGTCATACCAAAGACTTTAAAAATGGTACTTGGTTCCGCCTTGCTTAACACTCAGCATTATAAGGTAAGAATCAAGGGTAACGTGGAGCAATCCAGGGAATGGAGTGGCGCCCTCTCCTACACCTCGGTGTAGTAGCTATTGAAAAGGGAGCCTTCGGTTCACCCTCGACTAAGGTCGCCAACTTTACTTTTATTTTCATGTGCTTTGAAAGTGTTTCTAACCAAATCAAATGAATTTTTTTAATGCCTTGTTGGGTCTACTCCTTCCGATCGTGTTATTAACGATAAAACTGTTACCAATTTAAATGAGTTATTCTACCGTACTTCTAATATATTGGAACAGATTGTAAAACTCTATCATTAATTGAAATCAGAAGTTTGATAACTTTTTGTGGTTGTTAGTTTTATCGAAACTTAACAACTTTGATATAAAATACATTATACGTTAGATTTATTAGTACTCATGTAAAACTAGTCGTTTTAAAGACATTAAGTAACTTTATTCTCTTTTTTCTTCCGTTTAAAGTGAACATCAAACTTCAAAGAAGATCATCCCAAATGTTGTTATAAGTTTTAGATACGTTCATTTTTGACGTTATGTTATGTTAGTAAGCTATAATATTATTACGTTACGTTATTATGTTATTACGTTATGTTAAATATGTTATTTTCTTACGTTCTGTCTGCTCTCAGTGAGTTTTACACTTTCTCCTTAATCCATTTCCTATTATCTTTTATATTATTTCCTTCTGCTTTTTGCGTTTACCTCTCTCTTTCTACGAAAGTGACAATTTGACAATCAGTAGCCAACACAGCAAGCATCAGAAAGTTGTGTCTGTGTGTTCAAATCTCCATTTCTTTTTCTTTGCTGAACACTTCGCTTTTTATAGTAAGGTTTTATTAATACATAATATTAAATGATTTCATTGTATTATTCCAATTTCATATTAGTGGTTGTCTGGCAAGACATTTATAGACTTTTTTTTATGATCATGCTTCCAATGAAAAATAGCAGAAAAATATTTTTCGTTCTTTTCAAAATGAGATAGTAAACTTTTTAAAATGATGCAATTTTTACCATAGTTGGTGGTGGTGGTGGGGGGGCTTTTATACTTGCACTGTAGACTCCTTCACTAAATCTATACTAAAGTTATATATTAACTCTATGAATAACTGTTGAAGTATCAATTTCAGCAAATAACGGCTATTTTGGTAACAAAGGAATTCTTTCACTGCCACCAAAAGAATAAATCTATTTTCGCCACTTTTAGTGTGTTATCTATATATTAATCAAGAGTGTGTTGGTTTGTCCTCTATGATTGGCCAAACAGTTTAATGTAGGATATTTAGAATGTATACACATGATAACCCGGGAATGGTCTCAAGGCAAAAAATTCCTCCTCATGAGGAAAGGAAAGTCTCTCATTAAAAGAAAGAGGGTCTCTCATTTGAAGGGGTTCCTCATTAGAAGAGAGTCTCTCATCATATTTACCAACCCCTCCGCTCGGGCAGGATATGACACAAGGTCAATTTTTAACAGGTTTGAATTCAGAATTTTCCTTCTCCTAGACTAGTTGCCTTACCAAGGCTGTAGAACCTAGTCTGACCTGCTATTTACCCATAGCTGGAGGGAGAATAATTGGAGTCATACCTTTCCCAAGGGTATTAGTGCTATGTGAAATGCCTGGTCCAAGATTTGAACTCGTGTCGTCCTGTCCATATCCTACGACGATAACCATTACACCACGGGCACCTCCATGAGAGTCTCTCATAGGAAGAAGATTTCTCATGAAAAGAAAGACGGCCTCTTATTTAAAGAAAGAGGGTCTTTCATTGGACGAACGAGGGTCTCTCATTGAAAGAAGGTCTCTTATTGAAAGAGATTCTAATAATTGGAAGAGGGTGCCACATTGAAAGAAATAGGGTCTCTCATTGAAAGAGAGTCTAATAATTGGAAGAGGGTGCCACATTGAAAGAAATAGGGTCTCTCGTTGAAAGAGAGTCTAATAATTGGAAGAGGGTGCCACATTGAAAGAAAGAGGGTCTCTCATTGAAAGAAAGAGGATCTCTCATTAAACGAAAGTCGGTTCGTCTTTTGAAGAAGATCTCTCATTAAAAGGGAGTCTCTCATTTAGTGAAAGATAGTCTCTTATTGAACGAAATAGGGTCCTCTATAGGAAGAGAGTCTCTCGTTGAAAAAGGGTCTTTGATTTAAAGAAAAAGAGTTTCTTATTGGAAGAGGGTCACTTGCAATAAACAAGGGAAAGCAATGTTGCTTCAAAACGTAAATAATCGAACAGAATTTAGATTTCCGAATCTCACAAAAAAAAACCTGTAACTAAAACAATAATGCTCAAGAGCAAAGGTCATTAAACATTATTAATTATGCTAATAACTTCTTCTTTTAGCTTGAGATGAAAAATGATTACATAACATAATTGCTTAATTAAGACTAACAATCTGTATAAAATCCTAAAATATTTAAATCGATACATCTCTCTTAAGCGTCTGTCACATTTAAAAATGATCAGCTGCGATTCAAATCTTGATCTCTTACTCGATAAAGACAGGTACTTCAACTAGTTATTAGTGAGATTGGTGTCTTTATCAGATACAACTAGAAATTCTTAACATAGACTTTTATATGAATGCCAGCAGGAAAGTTCACTTTGTTTACTAATATGGCAATTCCTTAAGCAACTTTTATATTGAAACTATTTTCTTCAGAAATTACTCATCTACTTATATATAAAAATACGATTATACAAACACATATTATATATGTCCCATACAACATACTCTCACTTGAGAGTAATGAGAAATTTGGTTGTTATGGTAACATGAGAAATTTTTCGATAGCAGATATGTCTTATATTATCATAACAAAAGAAATCCTTATTAATCAGAAGTGAGATCAGGTTGTTATTACATTGCAAAAAGCTTTAGTTTCAGTTTCAAAATTCACAGAATTTGAACCCAAGATTACTCTATAGTGAGATTAGTATTAATATAACAAATACGAAAATCAGACGAATTTCATTTTAATATTCATTTTATTTTTATTCTTATGACTAATTTTTGGTAAAAATTTTGTCAATCTGAAGCTGTAAAAGCACTTTGAAACAATTTTAATTTTATAATCTGTAAAAAATTTTATATACAATTTTAAAAAAAATCCTATTACTGTAATTGTATGTATATCCGGAGTAGAAGGAACAGATACTGCACTGGTTTGCGCCGGGTGACTTTAGTAACCTTCCACATAGAAACTGCTCCCTCGTCTCAAAAGGGTTGGGTTTATTGCTCGGAGCCTTGGGCGCCCTTGAAGGGTAATCTAATGGAACCCAAGAAATTCTTAAAACCACCCTAGGGAAGTCTCGATTTCCTGTGAGGTATCTCTCATACTAGTCAGAATCGTAAGTAACATTTAAGCAGAGCAAACTGATACTATATTTTGATCCAAGGCAGAAGTGCGTATTCATAAGAAATAATCCTCTCATTTTAATCGAACTATGGCAGTAAAATAAGTAAATCGACTAAAGAATTTTAAAATATGCGCCCCCATTATTGTGGTTTACAAAAACATTTATCTTTTATATTTCTGATTCAGGAAAAATACTGTGAATTCACCAAATATGGTTTAAAATACCTTATTATGATTAGATTTGGTTAAGTTTTTTTGGTTAATGGCATATCAACCTTTGTGGGAAATTTAACGCCAAAATCATACTTGTAGAAGATCAGCAGTGAGACTATTTAACCTACAGCTGACGGTAAGACGGGTATTGACTACCTTTTCCAAAGGGGATTTATAGAGATTAATGATACCAATGATACTAATCATATCATGATGCTATTTGGATTATATTATTATTATTATTATTCAATATATTTTGCTGGCTATTTCTTGCGACTTTAATATTTAATATTGAGTGTCAGTTCCATACATTCTTCGGTCTTTCTAACGTCTTTAAAATTAGTGGAGTATTATTAATTTATTTGTTTTAGGAACAGAGTGATTTTTTGTTAGTTGATTGGTTGGTTGTCTTTTACAGCATATCAACACTTGTGGGTTATTTAATGCGAATTCCTATATATATATATACATATGATTTGTCAATAAGTAGTCTGTTGGTAACAATTTTTAAACGAACCAGACCTCATCTGTTTGCCCACTGTTATGTGGTTTGAAGTATTGCTATCTAACACTAGTAATTCTATTCAACATTATTCATTCGTTTGCAAATAGTTAAATGGTTCTCAATATTATAATACAAATAATTCAATTTAACATCAGTCACTTGTTTGCTCATAGTTAAATGCTTCCAAATATAGAAAGTTATCAAATATTTCCATTTGACCGATTGACTAACACGTATTACCACTCCGCAACTGAATGGAACTGAGAGTAATGGCAATGAAAAAGTACTTCACATTTACCAGGTACAAGTGCTAAATACAGGACACTGATTGATGTAGAGGTCTTACCCCCTCAGGAGAGGTGCAGTCGGTGTATTCTCCAGCCCCAGTAGACTGGACCAGAATTATGCGTAACAAGTTCGTAATGAAATTTAGCTTAATGTAGCCAAGGCGTTTTCCGAGTATTGTGATAAAAACGGTTGATACTTAAATGAATTATAAATCAGAATAAGCAAACACTAAACAAACAAAAAAAACAAAAAAAAAACAACAAGAGGTTGAGTTGAATGTTATCTTTTTATGTCTTATCAAGGTGATGTGGAATAGTTTATAAAAGATAATTTTTGTCTTCGTGTTGTGTATGTAAATGTTTTAGTTCTCTTTTTTGTTGTTGTTGTTGTTGTTGTTGTTGTTGTTGAATGCTTACCTGAGAGTCAGTCCTGAAATTTCTTTGAGGATAAGACTTAGTCACAGTTGTAAAATTTGTGACCGATATTTTTGGTTCGTCTGTATTCTGTGAATGCTGGACTGCTCCTACTAATTCTGGAGATTTTCATCTATAAGTACTAACTAGCTTTTGGCAGCAAAGTAAAGAAAAGTTCTTTCCGGAAACCATGACACATCAGATATTTTTTCTATTTTCAGATTTGGTGATACAAGTAGGTTAAGGACCGGAAATATTCAATCCAGTTCCGGGAAAATCTCCAATTTCTGTACAAAATTTGTTCCACTTCGTATGCCGGATAAAAACAAGCTCCCGTTTTAACCAAACAAATAATAAGCATGGATATTGTGAATCTGTTTCCTATGAAAGAAACTGTACAGATGAACCGGAATAAAGGAACGCTCCAGCATCGTAGAGAATAATTTGATAAATGGCTGTTTTTTTATTGTCTGATTTCTATTCTATTTTTTTTTATAAAGACAACACATTTTCAACATCACACACACATACCCACACATACATGCACACATACATGCAAACAATAGGAAAACCTGATTAAATTAGTTGACATACAATGAAAAAGATCCCATACGTGAATTTGTCAAAAAAATTTATGTATAAATAATCTGAGCAGGGATTTTAACACCCGTGCTCATTGGAATAATTTAAACATATTCTTTTCCCTCAACAATTGGTAATTTGAAGACATTCAATGATGTAAATTCATAGTGTGTTCAACGACAACGAATCAATCAAAAGACATTTTCCAACTTCGCCAACTTTAACACTAATACAACAAACATAAAACTTTTTTAGCCTTGTGATACTTTTGAGCTCTAATATTCAAAGAAGAGAAAAAAATTCTAAGCGAATTTTAAAGACCGCAAATCTGACCGAAAAAAGTATAGACTCCAGGATTTTAGATTTAATATAATAAAATACTTCTGAGCTGCTGGGGTCTGTATAAATATCAACGTTGATTGGCCAATTAGCATAATGATTAGAGTGTTCACTAAAGGTCCAAGAGATAAGGGTTCAATCCCATATCGAGTCAGACCAAAGGCTCAAAAATGGTACTTGATGCCTCCATACATAGCATTTAGCATTATAAGGTATGGATCAAGGGTAAGTGAACCAATCTAGGGAAAGGAGTTGCGCCCTCCCCTACACCTCAGCGTGGTAGCTATTGAAAAGTGAGCCTTCGGGTCACCCTCGACTCAGGTCGCCAACTTGTTTACTACTTAAAACTGATGTCTTTCGACAATTTAATTTTAATCATAACTTGTTCACATATATTTCTAATCCGTATTGAATCCACAGCATTTGACAAATTTACTTCTAAAAGTTGTATCATTCACTTACACAAACGCGATGAAATGAATGACACTTATCAGAATATAGTCTTATAAATACTTGATTTAGTTTAGAATTTCAGAGCAGAGTATTGTTTAAATACAGTTAAGGTCCCAAACTAACTTACTGTGAAATAATCTGATTTCATTTGTACGGATATTTTTTTCTTTTCATAGATTATGCAGAGATAATTTTACTTGATAAAAATGTAGAATAAAATGCATTTTTTCTTTTAGTTTGCAAAAATATCAAAGACATTTTATTCAAAATCTCATACATTTATGAAACATTCGAATGGCTCTACACTTCTTTCTCATAGGCACAAATATACTGAAACCTGCACAGAAAAAGAACGAAGACAAATAAATTGAAGT